>CM021106.1:168392214-168427545 GCA_007115665.2 Sequoiadendron giganteum | reverse complement strand
CTAGAGGGTTTTGTGATGGTAGAGAGGAGTTGTTTGGAGGGTTGCTTGATTCCACTAGATTCTTCTCAGGGATCATTTGACTTAGGTCACTTGAAGTTGATGTTTCTTTAGTGATTTCCATGTTCTTCTTGTATTGGGATCTTGTTTGAACCATAAAATAGATCGTTTTGATCTTGATCTCTGGGCACAAAAGAGAAGAACTAGGAAAGTCTAAGGATCAAAAGTGATGATGGGGATGAGATCAATGAAATATGGATGATGTGGATGAATGGAAACTCTTAAAGAACTTTGGGGAGATGCTAAAGTTTTTAGGGCTTGAAATGATTTAATTTTGATTAAGGATAGTTTGACTAGGAGCATTAAGCCAAACAAGATGATAATGAACTTATAAACCCTAGGAAGTTGTGTTATCCTAGAGCAAACTCATTCAAGAGGGTGATTTGACTAAGTGTGTTAAGCCAAATGAAGTGATTTTGAACTTTTAAACCTTAGGAAGTTATGTTATCCTAGAGGTAAATTTTCTCAAGAGGGTTGATAATTTGACTATGTGTATTAAGTCAAACAAGGTGATGATGATTTTTCCTATAAGTTTAGCATGAATGATGTTTCAAAGCTTTCAAGAGTTTTTTGGTGAAATGGAATTTGATTTTGATTATTGAGAGATGGATGAGAGTGATTGATTTTGATCCTAAAATTGTCCTAGACAAGACTCTTTCTTACAAGACCTCGATATTGAAGAACATGTCATACTTCTAAGTGAGAAAAGAAAACCTTTGAAAAAGAGTTGGATTATGTTGATAATAGAACTCATACAAACTTGGGTTGTTGTTTGAGGCCTTCTTGTAGAAAATATATACCAATATTTCTCTAACTTCAAGAATCATTTCAAGATGCTCTTCATGAGCCTTTGGACTAAACTTATTGAACCTTGGTTTTTGGATTTTTATTTTATGGAAAATCATTTGAGAGAACACATGTGCGAGTTCCAACTATCCTTATCTTTGTTTAATGATTTCCTTTTATCAAAAAAAAATTCTTGATTATGATTTTGAACTAAATGTCTATGCCTCAATTCCTTTTCATTCCACAAGGTCCATTATGTGAAGATCAAGGTTTCAAGAGCACAGTTTCCTAGGTTGAATTTAGTGAAAAAAAAATGATGATTAAACCTAAGTACTTAGAAACCTCTAAGGATATAATCCCTAGGGAAAGCAAGAGCACTTAGATTCGTCAAAGGATATTTGCTTCCTCCAAAGGGTTCGAAATTTTGAAGCCTTTTGACAATGTTCATTTTCAAATGTTTTGAGACCCAACCAATGTATTTTTTGATTCCAAGAACATGTAAACCCTAGGATGAAGAGACAATATTTTGTTGGGTTCCCACTTGGATAAATAGAGTTGTGCATATTCAGTGTGGATTATTTATATTCTTGACTAGATAGGTTCCCCTTATAGTGCACTCACTTCTTGGGTCAATCAAGCATCAGTACCCATGAATCTCCCATGGCATACTTTTCATCTCTACAATAGAACTGCATGTATAAGTGGGGCAACTTCAAAGGACATGAATTTTTGCACCAACAAAATAGTTAAGGATTTGGCCTTTGCTAAACAAGGGTTTTAATTCAGACTTTTCGTTCATAGGAGTTGACCCATGTGGCAAGAGACCATTGTTTCCCTTCTCCTCGGAGCCAACTATGTGATACTGGCTTTTGTTCTAGTACCCACTTTTATATCCCAGCTGGAAATACACTTGTTTTTAGTGTGTTACTGGTTGGGTCGTTCCCTTGGGTGAGTACTTTTTCCCACAAGGCAGGCCCTCTAAGATAAAAAAAAATTGAGCAAACGTATTTTTAGTTTGATCAACCTTCATTTAGAAACAAAGGGAGAAAACATGCAATAGGATTACCCACACTCATAAGATGTTTAATTCAATTTTAATCCCAAAATGAAATGTGGAAGTAATTTCTTTACTCAACTTAAGATCACCAAAAGGCCTTTTGATTCTCAAGATCGTCGTGAGGCACAAGAGAAGTGCATACATCCTTTTGATGGTATTACTTTGAGTAAATAATTACAAAACAAAATAACACTTGTTCATTTTAAGTCCACAGAGAAAAAGTGGGTTCTTTTTATAGCACCAAATAAAATTTGGGATTTGCCTTGTTCAATTATTAAAACTGAAAACCAACTCTAGTAAGTTTTTACTAAAATTATTTTTAAGCCTTTTGTTTGCAAACTTTGAAAAAAAATTTGTATTGTTCTTTGTATGGCCGAAAAATAAATTTAGTGTTCCCTAAAGCATAAAAGATGACAAAATTCTTAAGAGAGATTGAGAACTCTCTAAGAGTGTTAAACAACACTAAAGTGTTTAAAAAAACTTGGTATAAGATAAGAATGATGTCATAATCTAGCCTTCCATTTTTCTTTCCTCCTTGCTCTAACTTGCAAAATTATTAAAATTAGAAGATATAGAGACAACAAATAGGCTAATAGTTCAAAAAGCTAAAAACAAAAAGGCACATGTAAAAAAAAATCAAATTTGAATTTTTTACTGTCACTCAGTGGAGTAGTTAGCAAATGTGGTAGAGTTTAGAAACTCCGGCAATGCAATATAGCACTGCTACCAACTAAGAGCAGTGCTTTGCAACTGGACAGAGAGTGCAAAGGTGGCACTATTTCCACCCAGCAGTGCAGTTTAAAATTTAGGAACCCACGACACAGTTTGGAAATTCAAATTTGTGGGTGGGAAGACTCTAGTGGTGGAGTTTGGAATGGTGTGATATAGTGCCACTGAACAGGTAGCGGTGCAATATGGTGGCGCTGAACTGATAGCAGCGCAGTTTCTTATAGACACAAAAGTTAACAAAAAACCATAGAATTTTTTAAAAAAACATGATATAATCATTGATTCAGCCCTCCTTCTAGTGTCAAAATGTGAACCCCAATCCTATACTTGCACAAACACAAGAAACAAACACATTAGTAAGCTCATATGCAAGTTAAAACTAAGATTCCCCATGAGATCCATTTATAATGCTCAATAATAGGAAAAAATGAAGAAAAAACATAAAAGATAAATCAAATCCTAATTAAGCAATGAAAACTCTTGATCCCATGGGGGAATTGGTGCCAATTATGTGTAGAAATTGGCCCTTTCCCAACTCCTATGCAAGCTTTGATGAAGATTTGTAGATGATTGAAGCTCCTTGATGAAATTTTGGCATAACCTTGCTATGAAACCATGAAAATGATGAAAAATTGATATGAAATGGCTAAGTTGTGGATGAAATGAAGTATAGTATACTTGCTTGGATTATGGATGATAGAATGAGAGGAAGAGTCTCTCATTTATAGATTTCCAAATTGGAAGAATGATAAATATTGAGCAATGTGGGATCATTCAACATTCAATGGCCAAGTGCCACTTGTCAAGATGTGAATGGATGAAGGTTGTGCACATTTTGATCAAAGTGTCAATAAATGATATTAGGTGGAATTTCAAATTGAGGAAATGAAATGTTGGAGAGGGAAGAAAATGGAGTTATGGCCACTTGGCTCAAGGCAAAAGGACTTGTAAGGTGAAATAAATGCCTTGTTGGAAGGACCAAGCCCATTTGAATTTGAATTCAAATTTGAGGGAATATTCCTCTTTTATGCCATGTGAGGGAAAATAGGATATTTAATAAATCAAAGTAATTGATTTATTGTGCAAGTTGCATTCTCTAGAGAATGTGATAGATTAAGATTAAATTAATCAAAGTTTAATTAATTTACTGAGGAATTTAGGAGATGTGACAATTTAGACTTAAATTTATGAATTGATTTAAATCAAATTGAGAGGAAGGGTTTAATTAAATAAATGTTTTGATTTATTTAACTAAAGGGGATAATGTTAGATTAAATCAAATAAGGTTTAATTTATTCAATTTAATAAGAGGACTTTAGAGTTTTAATTTAAATAAAATGAATTATTTAAATGACCAGAGATAGAGGATTAATTAAATTAAATTGATTAATTTAATCAATAGGGGGGAAATACCTAATTAAATAAATAATGATTTATCTAATTAAGAGATGAAAATTGATGATAAGATGAGAGTATGATTCAGGAAGAAATGACGTTAGTAATCCGGATCAAGTGCATTGGTCAATTTTCCATGTCTACAATAAGTATAATTGTGACCACAAGCACAAGAGAGGTGATTATTAAAGAGTATATCTAAGAATATCGAGGTTCTAGACCTGTAGATTCTTGAGCTCATCACAAGATTTTTTCGTATATTGGATATTTGATTTGATTTTTTATAGCTATAAAATGTGATGTGAAGTGGTGAATGAAAAATAGTTGATTGAAAATGGTTTAATAGATTTAACGATGTGAGACATGTATATTAAGGCTTTGTGGACTCGCAAATCCATAAGAAAATCCTAACAACTAAAAATCAAATGACTATCAATCTATGAAATGATTTAATTTACTAAAAACATATAAAAGAATATTTTTTATTTAGTATAAAAACCCCTATCATATAAAATAGCTAATTTTAAATTTCTACACAATAAAATACAAAATATAACACATAAATGTATAATATATAGAATAAAATAATTGTAAATTTAAATGTTGAAATATGAAATTTGAATGACAAGAAATGAGGTCCGCATTTAAAGCATCACAAACTAGCACTAGTTATCCTTCAAAAATTTCATCAATTAAAAAAATTACGAGGTCGAGATTATCGAGAGACAGTGTCTCAGATCTTTTCCTGCTCATTATGAGCTTTAAAAAATTAAAACATTTTAGAAAGATATTTAAATGAATGTCATTGTATTATAGTAGGAAGTATGCCCGCCTATCACGCGGGTGACGCAAATTTGATCCTCGGCATGGCGGTGTTAAATTAAAGGTATTGTTTTATTTTCTAAATATCTTGTTCAGTTCAGACAGGTTTGATAAGCTCACTGAATAGATTTAGCAAAAAGCTCATTTGAATTTCTGATTAGAGGTGTTAAAGACTGTTAAGGATTTACATTCTTAACAATATATGCGTAAAAGCGCTTTTAGAGAATATAGTTGAAGAGGTTGAAATTGTTCATCATAATCACAACCTCTAATTGACAACTAGGAAACCCATTTGTGGAGAGATTTATTCGGGATGGGAGGCAGAGTTTAAATTCGACAATCAATCTTATTGTTAAGATAAATTATAATACTTCATTTTTTTTCACAATAGATCAAAAGTCTCTTCCTTTTATGTCATACAATCTTTTTAAAAATTTGATTGTATTTTATGGTTAAAAGACATACAATCATCAAATTCAAGTTTTAAATTGATGTGAAGTTGAGACATAGGAATTTAAATATTTTGTATTTATATTATTGTAATGTAAACCGTATGACAATTTTTTATTTGAAAAAGTAATTTAGAAAATCTATTATGATTTTATAGTAAAAGGTGGCTATTAGATATTACATATTAAGTTTTATTTGCAATTAAAACAAAACCCAATGATTAATTATCCACATGCCACCATATTAGAAGGAAGAGGATTATCCTTAGATAGTAATAGAACCCATACAAAATTTCTTCTAAGGGAGGATTTGAAGCCTCTCAAAAGTGGTAGGTTCAATAAAGGCCACAATAATTAATACATCCCACTTAGGCAAATGAATGGGCTAAGTAGAATTGACCACATTTGGGATTAAAAAGGTCCACAATGAAGATAAAGTGGTAGTGTACACCTTTTTGTGAGAGGTCATTGGCATCCAACATTTTTTTTGAAAGGGAAGAAAAAATCCTTCTAGCCATGGATGATTATGAGAAAGCTTACACCACAATCAGGACCTTTCTAATAAATAACTTGTAGGAGATTAAAATTAGTTCACACACCCTAGGATCACCTACAAAACAAAATATAACCCTCTACAAGAGAATAGAGAAATAAAATAGTTTGCTATAATTAAAGATACCAATAATGTACAATGATCAATAGATCAATTATACTACAAACTCCTATAATAATAAATGTACAAGAGCCTTGTTTATATAAACATGGTGAAGGATATGATTATACAAGATCATGACATGTTTCTTAATCCAATGACATGCGACAACTAACATAACAAATATTAAATTACCTAGGACACAAGAAGTAAATGAAATAAAATAAGATAAGATATAATGACAACTAAGACTTCTACAAATATTCTTAGGATCTAAGTAAACTTAACATGTGAATAGGACCTATTAGATGAGCTAGTTAGGTAACACACCATATTCACACCAACTGAACTAATAGAAGGAAGATTAAACATCAAATGGTTTATATTGTAATGGGTATTAAACTAGTAATCAAGCAAGTCCCAAAAGTGTTAAAAATATAATATCACCTTCTCTACCTAAACTTGGATTTGAAAATGGCCAAAGTGAGAAATGTTAGGGAAATGATGTCTCAACCTTCCAATTTCAATGCAGGGGTACAGACGGGAAGTAAAAAAATTTGTTGGAAAAAGTAATTTAGAAATCTATTATGGTTTTACAGTAAAAGGTGGTTATTAGGTATTACATATTAAGTTTTATTTGCAGATAAAATAAGACCCAATGATTAATTATGCACATGCCACCATATTAGAAGGAAGAGGATTGTCTTTTATAGAAATAGAACCCATACAAAAAATTCTTCTAAGGGAGGATTTGAATCCTCTCAAAAGTGGTTGGTTTAATAAAGCTCACAATAATTAATATCTCACTTAGGAAAATGAATCCATTGAGTAGAATTAGCCACATTTGAGATTAAAAGAGGCCCACCATGAAGATAAAGTGGTTGTGTATGCCTTCTTGTGAGGGTTCATTGGCATCCAACCTTTTTTTGAAAGGGAGGAAAAAATCCTTCTAGCCATGGATTTTTTTTAGAAAGCTTACACTACAATCAAGAACTTTCTAATAAAGCCCTAGTAGGAGTTGAAAATTAGCTCACACCCCACGATCACCTAAAAAACAAAATATAACCTTCTATGAAAGAGTGGAGCAAGAAAATAGCTTTCTATAATTAAGTATTCTTATTGTGTGCAAGTGATTTTCCTACCTAGAATGCAAAACAAAACGAAATGCAAAGGAGAAAAAGACAAACAAACACTCAAGATTAGCCTAAGTTGAATCCAAACAAAACAAAAAAGAAAAGGATCTTTTTACCTTGCTTAGATTGATGAGTTGGTTGGCCCTTTTTGATGCTTGATTGTATGATCCTTTGATGGAAAATGAATGAAAAAGTAGATGTAGAATGAAGAGGATTTGATGAAGATTGCAATGATGGAAATGGGTATTGTGGTAAGGATGGTAGATGGATGCAAATCAACCTAATATGGTTGTAATAATGGAGGATGCAAGCTTGAGAATTTTAAGAGTGGTAATGGCTAAGTTCTTGAATGCTTGAGTTGTTTGAACAAGAGTGAATGCATAATATGAATCTAATTGTTGAATTAAAATGAGACCAAGTCTTCCAATTTAAAGGAAGAGTCTCTAGAAAAATGGACGGCTAGGATTTAGCCAACATGGACAAGATGAAGGGTTGTGGTGAGTTGAGGACTCACAAGTCCTCACATCTTGCCATGTGGAATGTGAGGTGTGAAGAAGAAAAATGATGTGGAAAAGGACATGTGAGGTGGAAGTACTTGCAAGTACCTTGGGATTAGGGGAAAATTTCTTCAAAAAGGAAGTTTGTGTCCCCATATGAGGCAGATGGTGACAAGTGAAGAATTTTAGAAAGTCCTCTCTTATCATCATGGGGATGAGAGAAGTTGTTGGGGAAACAAATGTTAATTTTAAATTCACATGATTGGAAGTACCTTGTGGATAAGGCAAGGTCCTCTTAAAGGAGGTCTTTGTCCCATGTGACTGATGTGACCTATGAGAGATTATGGAGAAGAGAAATGCATGAGATAGATAAATGTGAATTTTAAATTCACACATGGGGAAGAGGTCAATGTTTGATAAGGAAAGTACTTATAAAAGGTTGACTTGGAGGACATACCAGAAAAGGTAAGTGATTAGATTAAGTTTGCACAAACATGTGATTAGGAGAATTAACGAGAATTAGAGACAAGTGGTCAAATATGGAGGATGTGACATTAATCCTGATTAAGGATGTGCACATCTTAGTCATGGGGTAAACCCACAAAAATGGTTTACAATTCAAATGAGGAAGGAAAATTTGGAAAAAATGACCCCATGGAAAAAATTTACATTTTGGGGGTTCGAACAAAGTAGATGGTTCGAACAAACCAAAAAAGGGTTCACTCGAACCAGGGTTCGAGTGAACCCATTAATTTCATGTATGGACAAAATTTGAATGAAAACCCCTTTTGGGAAGGGGATTCAGTCGAACTTGGGTTCGAGTGAACCTAGGTTTGCTCAAACCCCTAGGGGTTCGTTCGAACCCTCCTGGTTCGAACGAACCCCCCATTTCCCTGATGTTTGACAAAATTCACAAAAAACCCTAAATTTTTGCACTTCAGAGCTTGGTTTGAACATGAAAATGGTGGAGACTTCACAAACCCAACTGGAATTAGGTAGTCCTCAAAACGAGCTATCCAACGAATATAATTTTAATATGTTTTGGTTTTATTATGTATTTGTTTTTTTAGTTTTATTAAATATAGGTTTTTCATCGAAAATGAAGGTCTATATTCTGCACATGTGGAAAAATAGCAGATTATAAAAAAAAATTGAAAAATATGAGTGCACCAGATATTGAAGTCCTTGATCCAATAAAAAAAAAATCGATATATACAAAAAACGTTGCACGTTATACATTCGCGCTATGTCTGAATTGTAATTGGTTTGACTTCAAAACTTAATTAAAGAAAAAATATTCAATAAACAAATATCTAACCAAGTGGAAGCACTAGATATCAAAGTTAAAAATCTAAATTCGAAAGAATTATAATTTTATCCTTCATGG
Source organism: Sequoiadendron giganteum (assembly GCA_007115665.2). Taxonomy (NCBI): domain Eukaryota; kingdom Viridiplantae; phylum Streptophyta; class Pinopsida; order Cupressales; family Cupressaceae; genus Sequoiadendron; species Sequoiadendron giganteum. The sequence continues at coordinate 168,418,581 of CM021106.1, read as the reverse complement.
AAAAAAAGTTATGTGTTATACGGTGTGCGTCACTTTTTTAAAATGTTGTTTTCTGAAAAAAACCAATTTTCGAGGGAGATGGAAAAAGAATTGCAATCTAATTCCAAAAATTTTGAAAAATATTTTTAGAATCTACAAAAAAAATATGACGAGACTCTAGTTTGCATCATCTTCAAATCCTTCATAGTTTATCCACTATAGGTGTCTAAATGTGAAGATTTAGTTTAAAAAAATAAAAATTTAGTGTCTAGTTTGGCCAAAAATTGTAAACCACTATTGTGGGATCACCCCATGGATTAATTAAATTAATCTAGATTAGAGGAAGGTTATGGAGGATGGGACAAGGAGAGAGAAAGAAAGAATTTAAAATTGATTTAAATTCAAAAAGGTAAATGACTAAATTAAACAAATGGATACATTTATTTAATTTAGAAAAGAAATGATAAAGTATTTAATTGTTAAATTAAATATTTTACATACCTTAGGAAAATGGGGAAATATTAATTAAATAAGTCATTTAATTAATATTGATGAAATAGATGGATAAAAGATACGAATTTGACCATATGGGAGTGGTCAAATTTGGATGTCTACATTTTGCCCCTCTTTGAAATATTGTTAGAGTAACAATGTTTCAAAGAAAAATAAAATGCAGATGACTCTATAGAGGAAGCAACTAGAAAAATGATTCCCCAACATGGGAGAGGTTGCGTGAGCTACACAAATAGAGGGAAGTGAAGGGAGATTCCCCAATCTTGCGAAAGAATGATCGAGAAGGAAGAATGGATGAGAATGGTAGGGTATGCCCCCTCGAGATGGCAGTTGGGGAAGAAAAAGGGGCCCCAGGAAACTTCTTGATATGAAGAAATGAATGGTGCCCTTGGATAGAGTTTGAAAAACCATGAAGATTGGCTTTTGAACGGAGTTAAATAGACACATGGTGTGCAAATGGTAGCCTCGGGAAGTCAAAGGATTAGTTGAATTAAAAGAGGGTTAAATAAAGGGAAAAAATACCCTTAATTTAAAAAAAGGGGAAAGGGGGGAAAGTTATAAATAGTAATTTTAGAATTACTATTCCTCATTTGCACACTTGGCAGTTGAGTGAGAGAGAGAAGAGAGGAGGAGAGAATATGTTAGACGACTGTGATGATGACATCATCCACCAAGGGGATGAGGTGCGGTGGTTGTACCATGAGTGTGTGGTTCCATGCTAGGTTAGGTCCAAAACCCTCTTTAGGATTTTAAGCATTTTGTGATTTATTTTTGAATTTTAATGTAGTTTAAAAACATGGGTTTTGGGAAGGGGTAGTTTAGGAAAATGGGTAGAGGGAAAAACATTTGTTTCACCCATTGGGTAGACAAAAACACCCATTAAAGGCATTAGATAAGAGAGGGAAAATCTTCCCAAAGGATGGGCGAATGAACTAAATTAATATGTCGAAAAGAGGCAGTCGCACCCCAAAGAGGGTGATCGTGCCCCATCTGGGGCAGCCCCACACTCATACGGGGCAACCCTGCCCCAAACAAGGTGGTCGCACCCTAAGCAGCGTGACCCCACCCAAGTTGGGGTAGTTATGCCCCAGGTGGGGTGACCCTACCCCAACCGGGGTGGTCATGCCTTGGGGGGGCGACCTCGCCCCAACCGGGGCGGCCACACCCTGTGTGGAGTGACCTTGCCCCAGCTGAGGCGACCGTGCCCCATCCGAGGTGGCACCACCCCAAAAGGGGCAGTCATGCCCCAAAAGGAGCAGCCCCACCCAGAGGGGTTCTGCCCCAAAGGGGGGGGGGTTTCACCTAAGATGGATGGGGGGCCAAGGCGGCAAAAAAAAAGGAAGGGGTAGAAAAAAGATGAAAGTTAGGTGAGTTGGGAAAGTTGTCCAAAGAGGGGTGGGGCAGAAAAAATTAGTGAGAAGAGAACCAACAACCAGGAAATGGGAGAAGAGAAATATATGGAGAAAGGGATTGGATTACTGACAAGGTGTGTTATATGGTTGCATTGCTTTGACAGTTTGTGGATGCAAGAGAGGAGATTGGAGGTATTAGAGGCGATGAGATGAGCGATGACCAGAGCAGACCATGATGCTCTCTCCCAAGAGGGGTTGTTACATATGTTAGGATATTCATCGATTAGAGTGCATCGGGCGATGTTGACATCCCTCATTGAGTGTTGGGATTCAACGACCTCGAACATCCATCTCTCGACAGGAGAGATGACGGTGACCTTGGAGGACGTGTGGAAAATACTAAGGCTACCTATAACAGGTCACCTAGTGAGCGTGATGAGATCAAAGAGGGCTCCATTAGATCAGAATGTATGGATCTTGTTCAAGCAAGAGGACCTACTTGTGCAGAAGAAGGGGTTGGATTTGGACAGGTGTTTTGGATTGGGAGTACCAACGTTTCCACTATACTTGTGTGGACTAATTAGTGGGATACTGATACCAAATAGGAGTGGACGCTTTTGCAGCCTGAGCTACATGGAGGTGATTTGAAACATTGTCAAGGGGAGAGAGGGGGAGTTCACATGGGGTCCCTGCATCCTAGCACAACTGTATAGGGATATGCATGTGGTGTGTTACCGAGAGGGACTCAACATGGCACATGTGATGCTTCTATAGGTATGGGCATGGGAGCACATTAGTGTGTCTAGGCCAGATGTGGTGAGAGCGAGATCAAAGGATGAGACACTACCGGTGGCATATTAGTACGGTGCAGAGTATGGTTGGATGTGGTGTTATCGGAGTTGTGGGGATATGGATGGATGTAAGAGGCTATTTGATGATCTCCGGGAGGAGGAGATAGTGTGGAGGCCATATATGACATGATGCTTTTCTAGGTGGAGGAGGGATGAGGAGAGACAAATAGGAAATTTCATGACCTAATGCTATCTAGTTGGGAAGGAGTCATGGATAGTGGAGTCACACAGGCTAGATTAGGTGACTAGGTAGTTTGGGCTGACGCAAGACATTTCGTGTGGAGTAGAGAGGTTCAGACGGATTACATGAGAGCAACCATGGGGGGATCTGATTTCGTCGGAGTTTGTGAGGGAGCATTGGGAGACAATGGATCAGGATTTGGTGACCTATCCAAGTAGGATCAGAGGGATGGAAGAGGTAGGTGTGATCGTTAGATATGTTGCGTGGTTTTCTCATCACCAACCCCCATGGATTATGCTAGAGGAGCCAATCACAGGGGCATTGGGGTTTGGACCTAAGGATGAGGTGAGACTAGCAAGGCAGAGGAGAGGGAGAGGGAGGGGACAAAAGAGGAGAGAGCTGAAGGCAGCTGAAGTAGGAGGGCAATAGAGGAGAGAGCTGAAGATAGCCAAAGCAAGAGGACAGTAGAGGAGAGAGTCAGAGGCAACTAGAGTAGGAGGATAGCATAGGAGAGGGCCAGAATGTAGCCAGAGCAAGAGGACAACAGAGGAGAGGGTTAGAGGTAGCCAGAGTAGGAGGATAGTAGAGGAGAGGACCAGAGGCATCCGGAGTAGGAGAACAATAGAGGAGAGAGTTGGAGGCGGCCAAAGTAGGAGGACAACAGAGGAGAGAGCCAGAGGTGGCCGAAGTAGGAGGATAGTAGGAGAGAGGACAGGGGGATGGTGAGGCAAGAGGTAAATGGAGGATGGGTAGGAGGAGGAGGAGACCACAAAGGAGGGCTCAGGTGGAGATTGAGGCAAAGGAGGAGAGATATGAGGTAGAAGCGATGGATGAGAGAGAGGAGGCATAGGCGATGGATATGGACATGCATGATATTCCCCCGTTGGCCATGATACCGCTGATAGAAGAGGATCCAGCTGTTCTATTGAGAGGAGCCAAAATGAGAGTATAGATTGCTTAGTAGAGACTAAAGTACATAGAGGTGGTGAGGTGTAGACTAGAGGCTGAGGTGAGCATGCTGGGAGCAGAGGTAGCCCGAGTGTGAGCAAAGGGCGAGAGGGATTTCAAGGAGGTAGCCGAGACAGTGTCGCAATATGAGGTGGAGATATGGAGGGAGAGAGATATTCTATGGGTCGAGGTGAGCGAGTTATGAGCAGAGGTGACTCATCTAAAGGGAGAGGTGTCCAGGGAGCATGAGGCAGGGGAGATGATGAGATGGGAGCAAGACCGATTAGAAGTAGTGGTGATGATATTGTAGGCGAGGGGTCAGTGAGAGTTCAGAGGGGTGATAGAGCAGATATTGGTGGATACCCTAGCGGAGGAAGAGAGGGATATGGAGGATTTGAGGAGGCAGTTAGAGGGGCTACTGAGAGAGGTTGAAGCTGAGACAGAAGCGAGACAAGCTCCGCGATAGGGTCGAGGTAGCAAAGTAGATAGTGGGAGTCATAGGATAGATGCAGGAAAGGGAGGAGGACATGAGGGCCCAGGTATAGGTGTTGGAGAAAGAGAGGGATTCCTTACAGACATAGGTGTAGGCCCTATAGGATGAGAGGGATGCAATAGTGGCATAGATACAGGTTGTGGATAGGGAGAGAGATGCATCACAGGGGCAGGCATAGGTAGTATAGGGTGGTGAGATAGGGGCAGAAGTGTAGATATTGCGTGCACAAATACATGCCATGCAAGAGGAGGGGGACAGAGGTATGGAGAAGGTGTCTCGGATGAGAGAATAGGTTGAGCAGCTATGGTTAGCACAGGGTGCATGGGCGTAGGAGAGGACATCCATATGTGGATTCTGGGATAGGTATAGGGTAGAGCGAGATTCAGCTAGGTATCGGGCTACCGAACAGGATGAGTATATGCAAGAGGCTAGCTACTATATGTGTGCCTATTTCACAGTAGTGTTAGATCTAGGACAACGGATACCTACCTACATTCGAGCAAGGCCACAAATGCCAGCCTCATCCCAGTCAAGAGGGACACATACTCGCAAATTCAGTAGCTAGAGAGAGACCCCTCCATGTAGAGGAGGAGTGCCAGAGTCACCTCAGAGGTCGGATGTGAGCAACTCATGGTTTAGAGGGTAGGAGAGACAAGATCTCAATGCTTGATAGGTGCAAGATGGGATATAGTACAGAGCAACAAAGATTAGATTTGAGCCAAAGATTTATACTCGTACTTTATTTGATGACATATGTGATAGATATGTATTTTGATGTATATGATGGACCTTATTATGGACTATGTGATGGAAATAGTATTTTTATTTTTATATGATATGCAAGAGCCCTTATTTGACATGATGTGATGTTTATGTGATGGATGATTTATTTATGCATATATGTATGTTCATGGTTTCATTATGGTTGATCACAAGGATGTGATGTATGGATATGCCTATGATGATTTATGTGTATGCCTATATGAATATTATGGATGATATATATGATGTCTAACATTTATGATGTAGGATGTGATGGATGATTTATGATTTGATATGCTATGGATTTTGATACGGATCTAACAATTTGTGATCTAGGTGATGATGTATGGGAGATGTGAATGTTATGACCCAATATGCTAACGCAATGGATTAATAATAAAATAAATTTAAGATGTGTATACTAATCAATTAAAATTAATCTAAATGGCTTAAAAATGATTATGACATGATAATGCACATGGGATGAAATGCAACTTAACGAACCTAAAATGATAATGCTATGCTAATAAGTAAATGAAATGCAATGTGATCATGATTGTAAAAAAGGGCTTGCATAATGATGGAAGCGAAGGAGATTATGGGTGTGCAACTGCACCTATCAAGAACCATAGGCATCTTGAGGAGAAAGGAAAATGGAAGGAATCAATGTTTTCTCAACCAAAATCATAGGTCATGGGTTGGAGAAACAAGGGATGAAGGATACATGCAATGCAATGGAGGAGAAAATGAAATTCAATCCTAATACAATTTGCCATTTTCAGAGCACTAATTTTTGCTATAGCATAAGAAACTAGGTACCATGGTATGTGGAACCAATGCGGATTAGTGTCTAATGCATACACAAACACAAAAAACAAGGATGTTATCCCAACACCCCAAAGTTGAGATGACTTTGGTCGGGTCAGGTATTGGGATAACGACAAGCACAGAAGGATTTCCTAGCATAACACGAGACCTCAGGGATCTTGGTGGGTACTACATGGGAAAACCAAGAAGACAACAACAAACAAAGATCAAGATATGCCCCTATGTTAACTAGTCAAAACACACCACAATATGATAGATCATGGTGGCCTTCACGAGTGATGATAGGGAGCTCAAATGATGAATAGAAGCCAAAAGCATCAAAATATTGCAATCAATTTCAAAACATCCTTTTCCATAGGATCGGGAGGATGGATGGGGTTTATGAGTTATGTTAGGAAGGATACATCATGTTGAGACCAAAAATGGATACTAAACTAAAAGATTGATTATGACACGGGATATTCTAAAACCGATTGAATCTCGTGACATGAATGGATTCCATTTGTGAAGAACCAGCTAGATATAGACATACTTGAAAACACAACACAAGGCATGAGACACAAGACACAAGACATAAGACTGAGACACCCTAAAGACCTAGGGGCTCGGGGGTTGATCAAAGATCAGGCTTGCCTACGTGAAAGCCTAGAGCCCTCATAGTTCAAGAAAAGACCATGGATAACAATGAAATCAGGATGATGAAGACAAATGATGGAGGACAATGACCAGACTGAAGATGAAGCCAAGAAAAATGAAACAATGCAAAGCCAAAGCCCCAAGGGTGGATCAAATGATCAACCATGCCTATGTGAAATCATAGGGGCAACGTAGTTTAGAAAAAGGATGAAAGACCAACGATGGATAAGAGAAAAAAATGGGACAATGGGGACATACGAGAAATGACCAAAACCAGATGGAAAAAATGCCTCGAGGGTGGATCAAATGATCAGCCTTTCCTACATGAAAGCGCAGGGGCAACGTAGTTCGACTAGGATGAAGATAGACAGTGGAAGACAACAAACTCGACAAGAAGCAAAGCCCCAGGGGTGGATCAAATGATCAGCCTTGCCTACGTGAAAGCGTAGGGGCAACGTAGTTCGACCAAGGACAGGATGAGATGTAGATGAAGACCGACACAATGAAAGAACCTAGATGGAAAAAATGACAAGATGGATGACACAAGCTCAAATTAGGATAAAATCTTAGGATGATGGATATTTGATGAAGTGCATCTAATTCTCAACCAAAATATACCAAGCGACCGGATGATGAATGTGGATAGAAGGATAGGATTGATAGGATAATGAGGATATGAGATCGGGATGAGTGGAAGCATAAAGTAACTAGGACACAAGGTAGATAATGATTAAGCCCTATACGAATGGCATATGTGGCCAATTTTTCACCAGACATACATATCCAAGGTGCCACCAAAGGTGGTTTTCACCATAGGATGAATTATTTCTCTTTACTATTTTTGGATTTTTTTTTTTTTTAAATTTTTTTTGTATTTTTTTTGTATTTTTTTTATTTTGCAGGATAGGATACCCTAGCTGACTTAAGTGTAAAAAATTTTTAGGTGCATGATATTAATGGGCTCCTCTAGGGGCTCTCCTTTAGGTGTATCAATTCTATATGCTCCTGATCCATATTTTTATGTAATAACGTAAGGGCCCAACCAATTTCCCTTGAAATTGCCCTTGTTTTCTCGATCCTACTAAGTGCGTTGGTTCTCCTTAAGAAATAAATCACCAACATTGAATTGTCAAGGATGGACCTTCTTTTTGTAGCTTATTTTTAGGAAATTCTGATATGCTTGAAGATGGTCATACACTTTGATCCTTCTTTCATCAAAAAGTTCCAACTGGCTGAGTCTTGCAACCCGGTTATCTTCATCACTGATAAGTTTATTCAGGGATATTCTCAGTGATGAGAGTTCTACCTCAATTGGAAAGATGGAATCAATGCCATAGATGAGAGAATATGGGGTAGCGTCAATAGGGGTTTGGATGGAGGTGTGATAAGCCCAAAGGGTGGGATGGATATGGAGGTGCCAATCTTGACCAGTGTTGTTGACCACCTTTTTGAGGATCCTGATCAGAGTTCTATTGGTGGCCTATGCCTGTCCATTACCTTGAGGGTAATAGGGTGTGGACCAATGATGTTGGATGTGGAAGGTTTCGTAAAGGTGTTTCATGGCTTGGTTCTTGAAAGGCTTTCCATTGTGAGTAAGGATAGTGGATGGAATTCCATATCTATAGAGAATATGGAATAGGATAAATTTGGAAATTTGAGTACCTGAGATTTGTGAGAGTGGCATTGCTTCCACCCACTTGGTGAAGTACTCAGTTGTGGTGATAATAAAGTTATGACCATCAAAAGATGGGGGATAGATCTTGTCAATTAGGTTGAAGCCCCATTGAGAAAAGGGCCATGGTGCTATAAGAGGTTGGAGCTCCTATGCAGGAGCATGTATGAGATCTATGTGTTGTTGACATGGTAGACATTTCTTCACAAAATCACAAGAATCATGTTCCAATGTGGGCCAATAGTAGTCAGCCCTGAGAATTATTTTAGTTAATGTCATACCATTTAAATGGGCCCCATATACACCACTATGTACCTCTATTAATGTAGTGCGGGCTTCAGTCTCATTTAAACACCTGAGGAGGGTTCCATCATACCCACGTCAATAAAGTGTACCACCTATAATGATGTAGCTGGATGTTTGTTGGATAAAATATGTACGTTGGTTTCATGTCAGATCAGGGGGTAGGGTGTTGTCATGTAGTTAGGTATATATGTTATGGTACCAGGGTGATGTAGTTCCTACAATATCACACACCATTTCACTTTTAAGGATTTCCTATGCTAGGATTAGAAGTTTCTCAACTAGGAACTCACATTTGGTCTGATCTTTAGGCATGCCAAGGAGAGAACCAATGGTAGCCATGGCATCAACTACTTTTTTCTGCACTCTAGGTATCCAATCAAACTAGATGGATGTTTAGTACCTTTTTTTTGGAAAATTTGCCTCAACTTGTTGGCTTGAACCTCTATTAAGGACAAGGATGAGTGCTTAGTGTTGGCAGTTTGTTTCTATCGGTGTAGCTTGTTACTATTGGTGGAACCCGATCAGTAGTCTCAATGATAAAATGATAAACAATGTATTGGTGTGACTTGGTGTCATTAGTGGAACTCTTCACTGGGCTACGTCGATGGACTGATGGCAAATGGAAGTGACTTGGATTTTGATGGTAGTGGGGACCACAACAAAAAGGTGATCCTGATCTATGGTTGTGATGTGATTAATCCAATGGTGATCGTTTATTTTGTGCTCCTTTGTGGTGAGGACCAACAGACTCTTGTGAAGCAATTGGAATTGATTGAGCATTTGACACTTGTCAGCTTAATCAACGGTGCTCGCTAGTCCTATACCTCTTGTGGTGGGTCTCGTGTGATTCATGAGGGGTGTGCCGGCTTCGAACACATGTCATTGTGTTAAGCCTTTTCAGGAAGACTTATTGGGAATATTGTAGATTCCCTTTTGATTCTCCAAAATTATAGAAGCAGTGTACACATGTCTTGGTGGCCTCAGGAAATCAGATGATTACCGTCATACCGCAGTGGTCGTTAGGCCATGTCACGGTAGTGCACTGTGTGCACCACCATACCATGGAGGCTCTAACTATGGCGAGCGGTAGCATGGTAGGAGGAGCTCGGGGCACATTTGGCCAATCTGACTTGACAATCAAAGCGATGGATGAATAGTGTTATGACACGTGGTGCGAGTACACTCGTTGATTTTACATCGCTGTTGTAAATCAACTGTTATTGGCTGAATGTTTAAATCTGTGAAAGTGATATGTGCATTAACAGTAAGATCTCATTTGGTGGTTGAAAGAATCCAAATCTAGGTAATTCTTTGTAACATAATTAAATGCTTGGGCAGACCGATGTGTGAATGCAGGGTGATCTGATCAGAGATCTAGTTGCTTGTCGGTGAAGTATGGAATTAAATAGGCTCCCCCATTGGTTGTTGAAAAAAAAATATAGAAACTTAGGGTGGCATAGTGTATTCATTGTATGCTAGAATAAGCATTGTAACAATGAATGTGTCTGTCAGGAATTCGACTGGAATGCTGCTATGAGTGAACATTAGAAAGTGAAGTTTGTAACTATGTATGTAATCTGTTTACTGTAATACAAAGTAACTTTTCTTGGTGTGGTGGGTTTTTCCCACGTATATCTGGTGTTATCTCTGTGAATGTGTTTTTCTTTCTTTCTTGTTATAATGTGTTTGTTCATCTCAGACACTTAAAAGTTTTAAAACTGGTCTTTGCATTTCTCCTCTATGGTTTTAGCGTTAGGAAAGTGTACTCTACACCTCTTCTTTTCCTTTCACTTTTGAAGCCATCTACCATACATTTGTATGGTAATAGATTATCGTCCTTTGTTAGAAACTCATTGTTGACCTATTTGATAACAAGTTGGGAGTCACCAAAGACTTGCAGGTGAGTGATACACCATTGGATTGTAATTCTAAGGCTAGTAAGAAGGGCTTCATATTCAACTATGTTGTCTATACAGGGAAAGGCCAATCTGAATGTCTTCGGTATGTAATCACCCTGGGGGTGATGAGCAAGATTCCTAATCCTGATCCATTGTGTGTGTACGATCCATTAAAATAGAGTGTCCATGTGGTAACTTCTGAGACTGCGAAGACCCTTCATCAAGAAATTTTGTTTCTAGAGGATAAGCATCTACTAGAGGAGCGTCTGCTAGTTGATCTGCTATCACTTGTCCTTTGATTTCTTTTTGATCCATATATTGTGTATCAAACTCACTTAACAAAATGACCCACTTAGCCATGTGACTAGTCAGATTTGTTCTAGATAGCAGATATTTGAGTGAATCAACCTTGGAGATGAGCTTGATTGGATGGCTAAGCATGTAATGTCAGAGTTTTTGTAAACTAAAGAACATGAATAGTCAAGCTTTTTCCTTTGGGGAACAATTCATTTCATAGCCTACTAGGGTTCTGATAGGCTGTCATTAGGTCCTACTACTTTAGAATATTGAATGTCAATTAGTCGATCGGGTAGTGTCCAAGGCAGTTTGCAGAAGAAGATGATTTGGATAACTCATTTTATATTTTCTATTTTTCCTAAACTATTGAAATCAATTCTTAATCTAACGCCATTAAACTATTTAACTGGAAAACAATTTATTCTAATAAAAACATGAAATACTAAACTAAAAAGCATAATACAACTAATTTAGAAAGCAACACAACTAAACTAGAAAGCATAGAAACAAGAAAACTAAACAATTGATATACTATGGAAGCAAAAAAATAAGTGAACAAACAATGAAACATCTTAAACAGTAAAGGATTTTATCAACTACGAAAGATAACTCATACCAATAAAAAAAAATGGTGCTCCAGAACTTTAGACTCAACTCTTAACAAACTTAATTACCTCCTATTGAATAGATATCTAGTTTTAACAAATGAAACAACAAAACATAAAAATACTTATCTATCTAAACTACTTCCCTTGAGTGGCCAGCTCATGGGTTAACACCTCGTCTTAAAATCACATAAGCTAATAGTTCTGGAGTCTACCCATTATGAATAGTCATCATCACTGATAATTCAATAGATTAACAATAGATAGAAATCAGATAATTCATTCAACAGTATTTGGAAAACCATGTGAATAGCATAACGATACATCCTTTGTCTTATTCATCACTTGTGAAATTACATTCTTATAGATAACTTTATAACTAAATCCTAAATTTATGATGGCATGGATAGCCATTGAAAAAGTCTTCCTCAACTTAAAACTAACTTTAATGTCTTTAAAGCTCATAAACATATAGAAGGCTCGAGAAGAGCCATGAAGTTTTGATAACAAAATTTAAAAGAACAGAAACTAAATCTTTGGCGCATCATTCTAGTATTCAAGAGTAGGTTCACAGGATTTATCCCTTATCACGCTTAAGGCACGTGTTGGTTCAACATTTTACAACAGTTGCTTAGATGACCGATTAAACCCTACAAAAACACTCAAGTCAACCCATTAAACTTGCTTTGGTAAATTTCCTCAATTGATCAAAAGAAAGAAAGAAAGCATAATTTTCCTTAAAATAAGCAATTACTTCTCCTAAAGTTTAATAAATTGGCACAGGCTTAGGATTGAGTTAGCAAAAGTAAGCTTTCCAGATTTTATCATGATGAGGTTATTTTTACCTCATCAGGTTCAACTAATGTAGTAGATTGCTTGTTCCTTTGATGACTCATCATGTTGTGCCAGCAATTCCCCTAGTTCCATAGAAGTAGCAGAAATATACAGTAGGAGTGGTTTACCAAGTATTGATGGCATAAGGATGGGTGGAGGAGCCAAATATTCTTTGATTTGGTCGAAGCCAAGTTGACACTATTGATTCAACTTAAAGGAAGTATCCTTCTTCACGAGATGTGTGAATGGTTGACACTTGTCAGCTAATTGAGCAATAAACCATCAAATGGATTGGAGCTTACCTTGAAGGATTCTTAAATACTTGATATTGCATGGTGGAGGCATATCCACGATTGCTTTAACCTTTGTTGGACTAACCTCTATGCCTCTGTGGGAGAAAATGAAACCCAAGAGCTTTCCCGATGTGATGCCAAAGAAACATTTCTTCAGATTTAGCCATAGCTTATACTATTCCAGATGTTAAAAGATCTTCTTGAGGATTGTTGGGTTCTCTTCCCTTGTTCTTGACTTCTCTAACAGATCATCAACATAATATTTCATTATGATGTGAATGAGGTCATGGCAGATAACGGTCATGGCTCACTGATAAGTTGCATCTGCATTTTTGAGGCCAAAGGGCATGACATTATAATAGAAGGTGCTCGATGGCATGGTGAAAGCTATTTTATGTTGGTCTTCAGGCATGATTCTAATCTAATTGTACCCAAAGAAGCCATCCATGAGGGAAAGCATCTTGTGTCCTACAATTAGGTCTACTAACATGTCGATATTTGGTAAAGGGAAATCATCCTTGGGGCAAGCTTTGTTTAGGTCTTGAAAATCTATGCAGATTTCGATATCTTCATTCGTTTTAGTGACTGGAACTATGTTGGAGATCTAATCAAAATAGTCAATGGGTCTGATGAATCCAGCCTCTAACAGCTTTTCCAATTCTTTCTTAACTAGTAGAGCCACTTGGGGGTGCATTTTCTGGAACTTTTGTTTGATAGGTTTGGCATCAGGATGTACGTCTAGGTGATGTATGACTAAAGAAGGATCAAGGTCAAGCATGTCTAAATATTTCCATGCAAAATTAATGATTCCCTCTTTGAGAAGCTTGGTGATGGTAGAATATTCATCCTCTGATAGTGCTTTGGCTACATATGTGATTTTAGGATTCTCTTCAGTTCCCAAATTTATTGCTTGTGTTTCTTCGATCAGGATGGATGATCGCTTGAATAGATGAGTTCCTACAAGGGGAAGATGAACGTCCCCATCTTCTAGTGCCTCATCGAGGTTTTCGCTATTAGATACACCCTTTGCTTTTACTTTTTTGGAGTCACAAAGCACCTCAAGGAGGTTTTCACTAGGCGACCCTTTTTTATTTTGTTTCTTTTTACTTTTACGGTTAGGGAGTTCATCTTCCCCCAATCTTATAAGATGCACATACTGATCCACTGATGGAAAGGCATTGATAGGTGTGCTACCCTATAGGTCATAGTCTATAAGTTCAAGATGTTTAAGGGATAGGCTGATGGTGCAAATGGATAGGCATTCAAACATGGAAGGAATGTCAATGTGATCTACATCATCGTACACATGTATGTAGGATTCTTCCTCGGGTATGTCTTCGAGGGAACTAATGTCCACAATGACATTGTTAGAGGTACTAGATGATGCCGCATGACCCTTTTGTTTGGTGTCATAGCCCAAGCCCAACTTTCTTGGATGCAAAAAAGCTTCTATTGGTTGTCATCTTCCTTGTTCTTCTACGCCAAGGCCTCCAACCTGATAATTTTGTTTCTCTCCAAACTTAGAAGGCCAAGGATAGACCTCTTGGAAATATTATTTCAAAGGGGGAGAGGGTTTAGGTTCCTCATGATATATCCACTGGCTGATGTCATCTTCTGGTGTGTCTTGCCTTAACCCAAGAGAGCGGAAGGTACTGGACCCTATGTTTGGAGCATTGAGGGTGATGGTCTTCTCTTCTTCTTTTGGGACTGACTGAGAAGGTTGGACGTACATGTGTGGTGAGGGTGGCATGGTTGCCACATTCAATGTTGTGCATATTTCATATTCACCAAACCCCTTGTAAATGATCTGGACCTTGGTAAGGGTGGAATCAGATGTAGATGATGGGGTGGATGAAGTGGTGGCTAGTGTGTTGATGGATGAATGGGATGATGATGTCTGAGGTGCCCCCATTTCTACCCTAGGGTAGTAATGATAATGGGGAAAGGAAGCTTCTAAGGCATGACAATATTTGAATGGTTGAGGATCATCTTGTATGGTTACTTCCATTCCTTATATGGAGGATCAAGGTCCAAAACATGACACATAGTGTATTGCACAATGGGGCCCACTTGAATAGGAAGGAAAATAGTCAGCCTAGGTGTATCCCACCTATTTTATGAATTTCAACATGAAAATATTTAGGGCACACTAATACATTTTGAATCAATTTCCGATGAAGTTTCATTGGAATTGCGATGCCCTTTCGTCAAAAGAATTTTGTCAGAATTTCGACAAAAATTGAAATGTCGAAATTCTGACCCAGCCGACAATGCTGGGTTGGAATTTCAACGTTTCAAATTTCATTGAAATTCTAATGAAATTCTCTCGACGAAAGGGCATCGAAATTCCAATGAACTTTCATCAAAAATTGAGTCAAAATGTATCAGTGGCAGAACCATTATCTACCAAGACCCTTTTTACTTTATGACACTTCACACAACCTCAAAATGAAGTGGATGGTTATGGTTTGAGTCAATGCGGGGCATATCTTTTTGACTAAATCCTAATTAGTAGGTTGTTGAGAGGTGTCCTACCAATGCTTGAAATTATGTAGGGTCTATGTCATTGGGAAATCAGGTGTCTTGTAAGGCCTTGTTTAGGATCTCTTGGTGTGTAGGAGAAGACTTAAGCAAATCTAGGATATAAATTTGGGCTGAGGTCTTTTCTAGATGAGCAAGAATGTTGTATTTCAAACTGACAGATGGTGGCTAAGGAGATGCGGAGGCTCTCAAGACTATGATATAGGTACAACGAGTGGTAACAACACATTGTGGGTCCTTACCTTTGACACATATCATAGATACATGTGGTTCTGCTTGTTCGATGCGCATGACAAGACCTTGATAATTAAATCACACATTTTTGTAACTAATGTTATTAGTGTTGTTATTTTGATTGTTATTGTTGCTAGGCCCAAGATTGGAGTTTGATGTACTAGGACCTTGGTTATGTTTAGAGAAAGCATTCTCATATATTTTCAATTGAGCATTAGACGAGGGTGTCGTGTTGGCATCCACATGTATTCCACCCTGATCTATGAGATCCTGGATGTACATTTTTAGACCTTGACACTTATTCAATGTATGCCCTTTAATCTTGTGAAATTCACAATACTCGTCTTTAAACCAGGTTGGTTTAGGCTTGGATTCATCAAGGGGATTAGTTATACGATATCTGATCGGGTAGTTAGCTTGAAGAAGCATGTTAAACATGGCACTAAAGGGTTCTCCCAATTGAGAAAACTAATTTTTGTTCCCCCCTTGGTTGTTTTGATTTGACCGTTGGGGAGGACGAGGTTCTCCTTTTGGCACTGATATGGAATTTGGCATCGACTACTACGGGGGAGGATATTGTAGCTTCTATAAGGCATTAGCCACTTGGACATGTTTGGTGTCAGTGACACCATCATTGACAACATTCTTGTTCTTATTCCAATAATGAGGCTTGTCCCTAGAGGACCTCTCTTTATCAGAATTGAAAATTTTGACTTTCCCTTTGGCAACAAGGGTTCTTTCGAGGATAGGACCTTTCTCCACTATGGTCACGAAGGTTGTGACATAGTGGAGTGTAAAGTTGTGGGCCATATCTGGATGGGAATTTTCAATAAATAGTGTAACCATTTCCTTCTCCCTCAATGAGGATTTTATCTAGCTGGCTAAGGCTCGCCATCTTTGAAGATAGCTTGTAAATGTTTCTCCCTCACGTTGTTTTTCTTTCAGGAGATCCAACGTATCAATATCCTTCTCCAAATTGAAGGAGAAGTGGGAGACAAATTGTTCTGATAGCTGCACAAAGGATTTAATGGATCCCTTCTCAAGACACATGAACTAGTCAAGAGTTATTCCTTGTAGACTCCTAGGGAACAATCACATGAGGTAGTTGTCATTGTGCATGACTTCTTGAAAATGGGCATACAACTCTTGCAGGTGAGCCTTGGGGTCTTTGGTTCCCTTATACTTATCAAATTTTGGCATTTCAAAATTTTTACGGAAAGGTACCAAGGAAATGGAGGGATCAGATGGATAGGGACAAATCTCCTCAAATTTAAACATTTGTTTACCCATCCCTGCTTGTAAATCTTTCAATGCAACTTTTACTTCTTCCAAGTCCTTATTGATAGGTATTGCAGGGGTCAGAGTAGGTTGATTATACAGATGATATTTCCGGTATTATGAGGATTGTACAACAATAGTTGGATCATAAATGGGTTGAGGTGTATATGGAGGAATTTTATGACTTTGATTGATGTAAGTGGATTGTGGATTAACATATGGTGGATATGAGGATGATGAATTATGATGATAAGACGTGGAGATTGCTTATTCATAAGGTGGTTGTTGTTGATAATACATAGTGGATGGAGCAACCTACTGATATTGTGTAGGATTTTGATAGTATGAAGAGGTGGAAGCCCCTTCTTAATATGGTGGTGGTTGTTGATAGTAAGATGTGGATGGAGCACCCTGCTGATAAGATGGATGTTGTTGAAGATAGGATGGATTGGATTGGTAGTGATATGCAATGGTGGGTTGTTGCGTGACATATGGAGGTGGTTGCACATTTTATGGATGTTGGTAAGGATGTGTATGTGATTGTGGAGGGTTGGTATAAAGAGATGGTTGGGTTCATGGTTGATTCTTAGAGGCCTGATGGGGATTTGAGTTAGGATTGGATGAAGCAATATACATACTAGATATATCTTAGAGATATTGTGTGAGAGGATTACATTCTGTTTGTGTGGGAATGTGCGTATGTTGGGGTGGATATTTTTGTTGTGGTGGTTGTTGGTAAGATGGGTGAGATGGGATATGTTGCTGGTATGGGACTACTACCGAAGAACCATGTGGCAATTGTGATGGTTGTGATGTATTTTGTGTCACTTGATGTGGTAGTTGCGTAGGAACAATACAGTGATGATGAGGAATCAAAATTTTTTGTTGTGGGATTGTGATATTTTTTGGTGGTGTTTTTTGATGAGATGGTTGGTCAAAGGCAGCAACAAAAATAATATGTTGAGGCGGTGTCTATAATGCAATGGATTGTTGAATAATAACGGAGGGTTGCTAGAATGTAGGTGGTGGTAAATTTCCAATGAGTGTAGATCCTGGAGGTGGCATCAATGTAGGAACATGGGTACCCCCTTGTATTGATGGTTGGCTAACCAGGATGTTGAGGTGGAAGTGGTGGAGCAGAGGGAATGTACTACGACATGTCGTAAGCATAGGGATCATTATGATCGGGTGGTGCGGTAGAGGTTGTGGCTGGGAGGCGAGGATAAATGGAAACTTGATGTTTCATAGTATTTCTAAACTTAGGGTGATACCAATTCTCTATGGGTGCACATTCGGGGACATAGGAATTCCTTGGAACATTTTGCGAGGTCTACAAGTTTGGAGGTGTTGGAAGGTTGTGGGTTCTGGAATATTGTAACATATCAAAATCAGACAGTGGCTTGATCCCTTTCATGATTAGGGTGGCGAGAATCTTATCCCCATGCTTGTTGAGACAATTTGTCATCTGAACATTGATAGGATCACTAAGGTATTCGTCAACTGTGACTTCAGGTTGATTGACCATGTTTTCTTCACCAGGCGGTATGGTGTTTTAAACGTCCATATTCAACTGTGACGAAGCAATGTTATGGAGATCTTGTGGGATATTTAGAACATTGTTAGGATCTTGTGGGATGTTCGGCTAGGAACCTTAGGATTTTTGTTCTGCCATTTTCTTTCTTCCTTGTGATCGGGTCTGAACTGGCATGAAAGTGCAAGAAAACTAGGTGAACTAAGATGCAACTAAACTCTAAGATGTGATGCAAAGATGACCTAAGTGACAATTGGAGGATTGATTAGATTGGATGAGCGATCAATTGATTGGATAATTGGATAAGGATGTGATTGGATTAGATTGGATAAGATTGATCGATAAGATGATTGATAAGATTGGATGATTGAAAGGGATTCTAAAATGAGTTCAGAAATCACTTTATGTGACAAGGTGTTGATTGAGTGGATTAAAGGATGAACATATGATCATGTCACTGAATCTGCCTTGAGATGGAAGGGGATTGATTGGGCCGAGGATGATGATTGACTTAGGACAGATGGAAATCCTAAGTAGATGTTGAAGGATGATGATCGATTTCAGACACCTAGGTCAATTTGGATAATAACTTCAAACGAAGGTTAGAGGATTTGGATTAAGAAAAATTAATGGATTTGTAACTTAAGGATGATTAAGGATGTATATATTATCTATATAATGGTTTGGATGTAGATGAGTTGAGACACAAATGGACTGACGTGAGGATTATGAGAGAACAAAATGTGAAGATGGCTGAGAAAAAAAAAATCTTTTCAAGATCCCAACAGGTTAGCTTTCAAGCTCGTGTAACAAATGTAAGGTCATTGAGCTTTAGGGCTAGGCCACCCAAATGAGGGCGGAATAACCTAACCTAGGGCAAGGTCACCCAAGTTAGGGTAGGGCCACCCAAGTTAGGGCAAGGTCACCCAAGTTAGGGTTGGGTCACCCAAACAACTTCTAGACTCGACTAGGTCTGAAAAATAGTCAAGCGATGTCGATAAACGGGGTGAACGGGTAGACATATTTCAAAGACAAGAAAAATACATGAACGAAACAGGTGAACGGATGCTCAGAACAAGGAAAATGGATGCATGAAATGGGTAAACAATGCTCAGAATGAGAAAATGACGCTCGAAACAAGGAAAACAACGCTCAGAACGGGGAATCAGATGCATGAAATGGGTGAACAGATGGTCAGAATGGGTGAACGGACACTCGTAACAAGGAAAACAATGCTCAAAATGGGGAAATGAATGCATGGAACAGGTGAATGGATGTTTAGAATGGGGAAATAGATGCATGGAACAAGGAAACGATTGACAAACTGAAGATGGGATTGACTGTCCAGAGAGCAAGGTCACCTATCTCGAGGTCGAGTTGCCTAACTTGGGGTCAGGTCACCCCTATTAGGGTAGGGTTGGCCCTTTTAGGTCAAGGTCACCCCTTTTAGGGCAAGGTCACCTGTTTGGGGGCTAGGTTGCCTATTTTTTGAAAATTGATCAAACTTAACTTGAATAGAGTGGCAAACAACTCAGACAGAAGGGCCAGGTCACCCCTGTTGATGGCAAGGTCACCCCTATTAGGGTCAGGCCACCCCTATTAGGTCCAAGTCACCCCTTTCAGGGCTAGGCCATCCCTATTAGCTGATTTGTACTTGAAATATCTATGGAAAGGGACAAAAAACATAGGACACAACAAGCAAAAGGCCAAGACTGACTTGTATAAATAGATACGCACTGGTTTTGCACAAAGAAGACAGTTCAAAAAATGCAATCCTAAGATTAGTGTGAAGGTATGGCTAACACGGTCCTCTAACTAGGTTGAAAAAGGCAACTAGGGAGTCCCCGATATATGCATGGTATGTGTGGCACAACCATGAACACCAGCCCATCACAAGCGTGAGTCAAGAACTTCCAGCGAGATACTGAAAGCTCATACCAACTCTTCACGTCTTTTCTAGGTATCACCCTAGCTTTGAGGCTCCTCCAGACATGACGTGACTGGATTGAGGTACGGCTTTCACTCTCCCCCTTTATATACCCCGCCAGTAACACGTGGTTGGGATTGTCCCTTAGGGTAATGAAATCCCCAAGCAAGCCCCACTAAAAAGAAGCTACACAAAGGACTAAGTGGAATATGATTTCTCTTCACCCAATATCACCAAATGGTGCAAGGGGATTGGATACATCAATAGTCCACCTTTGCAATCATGACAAAAAAATTCTTTGACTCCCCCTAGTTAGATCTATGTACCTAGTTAAAATGGAAATGATAAGCAAACAATCTAACTAATGAAGGTGGTTCTCTCCTCCTACAACAAATATGTTAGAATTTTTTACTTTTGGCCTTCAACAAACGTGAAACAACTGCACAAATGTTAGTAAAAACCAAGACACTCACAAAAAAACAAGTTAGAGGGTCAATACTAAGAAAATGAACTCTGGAAATGAACTTTTAAGTCTTTGTTTTTACCTTAGTTACCTTTGTCTAGGGCTAGGTCGTCTCTGTGTTCTGGGAAAGGTCGGCTTTGTGGGCGAGGTCACCCCTTTTTGGGCCAAGTTGGCTATGTTAGGGCCAGGTCACCCCTTTTAGGGCCAGGCTGGCTCTGTTAGGGCTAGGTCACCCCTTTCACGACTAGGTCACCTCTATGTTATGGGAAAGGCTGCCTCCATGTAACCTGGACCTACAAAATGTCAAAAAATAGCAAATGTGAAAAGAATAGACCCATTTGTGGGTCCCACCGGGTGTGCCTTCTAATCAGGAAATTATGGGTTCGTGTCCCGTCAAGTGTGCCAAAAATGTGTGCAAGTGATTTTCCTACCTAGAATGCAAAACAAAAGAAAATGTAAAGGCGTAAAAAACAAACAAACACTCAAGATTAGCCTAAGTTGAATCCAAACAAAACAACAAAGAAAAGGAACTTTCTACCTTGCTTGGATTGATGAGTTGGTTGGCCTTTTTTAATTCTTGATTGTATGCTCCTTTGATAGCAAATGAATGCAGAAGTGGATGCAAAATGGAGAGGAGTTGATGAGGATTACAATGATGGAAATGGGTATTATGGTAAGGATGTTACATGGATGCAATTAAAGCTAATATGGCTGCAATAATGGAGGATGCAAGCTTGATAATTCTAAGAGTGTTAATGGCTAAGTGCTTGAATGCTTGAGTTGCTTGAATGAGATTGAATGCATAATATGAATATAAATGTATCTAATTATTGAATGAAAATGAGACCAAGTCTTCCAATTTAAACGAAGAGTCTCTAGAAGAATGGATGGCTAGGATTTAGCCAACATGGACAAGATGGAGGGTTGTGGTGAGTTGAGGACTCACAAGTCCTCACATCTTTCCATGTGGAATGTGAGGTGTGAAGAGAAAAAATGATGTGGTAAAAGACATGTGAGGTGGAGGTACTTGCAAGTACCTTGGGATTAGGGGAAGGTTTCCTCAAAATGGAAGTCCTTGCCCCCATATGAGGCTGATGGTGACAAGTGAGGAATTTTAGAAAGTCCTCTCTTATCATCATGGGGATGAGAGAAGTTGTTGGGGAAATAAATGTGAATTTTAAATTCACATGATTGGAAGTACCCTGTGGATAAGAAAAGGTCCTCTTAAAGGAGGTATTTGTCCCATGTGACTGATGTGACCTATGAGAGATTATGGAGAAGAGAAATGCATTGGATAAATAAATGTGAATTTTAAATTCACATGGGGAAGAGGTCAATGCTTGATAATGAAAGTACCTATGAAAGGTTGACTTGGAGGACATGCCAGAAAAGGTAAGTGATTAGATTAAGGTTGTACAAGCATGTGATTAGGAGAATTAATGAGGATTATAGACAAATGGCCAAATATGGAGGATGTGACATTTATTTGATTAAGGATGTGCACATCTTAGTCATGGATTAATTAAATTAATCCATAGTAGAGGAAGATTATGGAGGATGGGACAAGGAGAGAGAAAGAATGAATTTAAAATTGATTTAAATTCAAAAAGGTAAATGACTAAATTAAACAAATGGATACATTTATTTAATTCAGAGAAGAAATGATAAAGTATTTAATTATTAAATTAAATACTTTAGACACCTTATAAAAATGGGGAAATATTAATTAAATAAGTCATTTAATTAATATTGATGAAATAGATGGATAAAAGATACAAATTTGACCATATGGGAGTGGTCAAATTTGGATGTCTACACTTATAATGTACAATGATCAATAGATCAATGATAGCACACACTCCTATAATTATAAATGTACAAGAGCCTTTCTTATATAGACATGGTGAAAAATAGGATTAGACAAGATCATTACATGTGTCTTAATCCTATGACATGCGACAACTAACATAACACATATTAAATTACCTAGGACAAAAGAAGTAAATGAAAGAAAAAAAGATAAGATCTAATTGATAAATAATATTTCTAGAAAGATTCTTAGTCCACCTAAGTAAACTTAACATGTAAATAGGACCTACTAGATGAGCTAGTTAGGTAGAACACCATATTTACACCAACTAAACTAATAGAAGGAAGCTTAAACCTCATGTGGATTTTATTATAATGCACATTATCCTAGTGATTAAGCAAGTCCTAAAAGTGTTAAAAATCGAATTTATCACATTCTCTACCTAAACTTGGATCTAAAAATGGCCAAAGTGAACTATTAGGGAAATGATGTCTCAACCTTCCAATTTGAATGCGGGGGTATAGAGGGGAGATTAAAAAAATTATTGGAAAAAGTAGTTTAGAAAATATATTATGGTTTTATAGTAAAAGGTGGTTATTAGGTATAACATATTAAGTTTTATTTTCAACTAAAACAAGACCCAATGATTAATTATGCACATGCCACCATATTAGAAGGAAGAGTATTGTCTATAGATAGAAATAGAACCCATACAAAAATTTCTTCTAAGGGAGGATTTGAAGCCTCTCAAAAGTGGTTGGTTCAATAAAGGCCACAATAATTAATAAATCTCACTTAGGAAAATGAATGGGCTAAGTAGAATTAGCCACATTTGAGATTAAAAGAGGCCCACCGTAAAGATAAAGTGGTTGTGTATGCCTTCTTGTGAGGGGTCATTGGCATCCAACCTTTTTTCGAAAGTGAGGAAAAATCCTTCTAGCCATGGATGATTGTGAAAAATATTACACTACAATCAAGACCTTTCTAATAAAGACCTTTTAGGAGCTAAAAATTATCTCACACCCCATGATCACCTACAAAACAAAATATAACCTTCTACAAAAGAGTAGAGAAATAAAATAGCTTTTTATGATTAAGTATACTAATAATGTACATACTCCTATAATTATAAATGTTCGGCCCGAGCCTTTCTTATATAGACATGGTGAAAGATAAAATTAGAGAATATTATTTCATGTGTCTTAATCCTATGACATGCGAAAACTAACATACCACATATGGGTAAGTGCACCAAGATGGTTCCCAAAAAGGGGACTTAAGTGGCCACTTTTTTTTTCTGAAATCAAGAAATACTGACTTTGGACGTGAAATTGAGGATAGGTACACTAGAAATTTTGAAATGGAACAAAAACAAAGATCGAAGTGCTCCAAGTTTACTTTCTAAACTACTAATTTATTTTTAAAATGGTTGAGATTAAGGGGTTCAAAATAGGGATGTAAACAAATTGGTGATGTTTTTGTCAGAAAAACATAACATAACAACTCTTGTACGACCCTCGTACGGTGAACTTTTTTTTAGTATTTTTAAAATCGCAATAGTCAGAAGCTAGCTAACAATATGTAGTTGATGCACAATTTTTCTGATAATTTTTTAATGAATATTTTTTTTTTACTAATTTTTGAAGTGGACACTTCCTGAAAAATAGAATTTTGGCCGTGCTACCCCTACAAATTTTGGAAACTAATTGATTTTTTTTTTAAATTTGTAGAATGGAGTGTAGTTTCTAAAAAGTTAATTTATTTGAAAATTCGATGAACGGTTAATTTATAACGAAAAAAAAACCAAGCACTTTTTTTTGGCAAAAAAGAGGCATACAAACAAAAAAAATTATGGATGAAAGGCTTAACATTGTCAGAAAGTGAAAAAAATTACATCATTGGATAGCTAAGAGAGAACCCAACATTACCCATGTGTTCAATTTTTTTGATATTGAACTGCAATCCTGACAATGAGCACGGACTCGATTAAGTGAAATATGGTAGGTTTTGTAAAAACACGTCTCTAGTTATTGGGAATGCCCTGCAAGCCTTTGGGTTGGTATTCCAAGGAAAATAACAATCCTAATGCTCAAGGATTCCCAAAGCAAGATATAATGTGAGCATGCTATAACGTGCTCATGTTATAACGTGAGAAAATTATAACGCGCTCGCGTTATATCTCAATTTTGACATGGTTTTTTGCTTCTGCGGGAAACATGTCAACTAAGACATAACACGAGCGCATTATAATGCGCTCGTGTTATGTCCTCATTTATGTTAAATGCCAATCTATTGAATGTATGTTGATATATTTGTATGTTTGTATGTACATGTATGCTTGTATGTCATGTATGTATGCATGTATGCATGCTTGTATGTATGTATGTATGCCTGTATGTATCAATGCATGTATATTGTATGTTTTCCTATATGTATGTAAGATTGTATCTACACATGTATGTATTTTTCTTGTATGGATGTAGGATTGTATGTACATATGTCTTAAGAGAGAGAGAGTTTGGAGAGAGGGAGAGGGGGTGGAAGTGAGAGTTTAAGAGAGAGGGAGTGGGAAAGAAGGGGTTGGAGTGAGAGGGACTTAGCTAGGTAGGGTGGGAGGGATGGAGGGAGGGAGAGAGAGAATTGAGAGAGAGAGGGAGAGAGAGAGAGAGATTAGAGAGAGATAGAGATAAAGAGAGAGTTATGTAGGTAGGGTGCCAAATGTAGTGAGAGGGAGTGCGAGAGAGAGGGAGTGAGAGAGAGAGGGAGTGTGAGTGAGAGACATGAGAGAGGGAGAGGGTGTGGGAGGGAGTGACCCTATAGAGGTAGAGAAAGAGGGGGTTGGAGCGAGAGGGGCTTATCTAGGTAGGGTGGGAGGGATAGATAGAGAGAGGGGAGAGAGACAAAGAGAGAGTTACCTAGGTAGGTTTCCAGAGGGAGAGACCTGAGAGAGAGAGGGGGTGGGAGGGATATAGAGAGATAGATGGATAGAGGGAGCAAGATAGGGTGGTAGGGATTTATTGATGGAGAGGTACATAGAAAGAGGGAGAGGGTAGATAGAGACAATTAGAGAGGGTAGGATGGAGGGAGGAAGAGGTCACATGTATAGATAGAGAGAAAGTGATAGGGTTTGAGGGTATAGGATTGAGGGATTAGAGTGGAGGACCTATATGGTTGATTGTTTCTAGGGTATTAGGGTTTAAGGGTTGAGGGTTGAGGGAATAGGGTTAATGGTAGAGGGTATTGGGTTGAGGGTATAGGGTAGAAGGTTTAAGGGTTTAGGGTTGAAGGGTTTAGGGTTGAAGGGTTTACCTGGTTGAGGGTAAAGGGTTTAAGGTTTAGGTTTGAGGTATATGGTTGAAGGATTAGGTTCAAGGTCCAATGTAAAGGGTAGAGGGTATAGGGGTTGAGGGTTTAGGGTTTAAGGATTGAGGGTTGAGGGATTAAGGGTTGAGGGTTGAGAATTGAGGGTTGAGAGTTTAATGTATAGGGTAGAGGGTAGAGGGTAGAGAGTTTAAGGGTTGAGGGTTGAGGATTGAGGGTTTAAGGTTGAGGGTGGAGGGTTGAGGGTATAGGGTATAGGGTTGAGGAATTGGGGTTGAGGGTCCAATGTATAGGGTAGAGGGTATAGGGGTTGAGGGATTAAGGGTTGAGGGTTTAGGGATTAGGGTAGAGATTTTTCATGGATTGTAGGGTGTAAGGGTTGAGGGATTATGGTTTATGGTTTAGGGTAGAGGGTATTGGGTTGAGGGTAGAGAGTAGAGGGTAGAGGGTAGAGGGTAGAGGGTAGAGGTTTTAAGAGTTTAGGGTTTAAGGGTTGAGGGTTGAGGGTTGAGTGTTTAGGTGTTTAAGGGTTGAGGTATTAAGGGTCAAGAGGGTTGAGGGATTAGGGTAGAGAGTTTACTAAGTGGGTTTAAGGGTTTAAGGGTTGGGGGATTAGGGTTGAGGGTAGAGGGTAGAGGAGGGTTGAGGGTAGAGGGTTTAAGGGTTGAGGGATTTAGAGGTTATAGGGTAGAGGGTATAGGAGTTGAGGGAATAGGGTCTAAGGGTTGACAGATTAAGAGGGTATAGGGGTTGATGGATTAGGGTGTAAGGGTTGAAGGTTGAGGGATTAAGAGGGTATAGGGATTGAGGGATT
>CM021106.1:168233002-168392114 GCA_007115665.2 Sequoiadendron giganteum | reverse complement strand
CCCTCCCTCTCTCTCTCTCTCTCCCTCTCTCCCACTCTCTCTCACTCTTATCTCTCTTCCCTCTATCCTTAACCCTAACCCTTTAAACCCTTAACCCTTAAACCCTTAAACCCTTAACCCTTTAAACCCTTAACTCTTAACCCTCTACCCTCTATCTCTCTCCCAATCCATATCTCCTCCCTCTCTATCTCCATCTCTCCCACTATCTCTCTTTCTCCCCCTCTCCCTTCCCTCCCCCTCTCTTTCCTCTCCCTCCCCTCTCCCTCCATCTATCCCTTTCTCTCTGTCTCTCCCACTCTCTCTTTATCCTTCTCTCCCACTCTCTCTTTCTCCCACTCTCTTTCTTTCAACCATACACCCTCTACCTTTAACCCTGACCCCTTAAACCCTAAAATAATTATACCCTCAACCCTACCTCCCTCTCTACTATATGTTTGTCCTCTATTTCTACCTCTATGTGTCTCTCTCCCACAAACACACTCACCTCTATCTCCTCTACTATAAGGGTATAGGGGAGAGATATAAAATTAGGATAGAGGGTATAGACAAAGAGGGAGAAAATAAATCTATTTAAAAAACCATATTTCATATAACGCAAGCATGTTTTGAAGAAGTAGATATGTTACCATTTTAGCAAGAAATAACATGCTCATGTTATAACATGAGCGCATTTTATCTTCCACTAAAAATGGTAAAAATACTCAATATGCCCATGATTTCAAGGCCCACATTCTGCATATTCTCCTGGTTTTGCGCGTGCTCTGACAAAAAGTAGCTTTTTGATGATGTTGTGAAGTGTGCAAGCATGTTATTCACATTCCACCACCTTTTCCATGATATTTCTACCACCTTTGCATTAAATAGCAGAGTTTCCATGTTGAAAGACATATTCAAGTTTTAATTCCATTGAAAACTGATATACAATTGAAGTTTGGAGGGAAACAAGCTTTTGAAAAAGTCAAATTATTGTGAAGTTTGAAGAAAGAAGAAGCTAAGGCTACATAATTGGGTTGAACTCCTCCATTTGAAAGTCTGGTTTTTTAGGTATGTGAAGTCTTTACACATTTTCTTTCATTCTATTATGGATTGATTTCATTTTTTTATTTTGCATATTCCATGTTGATCATTGTTTGTTTGTTATTATAACCTTAGGTTGTCAATGCACATTTTAAATTACACAATTATATACACTTGCCAATTACCATTTTAAACCCGATGCAGAGCATCTACCAGGATCCAGAAATCATCAAGGGTACTTCTGACCCTAACTTAAATTGAAGAAGATCAACCAACAAACTCAATCATTTTTTCATCAAAATCCTTCAATTTCACTTGATTTCATATTTCCACAAAACATTAGAACTTGGCTTCAACTCTTTTTCAGACTCAAAAATAGATTAACCATCATAAAATTGATTGTAACATAGCATAAACCTGATTAGAAACTCGAAACTATTCATTTCGTTCATGGTTCACTAATTGAAGAACTCAATGTTGCAACTTACATGGAAAAATAACAACAAATCATGGAAGGTAACTACCAACCTTTATCCATACATCCAAGACACTATAATCAATATGTTATTGATTGAAATAAACCAAATATGCATTCCAAATATCTCACCAAAATTCATCCTTTTAGCATGCTTCCCCTAGCAATACTCCAAACCCGTGGTGCAGGGGCACCTACAACCATGTTTCAAAATCTACTTTCGTGACAGTTTGTCTTAAGGTATTTGGGTGATTTCAAGACTTTTTAGATGTTTTTTCATAGATTTTACTGAAAATAAGGTCTAAATAGACCAATCTTTCATGTATTTAGGGATTTTGTGAGTTTGGTGATCAAATGTGTAAGTATGCACTCTAGCTTTAGAAAATTGTCAATTTTTCCATATAATCTTTGAAGGAAAATTATTCAAATTTTAAATGGAAGTGCAAAACAAGACTATATAAGTTGTATTAGGGATGAAATAAAGGTGTTTGAGTGGTCTTAGGTGTCTTGGACACCAAAGTTGCATAGTGTTGCCTATTTAGCAAAAGTTGTCAATGTTAGCAATTTTTAAGACAAATGAAGGTCTTGGTGTGAAATTGATATTCTTCAATAAAGGAATTTTCCTTCTTTCATTTGGCTCCCTTTGAAGAGATTTTCATTGAACTTTATGCTTGGAATTCATAAATTTCTAGAAATTGGGTTCTGGGTTTGAGGGAAATTTAATGTCTTAGATGACATCCCACCTATTGTGCTCTCTTTGAATTGGTGGGGTGACCATGTAGGATGTACTTATGATTTTCTTAGGATTAGAGAAGAACAAGTTTAAATTTTCCTCATGAATGATGTTGGTTTAAGGGGAAATACCCTATTTTCTCATAGAAAACAATGGTGCAGTCCTAAGAAAGAGGGGTGCAGAATTTCCAAAGGGAATATGATGGCTCCTGAAGATTGGGGGGACCTATATAGAGGTTTATAGGTAGTTGGTTTGAATTGGGAAGTTGTGGAAGGTAGAGTTTCAGTAAGGAGGCCTAAAAACCCTCATTTCCTAGGTTCTAGAGAGGGTTTTGAAACTTTTTGATGGAATGAGTACTTGGGGTCCTCCAACCTTGATAATTGTTTGTTTTGAAACCTAATACAACACTATTTTCATTCATGGAGGCTTGGTGGTGGGTTCTTGAGGGGGTCCCTTTGTAAAATTGGCTAATTTGGGCCCTAAAACAGTGAAATTTGTCATTTTGAGGAAAGTGTCTTAAAAGAGTAATATGTGGATTTTTTATATGTCTCATACCACTGAAATGGATGTCTATATCAATCATTTATTTGACAGGTGTTTTGGGAGGTTTGTGAAGCCTACAAGACAGTTTTGGGTCAAAAGTGGCTTTAAGAAGAGTTTGTTTGATCTTATTTTTGTAGGTGATTGAATGTAAAGATTCTGAAATCTTGAAGGTGTTGACACTCTTTTCCTACATCAAATTTCAATTTTGAGTCATAATGAAGAGTCATGGTTGATAGGTAACCTTGTTGTCCTATTGAGTCAATTGAAGGTTGATGTCTTGGTTGGCATATTTGAGAGAAGTTGTGTCAATTTGTATTTTGGGTTCCCAAAACTCTACATCAACCCAGTTCTAGGCACAAAACATACTCCCCCAATGTATCTAACTTGTTTTTTAACTTTTTAACTAACTTATCTCTTGACAACTTTGCCAAAAATGCAATTTTTTTGCAAATGTCAAGCCAAATCTCCCCCCTAAACACCTAGAATGACTCAAAATAACTAAATACATATTAAGAGTGGTCTCAGAGACCTTATTTAACATAGATCAAGATATTATACTCAAAAAAAACAAGAACCTTTTTTTACCCATCTTCACATGCATCGAAAACCCTCCTTTTTACCCAAGAAACTAGTGGTTTATTGAAAAAAACACAACCAACCCTCACACAATCTTATGAATACTTCAAATAGGTCTAAAATGGTCTAAAAAAACTCAATTCAACAAGAAAACACGTTTCCCCAATGCAAAACACACTTTAGCATATCAAAACCACTCGAAATCTCATGGAAAACTCAAAATTTCACTCTAGGGCTTCATGCCCAACACCCTTTTAGAACTCCCCTACACACAAACAACATTACCTCACCTATTTATTTATCATCTTCCTTCAAATATTCATAATAATTATTTTCATCGATGTTTTCCTAAAGCCTAGACAACAACTTCTTGAATTGACAATTTTCATTCAATCTTGCTCCCGCATCATGTATGCTTCCACAGTTTGTACACATATATATGACATAAGTTGAAATTGTGTATGCTTGTCCATGCTACAGATAAAATTATCCACCATGCTGAAGAAAAAGACAAAGAGGAAACTAAAAAATGAAGAGAAGGAAACCTTCAAAGCAAAGGAGAGAGTTTGGATGGTAGCATATCGTGAAAAGCAAAAATTGGGAACGATTGATGAAAACAAGCCAATTGAAGAGGAACCTCAACCATCAAAAAGAGAAAAGGAATTGGCAGCACAAAAGGCATGAATGTGAAAGCATCGTGGTAAGACAAATTCAGATACCATAGTTGGATACACACCCTCTACGACAAGTGAATATGAAGGGACACCATTAAGCACAAGAGAATATGGAGGGGCAACATCTACCAGAAGTGAATATGGAGGGACACCATCTACTGCAAGTGAATATGGAGGGACACCATCTACTGCTAGTGAATATTGTTGGACACCATCCAACATATCTCAAGATGAGAGTACATCATCACTCGGATTTGACGAAGAAGTTATGCCATCATCCCCATGTGAACCTCAAGGTATGTCTTGTTCTCCACCCTCGATCGAAGGTATGCAATCTATCCCACCTCAATTAAATATTGATGAAATCCCTGATGTTGAGATGTATGTACCTAGGAGAACACCACCTAGAATTTTGTGTAGAAAGCCTAAGTGTTTGATTAATATTGATGAGGATATTTTGCAGCACATGGAAGGTAAGATTCCAGCACACACTTGTAGAAGATATGCTGATAAGATTTGGAAATTCTTCTTTGAAAGGCTAAATGAGACTGCAAGATGTCAACTATTTGTTGAAATGATGTGAGGTGTAAAGTATAGGAACATCATGAAGACTCTTGGTTTGAGAACATCAAATGCATCGAGTGAAGACACTATTGTGAAGAATCTAATGGATTCTTATGACAATGTGGGTAAGACCTCACTCTCAAAGGATAGTAATGTCACCCGATGTGTCATTACATCTACTTTGGTAAGCTGTCAAGATTGGGGTTTTGAGATTCTAGATAACCAATAATGACTACTCCACTGAATTTGATAGTTTAGATTAGTGGATTAAGTTAGTCATAGGATGTTTTACGTGTGTGTGTGTTTATCTGTGCAGGGGAATTCAAGAAACAAAGGTGGATTTGTTGCTACAGGGTTTTATAATGAACTTCCAAGTGAAAAGTGTGGCTCCAAGTGGTGTTTTCAGGAAAACTTCTCAAATGAATTCACAAACAAATGACTGATCTAGATAGCTATTATTGAGTTACAACACATACTTCAAAATCAATAGTGACTATCTTGGAACATTGCATAAAAAATGACATTCTTCGCTATCCTCATTAGGCTAACTAGGCCTAATTTACAAAATAACATACCTTTAAATATTCAACAACCCCCAAAAATTGTTGGGTCAGAAATTATCATGTATCCAAACCCTCAGATCCGCAATTTGTCTCTGGAGAAACTCACTCCACCATGCCAAACCAAAACCCTTATTTTATGCTAGTATAAAGAGGGTTTATTGAAAGGAATGGTTCCACACCCTACCAGAACATGCCATTGCCTCAAACCTTCTTAAAATCACCTACACAAACTCAAAAGACAAACACCCAACCTCTACATGCAATATTTTATCAAACCCTAGGGTGAAACCTCATTTTTCATGCCCTTTTCCATCAAAATCTTCAGGGATAGCAACAAAAACCCCATAAAACTTATTCCATTTCACTTAGAAACTTCTCATCTGATCCTACAGGATCATGTTGGGCCCCTCTACAAAAATATCTCTCAGTTTTGGCTATCTCAGAGTGGTTTTCCCACGGCGGAGAATTTTCACTTGATGGAAAAAGCATCAAATACAAGCAGTGCAAAGTTGCAAAGGGTCACAAATTTCATTCTACAACTCGTGTGACCAAGCACACTATTCCAACACTTCCGTACAGGTATTTTTATGCTAGGAATGGTCCTCTTTTGCACCCAAACACACGGAATCGCTCTGAGCTACGTTCAACTAGATCGATCCCTTAAGTGTCCAAAGTGCTAAATGGCTGCAAACTTTAGCATATTGTTACTTGGATACCGTGATTCTTAGAAACCTATCATTTGATCCGATAGGATCTCATTGGGCCCTTCTACAAAAACCTCTCTCGGTTTTGGCTATCTCATAGTGGTTTTCCTGTGGCGGCAGATTTTCACTTGATGGAAAAAGTGTCAAATTCAAGTTGTGCAAAGTTTCAAAGTGGTACAACTTTCACTCTGCAAATCGTGTGACCAATTTGACTATTCCAACATGCCTGAATAGGTATGTTTATGCTAGGCATGGTCCTCTTTCACACCGAAACACGTGGAATTTCTCTGAGGTACATTCAACTGGATCGATCCCTTAAGGGTTCAAACTACAAAATGGATACAAACTTCAGCATTCTATTACTTGAATACTGTGATGCTTAGAAACTTCTCATCTGATCCTACAGGATTGCGTTGGGCCCCTCTACAAAAAAAATCTTGGTTTTGGCTATCTCGGAGTGGTTTTCCCGTGGTGGCAGATTTTCACTTGATGGAAAAAGCATCAAATGCAAGCAGTGCAAAGTTGCAAAGTGGTGCAACTTTTGTTCTGCAACTCATGTGACCAAGTGGACTATTCCAACGTGTTTGAATAGGTATTTTTATGTTAGGCATGGTCCTCTTTTGAACCAAAACACACGGAATCACTCTGAGCTACATTCCACCAGATCAATTCCTTAAGGGTCCAAAGTGCAAAATGGCTGCAAAATTTAGCATGCTATTACTCAGATACTGGGATGCTTAGAAACTTATCATCTAATCCTACAATATTACATTGGGCCCCTCTACAAAAACCTCTCTCGATTTTGACTATCTCAGAGTGGTTTTCCCGTGGCGGCGAATTTTCACTTGATGGAAAAGGTGTCAAATTCAAGTTGTTCAAAGTTGCAAAGTGGTGCAACTTTCGCTCTGCAACTCGTGTGACCAAGTGAATTGTTCCAATTCATCCAAATAGGTATGTTTACACTAGGCATGGTCCTCTTTCACACTGAAACATGCGGAATCGCTCTAAGCTACGTTCCACCGGATCGATCCCTTAAGGGTCCAAAGTGCAAAATGGCTGCAAACTTCAACATGTTGTTACTTGGATACCATGATGCTTAGAAACTTATTGTCTAATCCTACAATATTGCGTTGGGCCCCTCTACAAAAACCTCTCTCGGTTTTGTCTATCTCGGAGTGATTTTCTCATGGCGGTGGATTTTCACTTGATGGAAAAAGTGTCAAATTCAAGATGTGCAAAGTTGCAAAGTGGTGCAACTTTCACTCTGCAACTCGTGTGACCAAGAAGATTGTTCCAATGCATTCGAATAGGTATTTTTATGCTAGGCATGGTCCCCTTTTGCATCAAAACACGCGGAATCGCTCCGAGCTACATTCCACTGAATCGATCCCTTAAGGGTCCAAAGTGAAAAATGGATGCAAACTTCAACATGCTATTACTCAGATACCCTAATTTTTAGAAACTTTTCATCTGATCCTACAAGATCATGTTGGGCCCCTCTACAAAATCCTCTCTTGGTTTTGGCTATCTCAGAGTGGTTTTTGCGTGGCGGTGGATTTTCACTTGATGGAAAAAGTGTCAAATGCAAGCAATGCAAAGTTGCAAGGTGGTGCAAGTTTCGTTCTACAACTCGTCTGACCAAAAATAATATTCTAATGTGTCTGAATAGGTATTTTTATGCTAGGAATGGGCCTCTTTCACACCCAAACACGCTGAATCGCTCTGAGCTACGTTCAACTAGATCGATCCCTTAAGGGTCCATAGTGCAAAAGGGAAGAAAATTTGATGGGCTATTACTCGGAAGTTGTGATGCTTACGACCTCTCCATCTAAGCCTACAGGATCATGTTGGGCCCCTCTATAGTAACCTCTCTCATTTTTTTTTATCTCGGAGTCGTTTTCCTGTGGTGTCCAGTTTTCACTTGATGGAAAAAGTGTCAAATTGAAGTAGTGTAAAGTTGCAAAGTGGTGCAACTTTCATTTTGCAATTCATGTGACCAAATTAATTGCTCCAATGCATCCCAATAGGTAGATTTATGCTAGGCATGGTCCTCTTTCACACCCAAACACACAAAATTGATCTGAGTTGCATTTAATCAGCTTGATCCCTTATGATGACATGCAAAACAATGGAAAAGAGAAAAATACAAACGACGGTTGAGAAGTCTGAGTATTCCACACAAAAAGCATATGATCAATGTTGCCCAATTGGTGCAGGAGCACCTACCTCTCACCCTAAATCTTTGATTATCTGACGGTGAATAGGATGGTCAATAGGTTTTTGTGGGTATTTTCAACATGCTTTGTCTTGAATAAGATCAATTAAGACCATTAGGTATGTTTTACGGTGAGTTTTGGGTCTAGTGATAAAAAATGTGAAAATTTCAATCTTGCACTAGAAGTTGTCTTTGTAGCCTTTGAAGGAAAATTTGTGAATTTGTATATGATTGTGAAAGAATGGAGTTTTATTGATGTAATAATACTATTTCTAAGTCATTTGTGTGGGTTTAGAGGTCATTAGTTGTAGTCATTAGGTTGGAGGAGTCTAAAGTTGCAAATTTGTAAGTTGCTTAAAGCAACAAATTTGAAATGCAACAGTTACTTGTTTTGAAAGTTGGTTTTTAGTTAGTTGAGGGCATGGATCAGTTAGAGAAGGGTGTAAAAAACTATGTAAAGCCTTGATAGGCTCAAGTGGAGGTTGTTGTTGAACTTTTGGAGAAGATCTAATAAGAATTATTCACATTGTTCTCTATTTTTCTGATTTTTTATTCAAACTTACTGATCCCGTACTTGGTATGGCCTATAGCTTTCTTGTACGGTCCCAAGGATGACATGGATTGAAAGAGGGATGGTTTTTCTTTCTTTTGGTGGTGGTTTTTTGAAAAACCATAAAGGAATAGGAGGGTTCTTATCATTTTTCTGCAAGTGGTCTGAAAACCTCAAAAACTAAGGTTTTGAGTGAAATTCCCTCATATCTTCCATCTCCACCATGTGCTAAGGCTAGATCTGGGTGGAATGGAAGAGTACCATATATATTTTTATTCCATGTTGGTTTTAGAGAATGGATTGAAGGTGGGAGAGAGATCTTTGGCATTCTCGGCCTGCCATCTCTATGTGATAGGCCTATTTTTGTGTAAAATCTGATTTTTGATTGTTTTCATAAGTGTTTTGTGACAAGGGTTCTTGGGAGAATTTGATATGTGTTGGACAAGGTTTTAAGAACCTGTTTGTGTCTGAGGGGTTTCGAGGTGAGCCAAGGTACTTCATTCCTTGTGTGGAGTAGCCTAATTAGGCCGATCATGGCTTTGTCTTTTATTGTCAAGACATGGGCATTTGAGGACTTGTGGGAATTGGTATAAGATTCCTAGAACCAGTGTCCTTGGTCTAGTTAATTCCTTTTGAGTGGTTCTTGTAGTGGTTGTCCTAGTTGGTTAGGTTGTAAGGAATAGGAGGCTTAGTTTGGAAGCGATAGGTCAGAGGTGGTTCCCAAGCATAAGGTGAGTTGTGTTGAGTTGGGTTGGTCATGTTGGGAGGTTTCCAAGTCTGACCCAAGTTTTGGTCATGTCTGGTTTGATAGATTCCATGGCTGGGTAGTTGAGTTACCTTGTTGATTCAAGTGAATTTTGGAGTCTTAGTGGTCATATTTGAGATAAGTTGTGTCAAATCACAACTTGGTTGAGCCACAATGCATCAACAATGGTGTTTTGCAATTGGAAGAGTGATTGAGAGCATGTTGCTTTGTTAAATAGACCTATTCAGGAGTCTAGGACAGTGTTGAGTCCATTTCTTGTTTGTATTATAAATTATAACTTACTTTCTCCCGATTCCATTTCATATACAAGAAATAATATTGCAAAAATTCGACATATAAATCTTTTGACATGTTTATATGGTGATGCATCAAGAACATATTGGAATCTTTTTATGAATCATTTCATGGAATACCAATTGAAAACGTGTTTTTTTCTTTTAGATAAAGTTGTTTAGCATCAATCAATTAATATTCAAGACAAACCATGAAGGACAACAATGATCAATGCTAGGGCTAGCCAATTAATAATTATACACATGAATAATTCAACCATGTACATGTGAATAAGGGAAGCACAAGTTCTCAAAAACACGTAAGCCTCAAGAAGTATACACACGAATACATAGTATACACAAATTAATACAAAGTATATGCACGAATACAAGGTATACGCAATAAAAAATGTAAGCCACAAAGTATACATTGGAACACACGTAAGTCACAAAGTATACATGTAAGTTGTAAAGTATACACTTGAATACACGTAACTCATATCTATTGAATCAATTTAGAATGAAAATATGGACACCATCGATAAAATATATTTGTATTAACCAAATAGCCAAGTAGGCATACATCAATATATGTCGATATAAGTATGAAATATATGTACAAAATAGCCATATAGGCTTACGAGAATGCCATATAGGCATACAATGTCAAATATCTCCAATACAAAATATGTACAAAATTGCCATGTAAGCATACAACAAAGGGCTCTGGAATCAAAAGTCATTGCTCTCCATACTCTAGAAATAAATTATTTCCCTTTCCTTTTCGATCAGATGGTGATAGGTTTGTCACTCATTTTTGTTGTGCTCAAGCAGTGCTCCTGCTGCTCCTCCTAGGGTTTAGTTCATGGTGAAGTTTTAATTGTTACAATAAGAATTAAAGACATGAATATATAGAAATTACATTATAAAAAATGATATATTTGAGAAAATAATCACTTACCGCCATCTCATGATCTCTCTCCATGAGGGAAATATTCTCATGCCCATGCTCAGGTGTGCTCAAGCCTTGCATAAACCATACAAATAGAAATTAAACTACGCGAATCAATAATGGTTTGATTTTTCACTAACCAACATCTATAACAATGAATGTAAATTGAAAGTTACTAATTTGCCTCATACCTCCCTTGTCAGAGCCATCGAGAATTGTAGAGCAGATGACACACCAATCTCCATTGCCCTCGTCACATTCGAAGGTGTTTCAGCTTGCAACATCTGAAGATAAAACAACAAATTATTCAACGTAATCAATGATGTGCATATAAACTACACAAATCTATTAAGTAAAATTCATTAGTTAAACTATTTATTCTATTACCTCTATGTAGGTTTGAGTAAATCCACTGCCACTGGGAAGTGTTCCCTCAAAACCTCCAATATTAGCCTATTCAACATCCAAAATCGCATATTAAAATACCATTCGTAAAACAATGCTATTAACATGTAATAAATTTATAATTTTTTACTAGTTACATACCCCAGTGATAGGTTTACTACAGAAATAAGTAGGTGGGGGGCCAGTGTATCCAGTCTCAACACTGTGACCCTGCAATTTTATTAAAATCATAAAACATTTTTAGTTAATCTTGCATTTCAAAATCAAAATTTAATAAATTAAATTCAATGAACATGCTAACTTTTACCTGACTATCAATGCCATATGCCTCATGCAATATTTCGGCTGCCCTCTTCATCTCCATAGTTGTAGATGGATCCTGTAGAGCAGCCTCTTGAGTGTTAGTGGGGTCATATGAACAAGTCACCCCACAAGATTGACACACATGGGTTCGAAGGCCACCACTCGAAGACTCCTTTGGATGGTGTTGTAGAATAGGGCTATTATGATGGATGAAAATCTGGGTCAAAGTGTTGATCACCTGCAATGTCTCTACGTCAGTACTTTGCTTCGTGACGGAAGGCATAACATCGTGATCATGAGGTAGCCTAGTGAGAGCTCATCTACCTTGCCGCATAGGATCCAATTGTGCACCGGGTCTATCCTAAGCTGACCCCCCACCTCTCCCATGAAAATCCCTCATATGAAAATAATTTGGGATTTTGTTCAATATGAACTCACTATATAGTTTCCTAAGGAAATATTGTGGGACTTTGCAATTGTTGCACGATGGGTAATCGAAGACCATGTACCACCTATCATAAAATTGGTCCCTAATCTATTGGTGGTGGCACCAATGAATAGGAAACCTCTTCGCATTGAGGGTAAGATTTTGATTTGTGTGTGGGTCAGTGAATAGTGAGCACAAATCACCTTTTTTAATTTTTAAATCCTTTACATCTTTATATGATAGTCTATTTGCATAATAATCCTTAGCCGCCTGCCTCCTATCTTGCCATCCAATTATTTTTTTGCTAATTGAATCTGCATTTGTTAGCATATCTTTCAATGAATTTTCTAGGGTCATTCTTTTTGCAGTTGAACCATTTGGATCACTCAACCTACTGATTAAATCCTCAATTTTCTTTTTGTTTTTCTCAATTTCACTCATTAAATTTTGTTGTGCCAGGAGGGGGTTGAGTGATTGGTGGAGGAGGTTGTTGCTGTGGTTGATTTTGATCTTGAGGATTTTGTTCTTGAGGATTTGGTTGCTCTTCCTGTTGAGGGTCTTGAGGGTTTGCAGGTTGATTTGCATCTCCTAAAAATTCAAACAAATATATATCAAATTCAACCTAAAATTAACTAATTCAAAA
The DNA here is from genome assembly GCA_007115665.2 of Sequoiadendron giganteum. Taxonomy (NCBI): domain Eukaryota; kingdom Viridiplantae; phylum Streptophyta; class Pinopsida; order Cupressales; family Cupressaceae; genus Sequoiadendron; species Sequoiadendron giganteum. Next base: position 168,379,732 of record CM021106.1, on the reverse strand, counting down.
CAAAAATAAAACAATCCTTACCTCTCACACATGCTCATTGTCCTGGCGCCATCATTGCGAAGAAATAGCAATTGTTGGTGAATAATTTTGCTGAATGGCTCTTCCTAGAACACGAACGTGAAAAATGGGGGTTTTGGCCGCGGGGAGAAGAAAAAATAGTCGAAATGAAAATGATAGCATTTCACTTTTTTTTCTTTTAACAAGAAATAATGTGAGTGTGTTATAACACGCTCGCATTACTGGCTTGTTGTTGCCGAGCCTCAGGCTCAACACACTGAGCCATAACGTGAGCGCATTATGACTTTTCAAAACTTTTTTTTGAATGTGGCCACAAAATGGCTACCAATTTCCATGCACCCGCCCATATTAAATGACCTAAGACACAAGAAGTAAATGAAATAAAAAAAAAGATAAGATCTAATGATAAATAATACTTCTAGAAAGATTCTTAGGACCTAAGTAAACTTAACATGTGAATAGGACCTACTAGATGAGCTAGTTAGGTAAAACACCATATTCACATCAGCTGAACTAATAGAAGGAAGCTTAAACCTCATGTGGCTTGTATTGTAAAGAACATTATCCTATTGATTAAGCAAGTCCTAAAGTTTTTAAAATATAATATCACCTTCTTTACCTAAATTTGGATTTGAAAATGGCCAAAGTGAGAACTATTAGGAAAATGATGTCTCAACCTTCCAATTTGAATGCGGGGGTATAGAGGGGAGGTACAATTTTTATTGGAAAAATTAATTTAGAAAATATATTATGGTTTTATAGTAAAAGGTGGTTATTAGGTATTACATACTAAGTTCTATTTGTAACTAAAACAAGACCCAATGATTAATTATCCACATGCCACAATATTAGAAGGAAGATGATTATCTTTAGATAGCAATAGATCCCATTAAAAAAAATCTTTTAAGGGAAGATTTGAAGCCTCTCAAAAGTGTTAGGTTCAATAAAGGCCACAATAATTAATACATTTGACTTAGGAAAATGAATGGGCTAAGTAAAATTAGCCATATTTAGGATTAAAGATGCCCACCATGAAGATAAAGTGGTAGTGTATGCCTTCTTATGAGGGGTCATTGGTGTCCAAACTTTTTATTGAAAGCGAATCTAAAATCCTTCTATAAATTGATGATTGTGAGAAAGATTACACCACAATCAAGACCTTTCTAGTAAAGAACTTGTAGGAGCTCAAAATTAGCTCACACACTCAAGATCACCTGCAAAACAAAATATAACCTTCTACAAGAGATTAAAGAAATAAAATAGCTTGCTATGATTGAGGATGCCAATAATGTATAATGATTAGTAGATAAATGATAGTACATACTCCTATAATTATGAATGTACAAGATCTTTTCTTACATAGACATGGTGACGGATAGGATTATATAAGATCGTGACATTTTCTTAATCATATGACATGCAACAACTAACATAAAAAATATTAAATGGCCTAGAACACAATAAGTAAATAACATAAAATAAGATAATATCTAATGACAACTAAGACTTCTAGAAATATTCTTAAGACCTAAGTAAACTTAGCATGTGAATAATACCTATAGATAAAACACCATATTCACACCAACTGAACTAATATAAGGAAGCCTAAATATCACATGGCTTGTATTGTAATGGACATTATCCTAGTGATTAAGAAAGTCCTAAAAGTGTTAAAAATATAATATCACCTTCTCTACCTAAACTTAGATTTGAAAATGGCCAAATTGAGAACTATTAGGGAAATGATGTCTCAACCTTCTAATTTGAATGTGGGGGTACAAAGGGGAGGTATTGATCCCCTTGATGGGGGTTTAGGGTGGCACCCAAAAAGCCACATTATATATGCATATATATTCATTTTAAATATATACCATTCATCATTAGGTCACAAATTTGATGGTAGAGATTATGTTGGATTTTCTTTCCCTATAAGGAAACCACCCTTTTTATGGGGGAATTATATTATGGTTGTTAATCAGATTGTATTATGTGTCAGAGTCTCATAGATGTTGAGTTGCCTTTGATTCTATGGTTGGTGATACTCTTGAGAAATCTTTATCTACAAGTATATTGTAATCTTATGGATTTTGAATAATATATTGGATGGCTTTTAGAGTGGTATTTTTCTCCTAAAAGTATTTTCCCCTCTTAAATAATTGTGTTGCAGTATGGATGATATTTATGTTAATTTTTGATTAATTTTTGTAATTGTTGTAAAGAAATGATTATTTTTTGCATAAACCTCCTCTCAAGATCAGTGTAGAAATTTGTTTCACTAACTTGGCTTCCTTACAAGAACAAGGAATTTATAATCATTATAAAAAACATGTTATAAGCTCATTTCTAAAAGTAGAAGATTTTTAAAATAATTTTAGCACTAAAATGAAACAAAATCTCTAAAGAGGTTCCATAAAATTCAATATACCTCAAACACAAATAAAATGTGATCATCCCTACAAAAAATTAGATAGAAACATGAAATACTAAAAATAAATATTGAAATGGATACATTGAAATGATATTATATTGATTTTTTGAAATCACATTAAATAATATCATAAGGCTCTTTGAGGGGGAAACTTTCTTTAAGTATTTCTCAATTAAATATAATTTATGGATGATCCATTCTACTATATTTATTCTACCTAAAGTAATTACTACTTTTTAAGCATGTGGGAAAAACCAATTTATAAAAAGTGACGACTTACAAATAATATTTGTTTGATGCTTTTATTAATAAGTTTTAACACAAAATAAACTACTTAGGAAGAAATGGTTAGGGTCATGTTGGCCCCACGGTTGTCATTGCACCTAAAGGTCAACCTATTAGTGCCTGATACAACCACCAAAGTTAATGGATCCACGTGAGGCAGTTAAGCCATGTTGCAAACTCGAGTGTTGTGCTACACAACACAAGGAGAACAAAGACACACACCTTGCAATAATCCCCCTAGCACAAGTGAGGGCTTTGAACCCATTACCTTTGGCTCTAAAACCAATTGTTGGTCACATGATTGTCATTGCACCAAAAGGTTGACCTATTAATTCCTGATACAACCACCAAAGTTAATAGATCCATGGGAGGTAGTTAATCCATGTCGCAAAATCGAGTACTATGCTACACAACACAAGGGGATCAAGGGCACACTAGGTCCTAAAATACCCTCCCCCTTAAAAAAATTTATCCTCAAAAATTGAGATGAATTAATTATTGTTGTAGGTGGAAGAGGGTTTCCCATGTTGCATATTCTAATTGCATCCCATGCCATTAGATGAGGGATTTGGTGATGCTATGATTGCAAAGGTGGTGTGAGGATAATAGATCATTTAATATCTAGATTACATATTTCTTTAATCTATTGATGAAGATCCCAATTCAAACAAGAGACATGGAAAAGTAGACAAAGCTTGAGGAGGGAGGAAGCTCTAACTTGTAATAAATTGAATCAATTTCTTGAAAAAATTTATAGGGCCCATAAAACTTGAGGGAAATTTTCTAATGAGTTTCTGAATTCAAATATATCTACTTGTACAGTTTTAGTCAAAGAAAGGAAATTTCATTGATGGTGAAAGTGTATTCTAAATAGTATTAGTCAGATTATTTCTTCATGGGGTTCTACTAGGTGTAAGTTTTATTTGAGGGTGCAAGGAATGGTGTCACATGTATAGATGGTGGAATCCATTGTATTTACATTCAATATGATAGGTATGTATGTCTAGAGAGAGAGTAAATGGAATATACATGGCTTCATATGAAGTCATTTTAGTTGTTTGAAAAATTAGTAATATACCACCTTTAAACCAATGGTATCCATTTAGACTGATGATGTTGTTAATTAGAAGAAAATAAACATAGATAGGTCTCCAAGAATTTATTGACACCTTCGATTTAACCACCGGTTTGGGGTCGATACATGGATCTCATTTTAATTTGCAGACTTGACGTTGGAAAAATTCTTCTCAAAAGTAGAGTTAGTAAAAATGGGTGATGCTCATTAAAAATAGAAGTAGGTATGCCATGGAGGTGAAATATTTGGTCAATGAAGGTTTTGGAATCAATTAAGGAAAAATGAGGATGGCCTAAGGCATAAAAATAGGCATATTTAGTGAAGTGATTGACCACCACTACAATTATTGATTTACTAGGAGAATTCAGAAATACTTTAATGAAATTCATAAAATATCTATACATAGTCTAATAGGAATAGGAAATGGTTGAAACTAGTCAAGTGTGGTAATAATATCACCTTTTTCACATTGAATATCTTGCACTATGCCAAAAATTACGTCTTGTCATTTTACATACCTTCTCAAAAAATATGGTAGAGCCTTTGATACATTTTGAGGAACCTAGAGTGACAAAAGGAGGGGATGGCATGCTATTCAAACCATATTTTTTATCTGAAAGTTCATTAGGAGGCCAACACTAGAAAACATTTATATCACAAATAAGATCCATCCTTAGGATTTGAAGAGGGATGAGTAGAAACTTTCTAGATGACATGTTGAATGGTACTATCTTGTTGAAATCCCCAATACAAGTCACATAGTGAATTTTGGTGAGGGTAATGGAAAAAGAAATAAGAGTAGGATTATCTTCAAATTGATGTAATAAGGCATCAATTACCACATTTCCTTAGCCTTTTTTGTAGGTAATATCATAATCATAACCCAAAAATTTAGTGAGCCACTTTTGTTGCTCTAGAAAAGAGGCTCATTGGTCCAAAATAACACTTGAACATTTGATAGTAAGTTTTAATGCAATAGTATTTTTTGGCAAGATATTGATACCATTTATGAATGACATGAAAAATGGTGATTGTCTCTTTCTCATAGGTGGAAAGAGAAATATTTTTTCTAGTTAGGACTTGTAAAAGAAAGGGGTCATACTTCATTTATTTTTAAAAACACTCAATATAGAGCCTAAGACATCATTTTTAATGATAAAATACTTGGAGAATTTGATCATCTAACAAGAATTGGATTCATGCACATATCTTGTTTAAGTATCTCAAAGATTTATTTGATAGCTAGGGACCACTGGAATGAATAATTGTTCAACATAATTATGAGGGGGCAATAAAATTACCATATTTCCTTGAAAATCTTATGGTACTATCCTATGAGGCCAATAAATCCATAAAGGCTCTTTTAGGTTGTGGTTTTTGGCTTCTACATGGTTTCAATCTTTGTGGGATCCACCTTAACTCATCATTCAAACAAAATATGCCCAAGGTACTCGATCTTGGTTTGACCAATGGAACATTTCGAGAATTCGAGACATAATTATATAGTAACAAGGGGTTAGAGGGCATGGTCTAGGTGCAAGAAGTGCTCTACCTAGGTCCAACCATAAATGAGGATATAATCAAAGAAAACTAGAATGAATTGATAAAGAAATGGGTTAAAATATTATTAATCAAACTATAAAATTTGGATGGTGCATTAGTGAGGCCAAATGGCATGACAAGAAATTAATAATGACCATCATGAGTGTAGAAGGTATTTTTTGGAATGTCCTCTTCTTTGATTTAGACATGATAATAACCAGATTGCAAATTTAGCTTAGATAAGAAATGGGTAGTAGGGAGTTCATGTAAGGGATCATCCACCATCCTTAATGGTGATTTTGTTGAGATCATGTAAAAAATTAATGTAGAGGTGCCAAAACCTATATTTTTTATATACCAATAGGGTAAAGGAGGAGTAACTATTAGTGCTAGGATAAATAACCCCATGGCATAGGAGTTCTTTGGTTATTTTCTCATTTTTTCTTTAAATATATTAGGAACCAATATAGACAAATTGTAAGGAAGCTAAGGTAGTGAAATAACTTCCTACACTAATCTTGAGAGGAGGCTAATGCAAAACATTACAGATCTCTATAATAGTTACAAAATATTAAACATATATATCATGCATACCATAACACAATGATTTATGTGGGGAAAACCCTTTTAGGAGAAAAACCCCACACTCTAAAAGTTGCCCAATATATTATTCAAAAATCACAAAGATTACAATATACTTGCAGAGAAAGCTTCACATAGGATCATCACTAACCAAAGATCTAGAGGCAACACGACTACTATCAGAATCTAAAAATACATCACAATACATAACTGTAATACAATACCCCAATAAAATAGGATTTCCTTCTAGGGAAAGTCAAGTCAAAAATATATCGACTATCAAATTTGAGATCTAATGTGAACGGTCCAGATTTACAATACTAAAATATACATAAAATTTGGCTTTTGAGGGTGCCACGCTTGAGCCCCCACCAGGGTGTGCAGCCCCTAGACCCCTTGCGAGGGGGTACTCCCTCCTCCGATGCCCACCCTTGCACTTATGTATCAACAATACCTTATGTAATTGCAAGGTTGAGACACATTTAACCAACACAAATATTTAGAGGTGTACTCTTAGGTAGAAGCTACATAGCACGATATTCAAGGTGACATGGTGGTAAGCTAGTTGGTTCTAAGAATATAGGTGAATGGTGATACAATAGTTCTAAGATATCCTTGGGTGGCTGGAACACAAAGATGTATGTGAACTAAATAGTAAAAAGAGGGGAAATAATCCCATGAGATCCCTTCTTGAGTAAGTTTACAGATGATGAGAGCTAATGATACTAACATAGTGTAGTGTGAGTCATCATAAGGTGTTCCATTGACCATTATCAATGAATTACATGTCTAGATTAAAAAAATTAATACAAGATAGGAACATGAATCTAGAGCCATTGGGTTCTCAAAACAATGTCAAAACCTCATAGTGAAAGGGAAAAAAAATTAAATTTTATAATCTATATCCCATGGAGATAAAAACATTTTAACATTCATCCAAGTATAAGGTATATTTCTAAAATTGAAAATTATTACCTCAAAGTTATAAAAAGGATAAATATAATAGTTTTATTGTTTGGTAAATTTAGCTTTGATAAAATTATGAGTGCTACCAAAATAAATGAGAAGTATGAGAGATTTTTTCTTAAATAGCTCTTTAAACTTCATGGTCTAGGGAGTGGAAATTATAAACAATGCATGTATATGTATTTTAGGATGATCATCAAAAAGTGAATCCTTGACCAACAATGACTCCTCTTCCTTAGATTCTTAGGCATATTCCCATTTATTAATAAGTCATAATATTATGATATATCATCATACCACACCATTAGCTACTTTAGAACAAAAGTAGTTATGCCTTAGTTTCCATAGTAATGATTCACGTGGATGAAACTAGTTGGGTTCAAGTTTAGTCATTGATCTTAAAGCATCATGGTACATGATGAACAATTAACACATTCAAAAGGTCTATTTCATAAGTCTTTTAAAAATATTTTGATGAAAATATAGTGTATTAGTATTATGCGCTAAAGTGAGAAATGGATGCATGTCCCTTTGTCTTTTAGTTGTCAAGTATTAGTGCATTGAGGGAAGAATATTTAACTTAGCACTATCATTTTGCATGGATAGTGTATTTAAGTTTCAACCTTTTAAAATATATACAAGGATAGCACATTTTTTATATGAGCTGACGAATAAAATTGTGGTGTGAAGGGAACTACACATTTCAATGAGAAGACAACGGGTGTCTTGAGTTGGGACATTGTTAACAATAGTTCTTAACTCATGAATTTAAAATTGTACATTAAAGTCTTTTTAAAATGCACTAGGATGTAGAATTGGTAAGCAGTAATAGGGGGTCGGTTGGGAAATGAAAAATGTATATGAATAAGCAACTTAAGTTATTAGGATACTGGAGCAAGTTGTCAACAAGAAAACATAAATAAAGTGCAAGGAATTTGACAAGGGTTTAGGGTTTTGACACAACCTTAATTCAAAATTTAAAACCCCAAGGCAAATATGACATTGACCATATTTGTAAATTTAAAGCACATAAAATGAGAGATAATATGACCATATTGTTTCAACCTTAATTCAAAATTTAAAACCCTTGAAAATATGACCATATTATTTCAACATAAAGGTTCTCATGAAATATGCTAAGAATTACAAATAAAATCGACTTAATGAGATAAATTCTTTGAGAATTTTGCATTACTAGCTTTGAGAACATATGTAAAACTTAATGAACAAAATAAAACATAAATTAAAATTGTTTTGAATATCAATGACCATGAACATGTAACTATAAGGAAGTTAAGGTAGAAAAACAATATCCTACACTAATCTTGAGAGGAGGATAATACAAAACTTAACAAATATTTAAAACAATTATAAAAACTTAAATAAAAATAAACATAAATATCATGCATACCACAACATGGTGATTTATGTGGGGAAAACCCTTTCAAGAGAAAAACCCTACACTTCAAAAGCCGCCCAATATATTATTCAGAAGTCACAAAGATTACAATATACATATATTATTCAGAAGTCACAAAGATTACAATATACTTGCAGAGAGAGCTTCTCATAGGAGTATCACAAACCAAAGATCCAAAAGAAACATGACTTATATCAGACTCTCAAAATACATCACAATACATAGATGTAATACAACACCCTCATAAAATATGGCTTCATTCTAACGAAATTCAATCCAACAAAATATCTACCATTAGATCTAAGATCTAATGATGAACAATCTATATTTATAATAATATATACAATGTGGCTTTTGGGGGTGTTTCCCACAATCCCCACTGGGGTGCGTGACCCCTAGATTCCTTGTTGGGGGGATGAGACCCTCATACCCCATAGGGGGTACCTCCTTGCATCCTCTACGCCCACCTATCAACATTAAAATTTTTGTAATTTCAAGGTTGAGACACATTTTCCCAATAGTAACCAACATTCACACTTAGACTCACACCTTATATCATTGGCAACAAAGTCAAAAGAAAATGAAAGTATCTTCTTAACAAAAAACTATTTTTTTTAAGGAAAGCTCACATATCATTTCCTTACAATTATATTCTTTTAAAATTATAATCATAACTAATTCTTCTTAACAATTCCTGAACATATTAAAACATAAATTGAAATTATCTTGAAAATGAATGGCCGTGAACTTGTAATCAATATTCCCACCTAGACTAGTGCCTTAAACCTAGGCTTGTAATTAGTATTCACACCTAGACTAATGGAAACATCTTGTGAACAATAAAATGAAAAAAAATTATATGAAAGCTAGCATACCACTGCCTTACAATGATATTATTTCAAATTATACTTATAACCAATTCTACTTAATAATCCATGAAAATATTAGAACTCTTAATATCTCAAATACAACAATTTAATCCATTACTTTAAAATAAGATATATGAGAAATATTCATTTGCACAATAGGGAAATAATAAACATAAATGATTCTTGATCAATTTTATTCATAAGAGTAGTAAGATATACATTTAGAGATAATTGATTATGAATTTATCACAATGCTTTCCTATCTTCTAGAATTTATATATTGATATACAAAAAAACTACAATTGCATCTTCATCTCTTCACTAAAAAACCTAGACTGGACAAGTATAATCCTAAGACAAAACTCTAATTTACAAAAATCCAAGATCCTTTCAAAATGGCTTAGAGTTCCCTTTTATAGAAATAAGGGAGCAACAAGCTTAAAGCCATGGATAAATGCCACATTTTCATTTGACAATTTTGTCCAAAGTATCAATAAAAAAACAACTATTTTGTATACTTCTCCAACCAAGAGCTATATTCCTCCTCGAAGCGCCACTAAAAATCTAGCAACTTCTAAAATTCATTGTTATGAACATTGTACCTTGCATTTGTTATAGCTCTAGTCTCTTTTGCAAAATTGTCCAAATCAAACTCTAATTTAAATAAATAATCAATTGAACTATTAATAAAAATAATTTTGGTTTGCTATTTGTATATATGTAAGAGGATAAAGTGGGAATAATATCATTTAAATCAGACTTCCATATATCAAGGGGCTTAGTAATCCCAAATTTATCCAAAATTTTAGGCATCACCCCCTTCTCCATGTTCTCAAACATTTTCATTTTGGACTTCATTTTCACATCCAACTTTTTTTGAAAATTTGAACCTCCCCTAATAAATAAATGTGTTCAATAACATGTGTAATATTCTTTGGAGCCTTGTTATCAAATGGATTCATTTTTTTAACATCTTTAATAGATGTGGCCCTAAGGATTCAATTATTTAGTTTGCCTTGGAAATTGGCATATTGATGTACATGCCTAATGTATTCCTTTTGTGAAATTTAATATGCCTTCTATGTACCTTCAATTTTATGTAAGACACATGAAAATATATGAGTAAGTCATCAATTATATTTGTGGCCACTTTCTTTACCTCTTCTTTAGCAACCTTTTCCTTTTCTTGGCTCTGCTTTAGTTGCTCCTTCAATTCCTTTATTCTAAGAGAGAGGGTCTCTCTACCTTGAGATGAAAACTCAACTAATCCTAATTGAGGAGTATCTAGAGAAGAAATTTTTGATTGAGATAGTTGAGACACGGGTATGTGCAGGATCATCATGGAAAAAATAGGCCCTTAAGTGGCAATGAAAATTCAAAAAAATCAGAGTTAGGCAACTTGACGTAAAAATTTGAATAAGTTATCTATATTTTTTTTAAATATGTAAAAATAAAATCTGTGGAAAATTGAATGTAGTTTCCAAAATACTAGGTTAATTTTTGTAAAAAATAATCTATTTGGTGAAAAATTGAAATTTCAATGCAGTAGTATTTAAATTTCTGGGAAAAAATAAGAAGTAGGTGGTTGTCTGACCACCTTAATCATAATAAAATGATAATATTTTTTTATAAGATTTTAGATATAAGTAGAGGACTCATGTCCGGATGTGATACATATTTTTTTGTAAAAAAAATTCAAGTAAATAATTAATTATGATTTTTTTATTACAACTTTTAAAAAATGTAAAAACTCGTATGTCTGACCACCTTAACTTGGTCAAAACTTCATGAAATTCTCTTCTTTTTTTAATCCTATAGTATTCCAAGCATAGAATGTGACACATGTTTTGGATTCAAAAAATGTGATACCTTTTGAAAGCTATAGATTTTTTTCTATCAAGCTATCAATCAGGACTTTAGTCATAATTCTAATAGAAAATGAATAATAATTATTTATTAGATTTAAAGTAAAGTATAATTTATATTGGTAGAAAGTTGAGAAGCTCCTTTACAAACCCTTTTCATTTCATCAATTTTTAATAAAATAAAAGTCATCAACCACATGGGCGAAGTCTAGAAAAGAAAGGTAAGTTATTAAACACGTTTTTCGTGTTGACTTCTTAAGATTGGCAGGTTCGAACCAAATTCCAAAGCAAGCCCGAGCCTAATCCCTAGGTAGTAAATTTTGTGTCATCATATCGAATATCTGATTCAAATCGGATATCCGATTTGAATCTGATATCTAATATGTTTTAGATATGAGTTTTAGAAATTTTATACAATTTTTAATATATGATTTCAAAAATGCAATAAAATTTATAATTTAATATATATAATATACAATATAGTTTATAATGTAATATATAATATACAATTTATGATAATCTCTTACCAAATTATGTATTTAATATATAATATATTATATTATTATGTATAATATTTAAATATTTTAGTTAATCTATAAATATTTAAATATATATATATATTACTAATATATAAAATATTTAAATATTATCTCTTTCCCTCTCTCTCTCCACCTCTCTCTCTCTCTATCCCTCTCTCCCTCAACCCTAAACACCTCTCTCTCTCTCTCTCTCTCTCTCAACTCTCCCTCCCTCTCTCTCTCCCACCTCCCTCCCTCTCCCTCCTTCTCTCAATCTCCCTCTCTCCCTCTCTCTCTCTCCCCCTCTCTCCTCTCTCTCTCTCTCTCTCTCTCCTCTCCCTCTCTCCCTCAACCCTACACCCTCTCTCTCTTCCTCTCCCTCTCTCCCTCTCCCAATCCCTTTTCCCCCTCTCCCTCTCCTCTCCCTCTCCTCTTTCACTCTCCCACTCTCCCTCTCCCTCTCCCTCTCCCTCTCCCTCTCTCCCTCAACCCTCAACCCTAAACCCTCTCTCTCTCTCTCTCTCTCTCTCTCTCTCTCTCTCTCTCTCTCTCTCTCTCTCTCTCTCTCACTCTCCCACCTCCTCCTCTCCCTCCTCTCCCTCAACCCCTCCCTCTCCTTCCCCTCCCTCCATCCTCCCACTCCTCCCTCTCCTCTCTCAATCTCCCCTCTTTCTCCCTCTCCCTCTCTCCTCTCTCCCTCCCACTCTCCCTCCTCTCACTCTCCTCTCTCCCACTCTCCCTCTCTCTCTCTCCCCCTCCCTCTCTCTCCCTCTCCCTCTCTCCCTCTCTCCCTCCCACTCTCCCTCTCTCCCTCTCCCCCTCTCTCAATCTCCCACTCTCCCACACTCTACCATTAACCCTTAGGTCTATGTGGGCACAAATTGGATATCCGATTTGAATCGGATATTTGATTTGTAAAACTCCGATGTGTAGAGCTAAAATCTTACCATTGCAAAACATTTTAAAATATTTTCCAAATTAGATATTCGATTATTTCGGATAACAGATTTGTGGGCCATAGAAAAACCCCATGTGGGTTGTTTTTGTGCATTCCAACGAACCCTACATTCTATTTGCAACACTTTGCAGGTGACAAACGCACAGTTTCAGACATGAAGAGACAAAGATCAACTTTTTGGAGCATCTTGTACTCAAATTTGTCATAAGGAATGATTTTTTAGCATCTTTTATGAGGTATAAGGGGGAGCAATAGTCGTCGGAAGCAAAAATGTAAGAGAAAGCTTACAAAAGAAAAAATTGAAGAATATAGACAAAGAGATAAAGAAGTTCATAGGAAGAAAAGACAAGGTATGTTAAATATTGGTGAACCTGAGCCCTATGGTCTTTCAAGTGAAGAGGAAATTGAATATGTTCAAGGTGAAAATGTAGAACATGATATTGAAATTGGGAATGAAAATGTTCAAGGTGAAAATGTTGGAATTGAAGATGTTGAACATGATATTCAAATTGGGAATGAAAATATTGAAATTGATAATGAAAATGTTTAAGGTGAAAATGTTGGAATTGAAGATGTTGAACATGATATTGAAATTGGGAATGAAATTATTTAAATTTATATTGAAAATGTTGGAAATGAAGATGTTGAACATAATATTGAAGCAAGTGTAAATTATGTTTCACCAGATTACATGAGAAATGAAGAACCTTGTGTGGAAGAAAGACATTCCAAATTCAAGACCTTCAAGGACCCCTAAATGGTTAGTTGAAATTGATGATAACATTATAAACAATTTTGAAGGCAAGAGGTCAACATGAACTATTCGGTTGTGGGCTAGAATAATTTTCAACCAATATTTTAGCGATAAGACATTGACCGAGCAATGCCAATTTTTTGTACAATTGCTAAAGATGCAAAAGATGAGACCTTTGCTAGCCAAATTGAAGATTCATGTGAACAAGAAGACCGAAAAAAATTCTATTATTTTCAAAAATCTTTTTAATACTCTCAAGTCTATTGGAAAAAATAACAAAGAAAAAGATAAGAGAGCTGCTCGGAGAGTCATTAAAACCACCCTAGTAAGCCATCAATTGAAAAAGGATCGCTTTATGAGACAAACTTGTATTGATTTTGACATAAATCGTAAAACTTTGGATAGAGCACTTGCAAGAAGAGAAAGAATAGATGATCCTCTTCAAAATGATACATGGGATTTTGTTGGGAGGGTTCCACGTGTTGATAAGAATCTAACCGATAATGTAAAGAAGGTAATTCAACAATTTTGGCATGATAACTCTAGAGTATCACCCAATGCAAAGGATGTTTTAAAGTTAAGAATTGGCAATCGAGACCATACACTGCATCCTAAACATTTATTGGAATCAAGCCAAACAATGTTGTTCAACAAATCTACTTAAACACATCCATATATGGAAATCTCACAAAGGAATTTTGAAGGTTTGAAGCCATTTTATTGTGTGCCTCTTAATATTTGCAATACTTGTTGTTGCAAATACCATGTGGAGTTTTCAATGTAACATGAACTATTATGCTATATTCGTTCTAATTTGCATACTAATGAAATGTTGTAGGAGTGTGGTGCAATGCATCTTCCAAAATCATCAAGGGACTTACTAGATCTATTTTTATGTTCTAGAGATAGTGGTTCCTTTTTCTATAGAAATGATTGTTTAAATGTGAAGTGCTCACAATGTGGTGGCTTGTCAAAGTTTGTTTAATATTTTCATGAGGGTTCTGAACATGAATTTGGAAAGAATCTTGTTGATAAAAAGATATATGAGATAGTCAAATATACTTTTTAGAGTGGAGTTGAAGGTTCTAGATGCGATTTGGTTACAAAAGAATGTAGTGTTGCTGATTTTATTTCAGATTTTAAGGATAATATTTTCTACAAGTATGCAAGGCATAGTCATAGGTCTCAGTGGTTGGATCAACAATTCAGGATATGTAAGGAATCTTTTCCAATTGGCACTATTATATCAATGGTTGATTTTTCAGAAAAATACACATTGCAACCAAAAAATGAGGTATAATCTCAGTATTACAATTCCATTCAGATTGCTATTTTTGTCCACATAACGTTTAGACATGCACCTGATAGTATAGAGGAGGATCGAAAGATAATCAAAGAGTATCATTTTTATATGAGTGATGATAGATATAACTCGTCTGAGTATGTCCAACATTGATTGAAGAATTTTTTTGAGTTCTTGCAGGAGCATGATATAGCACTGGGTCGACATCTCATTTGGTTAGATAACTACACAGGTCAATTCAAGAATGCTCGTATGTTTTATTGGTTGAGTATAATGCATGTAGAGAGGGGTGTACCTAATATTTGGAGCTCTTTTGAAGCTGGGCATGGGAAAGGGGAGCATGATAGCGCAGGTGCATGTGTAAAGAGAGCTCTAGTTAAGGAGAAATTGAAGATTTTAGGAGAAAAATTTAGTGATGCACCTTCTATTGTTGATTGGTGTAGTTCAGCATTGTCATACGGAGGGACACTTGATTCAACAGTGCGCAGATTCTTTTGGTTGGTTGAGGAGGGTACAGTGGGAGGTAGATTGGATTGTCATACAATCAAATATTCTTCAAAGATGCATTCATTTCGAAGCTCAGATGCAAGCACATGGACCATTTGGACATGATAGTTGGCTTGTTTTTTTCAGAGTTGTATTCAGTGCAAGTGGGATCAATGTGAGTCAAGTGAGTGGGTGGATACATGGGTTCCACAGTATCTAACTCCTTTATCTCAAACTATATCCATGACAAATGACACAATGGAAAGTTTACTTGATTATGACCGGCTTTCAGATCTACTATAGCCAAGAGATGTTTTTGCAATTGTTGCACCATAGGGGAATGAAGAGAGATCAAAATATTGGTTGGCTCGATGTGTGTGGGTAAAGCATAAGCTAACACAATCGATGGAAGATGATGATGGGTTCGTGTATCCTACAGGTTCAGTTGTGGTTGCAGGAACTTGGTTCTGAACATACATGATTAGAAAGAATGGCATACCTACATTTGAAGACTATGAGAAACACAAAACCATTCTCATGTATTCACACCTTGTTATAGAAACAAATGTTAAGTTGTTGAAGCATCATGCCAGACCAAAGACAAAACAACTATGGACACTTAGTAATGTTGATCATGAAACAATATTGGATACTCTTAAGCAAATAGATGACCCTTCAGGCACACTTAAATAGCATATTCAAGAATGGAAGGTACAATGCTTAGGTTCATTATGCTTAAGTTCATTAGTTTTGTTTATTTAATACTGATATTTTGTATACTATTGCAATGCAGGTGTCTTTAATAGTGATATTTTGTATGTACTTTTGGGATATTTTTGGCATGATTGATCATGGACCTACTGTAACAATAGCCAGCTTTGATCCTTTCAGAGAGGTATGTGACAGATTATAATAATATAGATTGGTTATTCAAAGCATCTTTTATAGTTTCATTACCATCTCATCATCAATTAGGTCATTTAGAATAATATACATTGGTTATTCTAAGCATCTTTTATAGTTTGCATTACCAATTCATCATCATTCAGGTTGTTTATATCAATATAGATTTGTTAGTCTAAGCATTTTTTTTGTTGTGACAATATAGATTTATCATTTGACAAATTTTGTGATATTCCTGGCATGATTGATCATGGACCTACTGCAACAATAGGCAATTCTGATCCTTTCAGATAGGTATGCGATAGATTACAATAATATAGATTAGTTATTCTAAGAATCTTTTATATTGTATGTAGTTTAACTACTACCTTGATGGTTTGTACAGGTGCTTGTCACTCCATAACGTCAACATACTACTCTTGTTGAAGATTGTGCCCTGAATGCCTCCAATAGGAAAATTTTGTAAAATTTGAATTTTAAAATGTGAAACAATGTAAAAAGGTCATAATTGTGTATAGGCATAATCTATATCCCGTGATGTTTTTTGAAATATGGGTCAAATGTCTGGCATTATATAAAGGGTATGTTTAAAATGTAAAGAGATTTTTGTACTTAATCGAGCTACAACCAAAGTTTTTCTTCTTGGTTCTTTCCTGTCAGTATGCTTGTTTGAACCAGGTTTTGTAATATCTCCTATTTATATATAATAAATTACAATGGCTTGCCACTTTTTCCAAAAACAAAAATGTAAAAAGTTCATGTGAATTTCATTTCCCATGTAATTGATTCTTTGATCTAGCAAAGTGGAAACAAGGTCTTTGGGTGTGCATGATGTTCAAGTTGATTGGGTAAGATTTTTCTGATGCAAGAGCTACCTGGCTTTAAACAACACAATTACAATTAAAGATGATTTAAACTCCAATTTGATCATCAAAACCAAACTTGGGTGCAAATTCACTCCCCAAACCTTGCCACACCTTATAAACTCATCAAACACATCTATTAGGAATTGCAGAAGCTTGATCCAACCTTAAATATTTTTTCCCCCACATTTCATTGACATTAGCATGTTGTAACCACCATTTTTCACCTAATTTCAATCATTTTTGCCATGCATGGAAACTCACAAACTCAACTACAGACCTTTACAGCTCTTTAAATGCACATATTCACCTTATACAGTCCTAATAACATCTACCATGGCCATACCATTGAGCTACATACCGTACAATAGTTGGTATGGCCTTTTAGCACTTTGGACTCTTAAGGGAAATTGCTGGTCCAATGTAGCTCAGAGTGATTTGGCATATTTGGGTGCAAAAGAGGACCATCCCTAGCATAAATGTACCCATCTGGATGTGTTGGAACAATCCATTTGGTCGTATGAGTTAGAGAATGAAATTTGTACCACTTTGAAACTTTACACTGCTTGCATCTAACAAATTTTCCCTCAACTAAAAACTCATCACCATGGAAAAATTCCTCTGAGATAGAAAAAATGAGAGAGGTTATTGTAGATGGTCCCAACATGATCCCATAGCCTCAGATGGAGAGTCTGTAAGCATCATGGTTTCTGAGAAATAGCCCTTCAAAGATTGTTGTCTTTTAGCACTTTGATCTCTTAAGGGAAATCGACGGTCCAATGTAGCTCAAAGTGATTCGACGTATTTGGGTACAAAAAAAGACCATACCTAGTGTAAACGTACCCATACAGACGTGTTGGAACAGTTTGTTTGGTCGTATGAGTTGGAGAATGAAAGTTGCACCACTTTGCAACTTTTCCCTCAACTGAAAACTCATCACCACGGGAAAACGCCTCTGAGATAGAAAAAACTGAGAGAGGTTATTGTAGATGGTCCCAAAATGATCTCATATCCTTAGACAGAGAGTCTGTAAGCATCATGGTTTCTGAGAAATAGCCCTTCAAATATTGTTGTCTTTTAGCACTTTGGACTCTAAAGGTAAATTGTTGGTCCAATGTAGCTCAAAGTGATTCGACGTATTTGGGTGCAAAAGAGGACCATACCTAGCATAAACCTACCCATCTAGACATGTTGGAATATTTTTTTTGGTTGTATGAGTTGGAGAATGAAAGTTGCACCACTTTGCAACTTTACACTGCTTGCATTTGGCAACTTTTCCCTCAACTAAAAACTCATCACTATGGGAAAATGCCTTCAACATAGTGAAAACCGAGAGAGGTTATTGTATATGGTCCCAACACGATCCCATATCCTCATATGGAGAGTCTGTAAGCATCATGATTTATGAGAAATAGCCCTTCAAAGATTGTTGCCTTTTAGCACTTTGGACTCTTAAGGGAAATCGTCGGTCCAATGTAGCTCAGAGTGATTCGGCGTATTTGGGTGCAAAAGAGGACCATACCTAGTGTAAATGTACCCATCTAGACATGTTGGAATATTCTGTTTGATCGTATGAGTTGGAGAATGAAATTTGCACCACTTTGCAACTTTACACTGCTTGCATTTGGCAACTTTTCCCTCAACTGAAAACTCATCACCACGGGAAAATACCTCTGACATAGAAAAAACCGAGAGAGGTTATTGTAGATGGTCCCAACACAATCCCATATCCTTATACAAAGATTCTATAAGCATCATGGTTTCCGATAAATATCCCTTCGAATATTTCTACCTTTTAGCACTTTGGACTCTTAAGGGAAATTGTTGGTACAATGTAGCTCGGAGTGATTCGGCATATTTGGGTGAAAAAGAGGACCATTCCTAGCGTAAACATACCCATCCAGACGTGTTGGAACATTCTATTTGGTCGTATGAGTTGGAGAATGAAAGTTGCACCACTTTGCAACTTTACACTGCTTGCATCTAACAACTTTTCCCTCAACTGAAAACTCATCACCATGGGAAAACACCTCCGAGATAGAAAAAACCAAGAGAGGTTATTGTAGATGGTCCCAACATGATCCCATAGCATCAGACGAAGAGTCTATAAGCATCACATTTTTTTATTAACAGTCCATCAAAGATTGTTGCCCTTCTACACTTTGGACTCTTAAGGGATTTCGTTGATTGAATGTAGCTCAGACTGCTTCGGTCTATTTGGGTGCAAAAGGGAACCATACCTAACCTAAATGTACCCATCCGGATGTGATGGAATAGTCGGTTTGGTCATACGAGTTTTAGAACAAGATTTATTGATGCCCTTACAAGTAGTTTTAAGCCTCCAATCGAACTCCAATGCTATTTTTTGTGCGAAAAAAAGTCATGAGACCATAGCTTGTTGCGAAAAACTAGTCAAACACCTTTATTTCAACCCTACCACAACTTCTAGACTCCTATCTTTCACTTCCCTTTACAATTTTAATAATTTGTCTTCAAAAGACTACATGGCAATTTTGACAATTTTGAAGCAAGAATGCATTTTTGGCATATTGGACCCCTAGACTCAAAAATTCAACTTGATACACCTTAAATGGTCTTCATTGACCTTATTTAGCATAAATAGATCACACCTAACCTCTCAACCTATCAACCTTCAAATGTGTAATCTTGCAAATAGTAGATTTGGTGGGAAACTAGAGAGGAAGAGTTGATGGTGAGTGGCCTACTGAAGGCTAGAGAAGAAGAGTTTGAGGAACATGGTGTTAGGATAGGGGACTGTCCTTAGTTGTCATATTTGGTTTTGTGTCAGATGTATGCTACTATGGGGATGGTTCTAACCATAAATAACCTAAGAAATATTGTGAAGAGAAGAGTTGAAGGGCAGAGATACATGTCTAGTTGGAAAAAGCTTATGGAAGAGCATGAAATAGAGATACTAATGTATGGATGTTTAGCTTTGTGTACTGAATTTTTGTGAGCAGGTTTCAAAGCTTGGAAAAATACCATTTTCAGGTGTCAATGAAGACAAATAGCAGCAAGAAGATCCATTTGAGAAGGATCAAGCATGGCAAGACCAATACAACACAAAACATGAAGGATACAAAATCCCTCAGATGAAGATTTCCATGCAAGTGACTTGGAGAGGGTTTGAAGGGATTGTGAAGAAGATAGGAGTAGACCTATGGAGTGATTTATGGGGCATAAATCTTTTGTACCCGAGGAGTATGGTGCAGGAGCACCTAAAACATGTAAGATTTCATGAATTGACAAGGCCATTCCTCCTTCTATATAGGTTGTACCTCAGAGGAATGGGCATGACTTAGATAGGGGTAGGTGTAGGAACAAGTTTTTAGGGGTGATAAATTGATTAGAGTGGTCTGAGAAGGTTGTCTTGTTAAGAAACATAATTTTTTGCGCCTTTTGAGTAAGGCTAAAGAGTGAGTTTTTGAGAAGTTGAATGGAAATAGGTTGGAACTTGTTGGAAACTATTGGAACAAGTGTATTTAATGGTATTTAAGAGGTCTAAGTGATTAAGAGTAACCCAAGAAGAGTAAAAGTGTGAAACCCTAGTTGGAAGGGGCAAAAACAAGGGAAAATTGATGATTTTACAAAGAAAGTGTAAGCCAAATTATGGGGCAACATAATACAATGATGTTTTAAGTTTAAGAAAACAAAATTAAAAGGGAATGAAGTGGTTTCAGGATTGAGTGAGGTCAGAACATAAAAGTTCCAATAAGGCCTACCAACAAGCCAGTGAATTGTTTGATAAAAAGCTTTGGTAGACATGTATGAAAAATGTGGTAGCATAGACAAGGTAGTGGACTATTTGAAAAAAAATCCTTAAAGAAATGTGGTCTCATAGAATTCCATGACAAGCAAATGCAATTGACAACTGCTCCTAGTTTTTAGTTATGAAATGTGAACTAATTGCATAGCTTCTTAGGTTGACTTTGTAAAAACTATTGTAATTGAATTTTTTTCATCTATCAACATCTAGTTTTTAGTTATGCAATGTGAAGTAATACTTTGAGTTTGAAAGATGTGCAATGCAATGTAATCAACGATATAAATATAAACTACATAATATAACCATTATTTTTTATGCTATTGTACATTGATATTTAACCATTACTCAAGATAAAATTTTCAAAGAGTTTAATCATGCACATGAGGAACAAATTAAATTTCAATTTTCAACTTCTATATATCAAATTATCCAATAATCAAGTGTATGTCCATATACAAAAATGGCATCGATGCCAACTCAAACAAAGTTTTACAAAATGTGCCATATGCCATCTCAATATCTATTCAAAATTTACATGCCAAAATGTCTATCTCATCCTAAACTACTGGTGGATCATCAAAATGGAGCCTCTTTGAAGCACTCGTTGTCTCTGAAGGTAGCTGCACAAGAAAAATTCAAACCACAATTGAGATTAGTTATACTATATAATTTAAAATTGAATAATTAACATCAAAATCAATATACATTGAATTTTAATTGAACTCTAAAATTGAAATCTTGATTACCTGAAATATATGTCTCTTCAAAGGGTCGGGAGTCCTAGAATATACCGAACCAATTTTTGAAATTCCAATCTATATATGTGAACAAAAACATAAAATTGATCCAATTTAGCATACGATTATTGGTAATAGGAACATATTTACCAAACACAAAATAAAATAAACACATACCTCTTTAGGTTGATCTTTTTCTTTATCTCCTTCAGGTATTTCGACACCTCCTCCTTGAGGTGTTCCAATACCTACTCCTTCAGGTGTTGTGTCACTTGTCAACAATGATGTATAGCTCATAATTGCATGTACATAAAAATGACAAGTACATATGAAACTACCAATCTATGTCGATGTATGTATAATCAATATAAGATCTTAAAAATCTTAATTCAATCCAATTTGAGTTCAATTACCTTCCCCTTATCTAAATTTGTGCCTCCATAGTTTGGACGAGATTGTACCTCACTCGCACTAGGTATTTCCTACAAGAGTAAAATAAGATAAACATATAAGTTATTATATAATTTCTTTAATGACAATTCAAATGACAAGCAAGTATATAATAAAAAATGTAAACGAGTGAGTGTGAAAATATATATTGTGTGTGTGTGTCAAGGCCAAATGAAATGGCCCTAAGGGTGCTATCAGTCACCCGTGTGAGCTCCTCCTCAGACATCAATTGTTAAATAGACCGTGTAAATAAATATTATTACTTGATACTATCTCTTATTAATAATCATTTAAAAACAAATGCAAGTTATGAATTTAGAACTTAAATCTTACCTGTGTCACTATTCCAACATCCCCCTCTCTAGTAGGAGAGGACTTTGTAGGGTGTGCTCCACTCCCCTACGACTGATTTATAATGTCCACATCATGGAGGTCATAATCAGAAGTGTCCAAGGGATGCTCAGCAGGTTGTACAAGAGGACCCAAGCATATCTAGTGGCACATAGTGAAATTATGTGGCACACAAATATGTGGAATTGAGGAGGATGATACAACAACACTCGAGCCTTCGCCAACATCACTAAAATGTGGCTGAGCTACTGTAGAAGCATGCAAAACCAAATGACCACTCAAAGAGTGAATAGCCTAAATAGTCTATGTGGTTGCATCCTGGATAATCTTTGGATGATATACTGAAGGTGGCAGAGGAAGGGGAGGAGGGGGAACATATGGGTGCAAGACTAGTCTAACTGCCCCTGATCTATCCTGGGGCATACCTCCACTGACGCCCTGGACGGGTTTAATGTCAAAGTAATTGACATGATGCCCTAACACAAACTCAGCATATAATTTTTTAATATAGTAAAATGGTATATCATAATTGTTGTCCGGTGGTTTATCAAAAACCATACACTAATGATCCCAAAAGTTATCTACAATGTCCCTATTTGTGCACCATTTTATAGAAAGTTTTGGTTTATTAACATTCACTAGCAAATCGGTGCGGGGATTAACGAATAAAGAGACTATTACGGCTTTGGTTATTTGGAGATCTTTCACATCATCGTAAGACAATCCACGTGCATAATATTCCCTCGTGTCTTCTCGCCATGAATGAAAGGAATTATGTTGGGTGGAGAGGGATTCTATATTTTTAATTATTTCCTTCAATGTGTTTGTCATATCTCTCAATCAAGGGATTGTCTTATAAACTTCACGAATTCCCCTCAATTGCCCCATTTTTTCACGAATTAAGTCTTCAATTGGTGGATGTGGAGGTGGTGGAGTGTTCGGCATTTGTGCATTTTCATTCTCAGCCATAATACCTGATTAAAGTTAAAAATCTAATTAATCTAATTGAAATTACACATTATAAATGAAATTATTGTAAAAAAACCCTAGTTTTTAATAATAATAATAAAAAGAAACCCTACTTTTTCAAAAAAATCCATAACAAACTCTAGTTTTTGATAAAAAATACATCAACAACACTAGTATTTAATCAAAATCCATTTAAAAACATTAATTTTTAATAAAAATTCATTGTAAACTCTAGTTTTTAATTAAAATCAATAAAAAAACCCTACTTTTGAAAAAAAAATCATAAAAACTACTTAAAATTATAAGAATCTAATTGAAAAAATGATTAAAACATTAAAAAAACCAAAAACTTACCTTTCAAATCAGATATCTGGTGAAAACGGATATCAGATTTTGACTTCTCCTTGTCTGCCCGCGTTCAAAATGTGTGAAATGACTTTAACAATTGGTTGTTTTTTATTTATATAGTTTTCTCAAATTGGATATCTGATTTGTAAAAATAGGTTTGGGCATTGCTTTGGAGAAATGTACTGACACCTGAGCCTAAAAAAAGTCAACTCGGCATTTTCGCATTTTTGAGTTGATCCAGCACATAATTTTTTTCCGTTGCCACTTTTTGGCCCATCATGATCCTACACATACCCACACCACTTTATTATATTTGTGCTATAGTTTTAAATGTAATTCATGCAATTTTTCATAGTCAGTCTATGTTGTTTCTTTACAGCTGCCTCATTGAACATGGAAACATGTACCACTAGGGAAGATGCTTGAGGGGATGGAATATCTGACAACCTTTTAACAATTACATTCTCAAAAATTTATTGTACAAATTCTACAACTCTAGGCTTATTAGTGGTTGGGCTCATTTCAGATATTGCCAAGGTCTCCCACTTTAGATTGAAACCAGATCCAAAGTACACCTTTTTCAGCTTTCTCATTAGATGTGAAAGCCTATTCATTATGATTCCTTATAGTATTGAGAGCAATGACTAAACCAATATCCCACTCTAGGAGTAGAAGCAATCCACTTTTCCCCACAAGCATTCTTCCTTTTAAGTAGGAGTAATTTTACTCACATCAAAATCTATTTCTTTCAAAAACATTTGGGTAGCATCCTCATATTTCAAGGGGTGTACTTCATTCTTATATTTATTCAGTTTCTCTAGGAACTCCTCCCTCCTTATTCTCATTATATAATCTTTAAATTCTTTGGAGATGATAAAGCTGTCATAATTTATGAATTGACTATGGGCCAAGGCTTTTACGTCATTTGCTATCATACCTGGATCATTTAGACCCAATACAAGACTATTTTTTGGTACTTGGATATCATATTGATGAACTTGAGGAGGCTGAAAAATTTTATCCAAGACCTCATCAGAGGTATCTGTACGATCATGATGGGCCAAAAAGTGGCAATATGTAAGTGATATGATGGCCCATGTGGCTGACGACTTTTTTTTAACCCAAAATTGATGAAACGAAAAGGGTTTCTAAAGAAGATTCTCAGCTTTCCACCAATATAAATAATGCTTTACTTTGAACTTAATAAATAATTATCATTCATTTTTTATTTGAATTAGACTAAAATCCTGATTGATAGGCTGATAAAAAAACATCTATAGCTTTCAAACAGTATCACATTTTTTGAATCTGAAACATGCATCACATTCTATGCTTCGCATACTATAGGATTAAAAAAAATGAATTTCATGAAGTTTTGACCAAGTTAAGGTGGTTAGACATACACTTTTTTATATTTTTTAAAACTTGTAATAAAAAATTCATAATTAATTATTTACTTGGAAAAAAATTACCAAAAAATATGCATCACGTCAGGACATGAGTCCTCTACTTATATCTAAAATCTTATAAAAAAATATTATCATTTTATTGTGGTTAGGGTGGTCAGACATACACCTACTTCTTATTTTTTCCCTGAAATTTAAGTACTACTGCATTGAAATTTCAATTTTTCACCAAATAGATTTTTTTTTTTTTAAAAACCTAGTAGATTAGAAACTAAATTCAATTTTCTACGGATTCTATTCTTACATATTTTTGAAATAATATAGATAACTTATTCAAATTTTTACGTCAAGTTGCCTAACTCTGATTTTCTGAATTTTCATCACCACTTAAGGGCTTGTTTTTTCCATGATGATCCTACACATACCCTCACCTGACATATTTTATGTAGTATATTCCTCTTTAGGTCTGCTTTCTACGGTAATTTCCTTAGGATTTATTGAATATTCCACCAAAGGATGCATGCCCATTGGTTCCCTAGGAGCTGCCTCATGATGAATTGTTGATGGTACAAGAATAACTTCTTGTTGAACTAATTGTTTTAATTATTTCTCACTAGTCCTCTCCTCTAAGGAGTACTTCTTTATGAATGAAAAGTTATCAAAACTGTTAATAAATTTAATCATCCTTTCAAAAGGATCTGAAACATTAGATAAATCTCCCTTATACAAAGGATTTATATTTTTCCTTTTCTCTTTTATTTTCCCAATCACAATATATTGTTTCTTTCTCTCCTTTACTTGATCATTTGTTTGGAAATTTTTCATCACATCATTTGAAAAATAAATTTGTGATATTATGGTGATCTTTTGGCTTGAAGGTTGATCTTGTTGATATAACATTTAGGATCATAATTTTTGGCAATATCAACCTTTATTTTGTACATTTGCAGAAGGGAGGGTAAAACATCTAGGCTCCCCATAGCTATGATGGCTAAGTCAAAGAAGTGCATCTCAATAGGGATATGAGATCCCTATTTTATTGCTTTGAGGTAAAATTTATTGAGC
Organism: Sequoiadendron giganteum; assembly: GCA_007115665.2. Classification (NCBI taxonomy): domain Eukaryota; kingdom Viridiplantae; phylum Streptophyta; class Pinopsida; order Cupressales; family Cupressaceae; genus Sequoiadendron; species Sequoiadendron giganteum. Next base: position 168,353,784 of record CM021106.1, on the reverse strand, counting down.
TCGTTTAATTGCCACATGATCTTCGTGAAGGCAATTCTATTAGATACATACTTGGGAAAAAAATGAGGTTGAACTAGGGTATCATAAACAATAATAATTTTAATTTTTTTGTGTAAGTACTAGTCTCCCCAATTATGATAAATTGCCAAGTCTCGGGATCAAATTCAAAAGGTCTAAGGAATTTAATCACCTTATTTGATAACCTTTTTATAGGTTGAGGGCCTAGATTCTATAAAACATGTTACAAAAATAATTCTCAAAAGTCAAATAATATACAAAAGAGTAATGAGAATCCCATTGATATGCCCATATTTGGATAGGTGATCTAAAACTATACTCATTTGTTATTCTCAATTTCATTGACTTGCTCCAAATTTTTATCTTACTATGCAAAATCAAATGACACAATGAAGAATATCACTTGAAATATATCCTAGATTTTGGGACCTTCATATCCCTTAACTACTTGTGGATTCCTTCTACAATGTATGAAGAAAATTCAAAACTTTTGTTGAGGTCCCTATGCTGAATATATACAACAAGAATCATCACATGCACTAGAATTTGAACCTTGTAATCTTCTCCCAATACTTGGCATAAAAAAAAGTATGTGTTTATGAAATAATCCTCAAAAATTTCAAAGTCAAAAGGATCTAATTAATTCTTAGCAAACTTAACTAGTTTCTTGTTTAGACCTCTTCTTCTATGTGGTGGAAACCACATATTTCTAAAGCTTTTGTTTTCATTGGCACATTCTCTATTCAAAGTTCTAAAATCAATACCTATATTGGCTGCAACATTTAAGCCAAAGGTATCCACAATGACCTACTTAGATATCTCCAATAATGAAGCTCCCTTATCACTCCTAAAATCCCTATTTTAAACATCATATCTATGTACTAGGGCTTTGATAAAATTTATTTTGATAAACACATTTGGGACTACCAATTTACCCAAATCTTGAGTCAATAATTTTAAGAAGGATTTTTCAAACTTACTCATTTTGTACCCATACTCAAACAATCTCCAACTATGTTGAGGGATGATTGCATCTCTAATTTGTCTAGCTTTGTCACTTAATATATCTATTATAACCCTTGTACCTTGAGTATGCTTCACTCTTTTTGTTGATTTAGGCAGTTATTTCATTGAATCATCTTCAAGGAATCTCTTTACCCCTCTTGATTTTGTGCTAGACTCATTGTGGAAGCTCTTAGACAACTAGGGTTTTCCAAACATATTTCATAATTATTATAGGGTTTAAAATCCTTCAAAATTACACAACAAAAAAAACCAAAACCTTATCTAAAAACCTTTTAAGACAACCACAAGCAATTTTTTAAATTACAGGTTCACATGAAAGACCAAAACATCTTACCTATAAAATTGCTTAGAAACCCTAATTTATTTTGCATAGATTTCTCTCAAAGCTCAAAATTCTCATTCAGAATTAGAAATTCTTTGACTATAATAACATAGAAAAAACCAACATCTATTTCTTTAAAACAATAATTATTGTCTTAATTTCCAAAGTAATACTAATTGATTTTGATTAGCGAAAAATAGGTTTTGTGGGGACCAAAACCCCTTACATTTGGTTTTGAGGGGACCAGAAACCCGAAACAAAAGAAAGAAAGATTTAGAAAGATAGGAGCATAGACAATCAACAGCCCAACATCAGCAATCTACCAAAAGATACACATGTCAAAACAAACTGTAGAGAATCAGCTTTGAAGGGGCCGAAAACCCTATTACAACCAATAATTCATATGGACCTTAAGCCCAATCATTTTAAAGGGACTACTTGAGTCAGTCAGGATCTAAGCATAGCTTGCATCAACTGTACCACAGAAAACCAACAAGGGTTGCCAAATCACCCTTCACGAATATTCTTTTCTCTCAAACTCCCTACCTCAAGAAGAGAGCAACTAGGAAAAACAAGGATTAAGAGCATAACAAAACTCTAAGAAGCATCCCCCACCAAGAAACACTAGACCACCCGATCTGCCATCTCAAACTCCACCTTGATAGGAGAGAGCTCCCCTCTATAGGAGAGGATAATATGAGAAAACTTCCCAAATAAGCCACTACACTCCACCTCGCACGAACTCCACCTCAATAATAAATTATAAGAGAGGAAAGATACTTTCACCATCCCTACAACCACCACCTCCACCTCCACAGGAGTGGGATCCTCTTCAATAGGAGTGGTCTTCACCTCAAAAGAAGACACAACCTATAAAACATGACAAAAGAAAGTGACAGAAGGAAGGAAAACCATAATATCCTTAGGCAACACAAGCACTAGGTGCAAGACAAAAAACTAGAAGAGAAACCCAACCACCAGCAAAAGGAAAGAATTCACTAGAATAGTGAATGTCACAAACCACTTGGGAGTGGAGAGGAACTATAAGGAACTCAAAGGACATTGAAAGAGCCAAACCAAAAAGCTCCCAAGCTTCCCTAACAAACCATTTAGAGCCAAAGATAGGCCAAATCTCCATAGAGCCAAACCAAAGGAAGCACCACCAGTCCACAAAAGGGAAACCGGGAGCACCCACAAGACACCCAAGGCAAGAAAAAAAACCAAAACACCACCAAAAGGGAAACAAAAAAGGGCAAGGGGAAACCCAGAAGGAACCGGATAGAAGACATGCTAGCAAAGAAAACCACCAATCTATCCTATTACACTGAATAAGACCAAGAATGGGCTAGTCCTCCATCCAATCCACCACACAAGAAAAAACCCAAAAGCCACACAACACCAAAGACCAAGAAGCCGTAACCCACCAAAATAGGACAAAAAAACAATGAACCAAACCATCGAAGAAATGACGCAGAGGCATCAATGCTAAGAAAATCAAGGAAAAACATAACCCCCGACCCCCTCCAAAGACCATGCACCAAGCTCACTACAACAGACCAAGATAATAGGTCTCCACCCATTGGGCTCAACGCAATAGCCATAAGACACCAGAAAAGACCATTAGGGACACTGTAGACCTCTACCATAGAGCACTGCACCAACCCAGGAACAACCATCCCTAAGGAAACATCAATGATAAAAGTAGAGGATGGACACCCACTCCAGCATGTAGCTCTAGCTCGCAAAATAAGTAGAAAAGAACTTCCATTGACCCCCCAAGAATTACTAGAAGCCAACAAACAATGCTCGCAGCATCATCATCATTGTCTACATTAGACACACCTTCCTCCTCACCGTTTGAACTCGTACTCTCACTCATTGTAGTTATAAATTAAATTTAAAGTAATACTAATTGTTATGTGGATGAAACTAGCTATTTTTAAGTAGCCATTTTTTATTTTGAATTTTATCCATTGATCTTGAAATGTTGTGGAAATATTGTTAGCTAGTGTATTCTCAAATTCTACCACATAAGTGATTTGAAAATATTTTGATGAAAATATGGTGTGAAGCCATTATGCACTGAAATGATAAATAGAAACATGTCCCTTTACCTTTCAGCTACAAAATTATCAATGCTTTATTCAAGAAGAATATTTGATTAGAAAAATGAACTAATAAGAACATCAATGGACATTTTCCCAAGTGTCGGTCTTCTATGAAAAGAAAGGATAGTGCATTTTTCCTTGACACTAAAAATTAGAAAATCCAATGCAAAGAAATTCATTTGCTCTAATTGGTAAATATTGTGTGTCCAATGTAGTCAAAGAAATCCAATCCACCAAATGTTTATCATGCATTGCACAAAAGAGAATGTGGTGTGAAGGAATTTTCTGTCAAAAATAGAAGGTGTCATCCATATTTTTTTGTTGATATCGCTTAGAAATTTTACTTACATTCTAGGCATTAGAGTTACAGTGCAAAAGGGATTTAGTACTAGAATGAGAAGGTGAAAAGTGTCTTGAGTGGGGGTCACAAATAACTAAAGTGCTTAAGTCATGAATTTAAACATGTGTTTTAAATTTATTTTAAAGGGCGCTACGATATATAATTGGTAAGTGTTTAAAGGGGGGCAACAGGAAAATGAAACAAAAGCCATGAATAAACACTTAATTGGTTAGGATACCAGAGCCAAAGATCAATGAAAATAATAATAAAGTGCAAGGGGTATTCGATGAAGGTTTAGGGTTTTCTCAAAACCCTAATGCAATATTTTTAAACCCTAGAAAATATGACCATTTAGAAAAAATTCAAAGGATTAGAAAATTTAGAGAGCCACAAATTTTACAATTACTAACAGATAGTGGATATATGGAGATAGTATCATTGATTATGGATATCTAATAAGTAATAAAATTAATTCTTTACTATAAATGAATAAAAAAGAATAACACAACCATTTATTTTATTACAAATGAATTATAATATTACATATTTTTTTAAAGATGAGTAGAGCATGCAAACTCTTGTATAAAATGACACATGTCAATTTTACATCAGACACAATTGATACCAAGCTATTACAAGTAGTGGTGTTATGGGATACATATCATATTATCAAACCACAAGGCTTGTTTACAATGCTTGGGATCTTGGGATTTCACATAATAGTTGAATATCTAAGCCAATAGGATAGCCCAAAATTATTTTGAAAATCCATATTTCCTCTTTGAGGGCCTTTGTCAAAATAGAGTAAATCATGCAAGATCTTGTATAGATACTACAGGCTTGCTAAACATGTTGGGAAATGGGAGATGTGAATATAGAAAATGTACATAGCCTTGGTACCAACTAGAATTATCTAGAAGATAATGGGTAGAAAATCTACTCCCATCCTCTTAGGGTAGCTCCATGCCACCAAGATAGCATAAAATGACTTTAAAATTCCATAATTCCTCTTTGAGGGCCTTTGTCAAAATGGAGTATGAGAAATCAATAGGTTTCCACATGGACAAGATTAGATGACTTCTATGGATGTGCTCTCTTTGAAAACACTTATCTCCATTAGAGCTCCTCATCTTGGTTCAAAACTTGTCTTATGAGCCAAGTGAACTAGATCAACTTATTTCCAATTCCACCCATTTTGAACTTGAAAATTGGTCTCTCTTTTACTTTGAAACTAGATAATTGAAAGTATGAGAATTTAGAGTATCCCCAATAATACGGAAAAATCATATTATTTCTTATTAACCTCACAAAATGAAAACACTTGTATAAGAATTCAGAATATTGCACTGAAAATTAAAATCATTTTATGGAATTAAGAATGATTATAGTTTAATTCACCATCCCTATTTATGGAATTTACTTATGTGAGGTATAGTTTATTTTTTTGGAAGCATCATTAGCACATGGAAGAGCCACTGATAATGTTGTTTTGATTGACATCTGACTACATGGCGAATGTACTAGAGAGTACCTCAAGAATGAACAAATGGTATTAAATCTATTTCAAATCTTATTTTGATTGACATTTGGCTACATACAAACTATACTTGAGAGTACCTTGTGCAGTTTGCAATATCAAGTTATCAACTCAATAAATTTTGCTTGCTTTGAATTAGAAGAGGATATTACTTCTTATTTTTCTAAGTTAAGAAAATATAAATTAAGAATGATCTCTTAAGGGAAAAACTCATAAGATAAGATTTAATAAATAGACTGCTCTATCAAGTCTAAAAAATGACTAAGTATTTTAATAATGCACATGAACAAAAGTTCAAACGTCAATCTTTATAAATCAAAAGGCTCTAGGGTGATTTTGGAGGTTTGAGTTTACAAGTCTAACACTCTGAACATTTCATTCTAGAATTCAACTCCAACCATCCATCAAATGTTTATCGAATGGTGAAATATTTTTGTACATTAATTTTAATTTTCTAAGTATATTTTGGTGCACTAATTTGAATATTTTGATTACACATGGAAATTGGCATTAGAGTGCAACTTGGAACAAAAGAATAATTTCAATATCTTTTCAGGATATTAATAATAAAAAATATCAATTTATTTTTAGAATATTAATGATGTAAAATAATAATGTATTTTTAGGCTTCTATATAAAATATAATTGAATTTCTACCTTAATAGTTTGTGTATATTATTGTTAAAAATATCATTTTTTAAATATTTTTTATTGAAAATTAAGACTAATATATATGCATACAAACAATATTCAAAAATAAATTTGTGCATGTTAAACCAAAGCTTCACATTCCTTTTTTTGAATGCTCAAGGTTGCAAAGCCACTGTATATTTATTGAATATTAAAAATAGATACAAAATTTTAATTAAAAAAAAATTATTAGTAACATTCTATTAAGATAAGTGACATTATAATTGCTATCCTAAGTTGATAATTGTGTCTCCACGTCCTTTGGAAAGTGTTTTTGAACCACCAAAAATGAAAGGGGAAAGATGATTCCCCAATGAGCTTCTAGGGTTTTTCACCTAGAAGCTAGGTTAGGAAATGTGGGTCTTTTTCACACCTTTTCATTTTAGGGTTCATTCAAAGGATTAGGGGTTGTGATGTGTGTGAAATGTGATGACCTAAATGTAGAAAACTGAAAAGGAAATGATGAATGTAAACTATTGAAATACAAAGTGCTAGAAAACACAATGTTGTATGCAAACATATACAAAAGGACCTAGAAATGTATACTAAACTAAACAGAAAGACGTGAGATAGAATGTGTGCACCTAGAATCTGAAGAAGGATCAGATGGAGGTATAGAATCCTAATCAAAATGTTGCAGAAGTCGACTGGGACACTTGTACCAATCTGGGTGACCTAGTCCCAGATTTGGAAAAACTGGTCTGAAGCCTATTTTTGCCAAATGGGTGTCTGAATCTGTAAAAAATCACTAAAAGGAATTTCTAGTGGGACTAGGTCACTAGTGTTGGTGACTTAGTTCTCTTTTGTATTTCTAGAAATTCATAAGGGGAAACGAAAGCCCTCGGTTTGCACTTCAGATCTTCACAGGTGTCCACTTCTGAAACTCTATTTTTTGGGCTTGAAAGTGACTTTTGGTGGATGTTTGGACTTTTCAAGAAAGGAGAGGACTTCAACAAGTCTTCAAAGTATTCAATGATCTTCAATGTACCTAAATTTGCAAACACACAAGGAGAGAAAGAGAGAATGTTGATTGTTAGGGCATGGGGGTTTGCCTTGGTCAAACCCCTTTTAGGTAACTAAACCAAAATGAATAGAAAATGTAATGAAGTATGAACATGCAATAATGGAGTTAGTACCTTTCCATGATGATTGATCTTGAGTTTTTGTAGCAATTAGCCCTTCAATGCTTCAGAAAAGATGTCTTGTTGACTTAGAATTCTCAAACCCTAGCTTGCTTGAGAAGGAGGGATGAGGAGGATGCAAGAATGAGACTTAGGAGTGTATAATTAGGGATTATGGCGAAAATGATGAGAAAAACCCTTATTTATACAATTTTTGCCCCGATTTCCCCAAAATAACACAACATCGGCCAACCTTAGGGTTTAAGAGACAAAATCTCGAAAGAATTTTAAGTTAAATTTGAATTTTAAGCCACATGGGACTAGGTTACCCAAGGTGGCAACCTAGTCTACCTAAGCATTTTTTATTGCTTTTTAGGGATTAACATGTGGTTAATGATGTTTGTCGGGATTGTCTTCTGAAACACACTAAATATAGGACTTATAAGTGCATTAAGGGGTCATTATGCCATAAGAAAGGGTTAATTTAGTGATGACAAGCCTAGAAAAGTGTGAGGGTTAGTTACAACACATTACAACACTTTAGACTAAGGCTTGGAAAAGGGTTATTTAGATGAATTATGGTGAAAGGGTCTTATAAAAGTGAGGAAATGTGTTACAACACTTCACAACACCTTTGCAAGACACCTCAGAACCTAAGAAAAACAGGTCAAAAACCACAAGAAAGGGCCCAAATTAGTGAAAAGTGTCAAGGCTACACTTTTTGGCGACACGGTTTTGAAGGAAATGAGGGACACATATTTACTATTTATTTTCCTATGAAATTGTAATTGCATTCAAAGAGGTGGACCCTCTATGATGATGATTACAGGGCATCCCAGAAGAATATTCCTCTTGGGCATCAGAATTTATGTTTTCATGTTGGTACATTCTCTTGCATAAAGTTTCAGATTCATTAGAGATTTATGGAGTGCACTTGAGATTGACCAATTCTAATTGGCTATGGTTTAAGAACCCATGTGAAGTCCATGTGATTATTCAATATTTTATGCCATGTTTATGAGCTATCCACTAAGGAGGTGTGGGATTTTCCAGGTATTTTTTCTTGTTGTTTTGGGATACCATTTGTGGTATTCTCTCCCACAAACTTCTATATATTGGAGCTTTGAGATGGTGGTTTATAGAGTTTATTTGCAGGTTGTCAGAGTGATGAAGTGCTATCAAAATACAAAGATGAAGTGTTGTATTGGTGTCACTTGTGTCACTTTTGACACAAGTGACACCAATACTACACTTCCTCTATGTATTTCGACAACACTTTCTCCATGTATATCTTGTGTGACTTGTGTTTGGACAACTGTGGTATTGTTGATTTTTCTTTCATGTTTAGAATTTATAATCACTTAATCTCCATATTGGTAAGATTGAATATATATCTCAAATTTGGAACCACTTAATTAAATTCATATTGTTGCAAGTTTCACCTTGTATTTTCATCATTTGGTATCAAAGCTAATGATTCTATTAAGAGAGGGACAACTTTCTTTTGAGTGTTGAAGGTTTTTTGGTTGTAGTGGGAGCTTGTGCATTGTGGGTTTTGTAGATTTTTGAAGAAGATTGTAAGCCATGACTTCTACCTCTCATTTAAATATTGAGAATTTTAATGACACTGGTTAAAAAATTTGGAAGTTGAAGATGGAGAATCTCCTTGAAGAGAGATAGAGATTAGTGGTTGGCAGTTTCAAGTGAAAAAGAAACCAGAATCAACATTTGGTGAAGATTGGAAGAAAATTGACAAGAAGGCATGGGGAACCATTCGATTGTGTCTTTTTATATTTTTTCATTTTGAATGTTTCATAAGAATCTATTTCATTTAAGTTGTGGAGGAGGATAGGTGAAATCTATCAAACTAAAATTCTAACAAATAAGTTGTATCTCAAAAGATGTTTGTATTCTTTGAAAATCAAGGATGGTGATTCTATTGAATAACATTTAAATTCTCTTAATATGATTATAAGTTATCTTTCACTTGTAGATGTTAAGATAGAAGAAGATAAATGTATTTTTTTTCTTTGTTCTTTAACCAAATCTTGGGAAAATCTAGTTGTTACCATAAGTGGTGGTGGTGCAAAAATGAATATGGATAGTCTCATTGCAATAATTATTTCAGAATAGATAATGATAAAGTCCATGAATTTGGGCTCCCAAGATGCCTTTCATGTGCGAGGAAGGACCAAAGAAAAATGAGGTCCTAAAGGGGACAACAAGAGAGACAAGTGTGAAGCACGTTCTAACACCCCTGGGAAGAGCAAAGTAAAGAGTTGGAATTGTGGTAAGAGAGGACATGAAAAGGAGTGTAGATATAATAAAAAGAGTTTAGATACTTCCATAAAAAGTCCTAAGAAGATGGTGATTCTGATGTTTCATTTATTTTTTCTAACACTATTGGTGATGATGCTTGGGTTATTGATTCAGGTTGCTCCTATGATATGACTCCTCACAAGGAGTGGTTTACTTCGTATTCAAATTATGATAGGGGAGAATTTTTCCTTGGTGATAATTGTAGACACTGAAAATTGACCACTTTAATTTGGCCAATTTACCTCTAATTCAACCAATGTCATATCCTCTATATTAATTAAACAATATCATATTATTTAATTAATATTCATTATCCCTTATCCCTTCATCCTAGTTTATTTATTCTATCATCTTTAAATCCTAGCCTAAAGTAAATAATTACTTTTAATTATTTGCTCCCATCACTTATCCCTTTCCTCCAAAAATTAAATAAATAATACATTTATTTAAGTCCCCTCATGTCACACACTCCATAACCTTTTTCTAATCTTGATTAATTTTCATAATCCTAGATTAAAGATGTGCAAATTCCTAATCTTTTATTAGGGAGGTGTCACATCCTCCATAATATGCAAGTGGGCCCTTAATCCTCATTACCCACCTAATCATTTGCCTAAACCCTTACTTGCACAACCTAATCATTAATTAAATAACCTAATCAACCCCTTAGTAAACTCTCCCCATTCCCCAAGGAATTTTTAATTCTTTTTTGTCTTCCCAAGGTCCTTTTGAGGAATTTTTAATTCCTCTCTCATCCCCCAAGGAATATTAAATTACTTTTCTCTTTCCCAAGGAATATTTAATTACTTTTATCATTCCCATGCACATTAAAAATAAATTTTTAATTCCTTTAGTCAACTCTTGATCTCAACCTTTGATCCTCTTTCAAGAATCAATCTTGTCCATCCATTCCAATCTCCCTTGCTAAATGACTAACATTTAGCCATTTTTGAATTCTCAACCATTCCAACCATATGCAACCACAATCAATCACATTCATCTCAAGCCTTCAATCACCATAGCCAAATCCACCATCCTTGGATCCAAACCAAGCAAAATCAAGCTGTTATGCTGCCGAAATTGATCTAGGAGCACACATATCAAGCCATCGACAAGGGAAAACAAACTTATCAAGCTCAAATAAGGTAATATTTTGGCATTTTATTTACAAGTTTGACTTTCATATTTAGCCCAATCTTGAGTGTTTTTTTTTGTTTTTATCCTTTTGCTTGAGTTTGTTTCTTGGATTTTTAGATGGGATAAAAAAATTGCACACATCTCTAGCACACCTAGTGGGACCCACATCATGTTTCTAGTTTACATTTGCTTTTTGTTTCAAATTTTGCAGGTTTGAGTTTCACACTTAGGGGTGAATCTACCCCTGATAAGTGAATCCACTTGACATAGAGGCAGATCTGTAGTATACAAAAGTGAACACACTCCTACCTATCCTTTGAAAGGGAAATTTTGCACTCCCCTTTCTAGAACCCTACTTATAGAGGTGAGTTTGTAGATAGATAGGAAAATTTGCAAACACAGGTGAATTTGCAAGCTAATAGGTGAACTTGCAGACGGATAGGAAATTTGCAGACACATAGGCAAATTTGTGGACAGATAGGCGAATTTGTGGATGGATAGGCGAATTTGTGGACGGATAGGCGAATTTGCGGATGGATAGGTGAATTTGCAGACGGATAGGTGAATTTATAGATGGATAGGCGAATTTGTGGGCGGATAGGCGAATTTGTGAAAAGACAAATTTCTGAAAAGGAAAATTTGCGAACGGGCGAATTTGTGAACAGACGAATTTGCGAACAGGCGAATTTGCAAACGGGCAAATTTGTGAATGGGAAAATTTTTGAATGGGAAAACCTATGCCTTACAAAGGTGATCTTGCAACCTTTATAGAGGCGAATCTACCCCCCATAAGGGAGAATATGAGGTATTCCAAAACCTTTAATTTTTTTTATTTGAGCTTTAATTTGATTTTACTTTTGGGTACTAATCCACTAACGTGTTTGTATGTGCTTATGGTATTTAGCTAACAATCTATGCAACTTGTCCCCTCCCATGTTCAATGAAGACTGACGATGAAAACTACTGACATATTTCCTATAGGAAAATTAATCAAAGACCCCTAGATTAGGTTTGTTTGTTGTCTATTTTTTGCACTAATCTAGGCACACACAAATTAATTAAAGGGTCAATTTACATTGTTTGCTATGTTTGGGAGTAATTTTTTGATGTATCCACTCCCCTTGCACCTTTTTGTGATCTTGGGTGATGAGAAATCGTAGTTTTCTTTAGTCTAGTCTAGTCTAGCTAGGAGTTGCTAGTGCGTCTAAGCTCTCCCCTTGTGCAACGTGTGAGCCTGGGGACCAGTCGAAGCATCTAGTATCTTCTTCCTTTAGAGGGATCTACTTGGGATTTCATCACTCGAGGGATGATTCCAAACACATGTTACCAATGAGGTATATAAAGGGGGGAGAATGAAAGTTGTACCCTAATCCAGTCATGTGTTTAGTGAAGCGTCAAAGCTAGGGTGATACCTAGATAAGATGTGTAGAGTTGGTCTAGGTTTCCAGTACCTCACTAAGGCTTTCGATTCATGCTTGTGACAGACTGGTGTTCATGGTTGTGCATCACGCACCTTGTGTATATCGAGGGCGCACGAGATTGCCTAGTATGACCTAGATAGAGACCTATTTTTTAGCCACAAATTGGTGTAGTGGAAGGGATGCACATTGTACCCCGAAGTTACTCACCACGTACTCCCTTGGGTTGAGATAGGAATCCTCATGGTGGACTATGATAGTCTTCGAGTGAGAGTGTGAAGGTGAGCTCGTCGTGTCTATTGATGACCTTGTGCCACTAGAACACTAGCTATCCACTTACGCAAGAAAGGGTGATCTAGTGAACCACCTCCGTATCATAGAGTATTAACCTTGGGTTGTCCACTCAAGTTGGTGAGCCTACATCAAGTTTGTAAACCCTTATCACTATTTTTTAGGATTGTGCTACCTGGCATGTCTTAATTTGTGTGATACTAGTGTTGTGTGTGTGAATATGTGAGATAACTAAAAAGATAAACAAGCACACCAATGTGACATTATATCAAAGGAAACTAATTTAAATGTAAAACAAACTCTAAAACAACAACTCCTTCAAAAACGTCCCATTGTCCTCTATCTCCAAGGATTCAGTGTAAGTTGTTGGCTCTCAGTTTGTGTAAGAAGAAGCTTGGTAGAATGATAGCTTCAGAGAATGAGCTTATGCAACATACAAGTCTATTTGCTAAATGATTAAGCTAAGATATGAAAACTAAGATGCTATGAACTTGAAATGCTATGCTTAAGAAGATTGCTAAATGTTGGATAAAATGAAACTATAGTAATCACACCAAATTCACAAAATCTAGGATCCTTTTCAACTCACAAAGAGGTTGTATTTATAGATTTTTAGAGGCAAAATTCTAGTTGACAAAGATCGATGGCCGAAATCAAACCTGTCAAGATGAACGGTGAGAGATTTTGGAGGTTGAGAGAAAGATGGGAAATGTTTCCTCCTACACAACCTTCTCCATTCAAAAATGAAGTAAAGTTGTCATTTGTGCAATTCAATTATGAGGAGTTAGTTGGTAGTTGAGGATAAATCCTTTAATTAAATAATTAATTTAATTAATTATATGTGACAAGGATTTTAGAAGCTTCCATAATTAAATAATTAATATTTAATTATGTGCGAGAGATGAAAAAGGAAGTTAATTAAATATTTAATTAAATGTCAAGTGAGGAAAGTGTTAAATCAAATATTTATAATATTTAATTTAAATATGGAGTGAAGAATAAGTTTAGAAGAATATTCCATTATTTGAATTTAAAAATTCAAACTTAGAATAATATGATAATTAATATAAATAAATTATGAAATTTATTTAATTTAATTAAGAAGAAGATGGTAATAATTAAATAAACTTATTTATTTAATTAGATTAGAAGAATTAGAAAAGTGAACAATTTAAATAATTAATTAAATTTATTTATATGTAGATGACCTTAGAATATTAATTAAATAATTCATATTTAATTAATTAACAAGCTTGATTTATAATGACCGTTTTTAGATGTATACATTTTTCCCCTCTTTGAAGTGATGTGTTTTACACATTGCTTCAAAAAAAGATTTAGATAACGAAAATTTTGCCCCTGACTTTGAAATTTTGACTAATGATGTTATATGCCCCCTCGGGAGATAAATCACGTGGTTTGATGATTTTGATGATGATTCAAAGATTTTGAATGATATGAAGGATATTCATCGATTTATCTCCCGAAATAGTGCTCCGCATGTTCAAAATAAAAATAACCCTACCTTATGTACCCCCTTAAAAGGTGGAAAAAGGTAAAAGTCATTGTCATTTGAACAGTTGCATTCGGTGATTTTTGAGCTCTGCGAGAGAAAAATTAGAGATGTCGATCCACTACAAGTGCCACAGATTCGAGTGGGCCCACCAACACCAACGACCAGCAGCATATAGACCTCTGGTAAGATCGTACAACCCTCCATTGTGAATTTTTGATGAATTTTGCATGAATTTTTAGATTTTTTAGATTTTGCAAATTCTGTTTTAGTGCATAGAAAGCTGATTTAGCACATGCGAGCCTTAGTTTAGCGCATAGCCTAGGTAAACTAGTGCATTCAAGACAGTGCATAGATTGACCAAAGTGGCGCATAGAAATGTTAGATTAGCGCATAGGCTCTTTTAGTGCATATGATAGATAGATTAGCACATAGATGAAAACCTTGCGCATTGGATGCTCAAATAACACATAGATTGAGGGCTTTAGCACATCAGCTAGATTAGCGCATAGAATAGATAATCTGGCTCATACACATGATAGAATAGTGCATTTGATAGTTTAGCACTTTAAACCTCTATTTTAGCGCATCCATGGATAAAATAGTGCTTTTCCTGAATTAGCGCATTGAAAGATTGTTTTAGCGCATCCATGAAATTTAGTTGAATTTGAAATTTTAAGACAGATTTGATGATTTCTTGATGTTTGTTACTATATTAGACAAATGATTTGATGAATTTGAGTAGCATCAAGGATAGATTGACTTGATTTTGATGATGATCCGATAAATTTGTTCTCGTGCTCGAAAACAAATAGTAAAATGATGTTGATTCTAATAAATTTGATTTCTGAAATGAAAAAAAAATAGTAAAGATTGATGTGAGTCGATTGGTTGTTAAATTGGTCTTCATGCCTGATGAAAAAAAAATAGTAGAGTGATAAATTTTTCTTCCTACTTGAAGAACAAATAGTAATGATAGGCCGATATGTTGCTGATGTTGATTTGATTTCAATGATTCTGATAAATTTTCTTTCATTTTTAATGAAAAATAAATAGTAATGATAGATTTGCTTGCTTGATATGATTGACATGATTGTTTGATTTCCTGATTGATTGATTTTCCTTTCTAATGATCTAATTGAGTGTTGAATTGATTTTATAGGAGGATTTTAAAATCCTCCAGATTAGAGAGAGGTTTCCTCGTACCTAGGAGATGATCCCAACCCAACCTAGCTAGAGATTGGCATTCTTGTTAGATGTGGTTTGCGATCACTTCTGAGGATCCCTCAGTATAGGGTCAACAAGGCACTATTGACCACTTTAGCTGAGAGATGGCACAATGAGCATAACACAGTTCACTTGCCGACTAGAGAGATCATTGTTACACTAGAGGACGTGTACAAGATTTTAGGTATCCCTATGGTTGGCGACATTGTGGTCTATGACCATAAGGAGATTGGAGGTACAAATTCTCTGAGATGAGTCTTTCAAGATCCAGGAATTAGCGGGTATGGGATCCCTTGGAGGGAGATGGTTCAGGGATATGCCCCACTTCCCTCAGTTTTGGCAGGCTTTATTGGTGGCTTTCTATGTCCCGACCGTGGGTCGAAGGGACTATCTATTGGTTGGGGTCGGATTTTGGAGGATATGATCCTTCACCAGACCAGATACACATGGGGATCTTATATGTTAGCCCATTTATACCATGATCTCCATCAGGTGGAATATACTAATAGGAAGAGTATTTCTTCTGGGATGAAACTTCTGTAGATATGGGCATGGGAGAACATCACCATCACCCGCCCTTTCGCAGGGAGAGATCATCTGCTTGGTCGTCTGTATGTTTATGCATATATAGGTCCACTTGTCTAGCCTAAGCTGGGAAAGTTAGAGTACTGGCGACGTGTGATAGATGACATGGATACAATCATCTGGAGACCATATGTTGACTATGAGGCATGGGATGATGATGATATTGATCTGCCATACTACGGCATAGCTAGATACCTCATTGGTCGCACCCCATTCATCATTGAGTAGTTTTTGGTTATGTGAGTACTCAAATAGTATGGGTGGGTATAGATGATTCCACAAGGTGTGGCCCACTATGCTAGTCGATGGGAGGATGTGGCGGAGTGGGGTCCATTTATCCCTTTTGAGGAAATGAGAGTAGAGTACACTAGGTTATAGCCAGAGTTTTGGGATATCCACCCAAAGGTTACAGATGCACAGATGACTAAGGATTATGTAGCATATTTTTACACACATCCATTTCCTATGTTGACTAGTCCGGATGAGCCTGCTCCATTGTTAGATGGTCTCGCACTAGAGAGGGCACACAAGCAACCACAAGCATAGGCAGAGGTGGGGGCATAGGCTAGACCATAGGCAAGGGCACAAGCTGGACCACAAGCAAGGGCACAGGTAGAGAAGGTTGCTAGAGGAGAGGAGGATATGGGTGGGGTGGCTATGGATATTGACCAGGAGGAGGAGGAGGAGGATAGTTCTAATGATGATGAGGATGGTGGGGATGATAGGGGTGGTTGAGGGAGAGTCTTTTTTGATGTACCATTTAGGACTCGGCCTCACACAATGAGAGTTGTGGAGCAACTGACTGCCACATTACCATGGATTACTATCAAGGCTCCCTCTTAGGGTCAAATTGATTCATTACAGACTCAGGTACATGCTCTCTAGAGCCAGTTAGCGCAAGCACAAGCCACGATTACTTAGTTACAGGCACAAATGGATCAACGGCCACCTCTTGACCCACATATAGCTTAGCTGGTAGTAGAGAGGGAGAGCTTGAGACAATAGTGTTTATAGGTAGAGGGGGTAGTCAAGAGATTGATCAAATTAATACAGGGTACCTCTATTGGAGAGGTAGTTGTCGAGGGCCTAGAGACTGCTAAGGAGTGCGAGTTTTATTGACAAAGATATCATGAGGCAGTACCCCCTGAGTGGAGAGTAGCATACACCCCATCAGGCACTAGGTCTCGTACCCACTCATGTGCAAACACACTAGGAGTTCCACCAGCAGTGTGGGTCAGTCCGTTAGATGAGAGATAGGTGATACCAATGGTAGGGCTCTAGAGAGATTGACTACCTCTAATGGCAGCAACATTCATGATCCCCCTAGTGATGCTCCTCAGTGATGATTATGTATGCACCCCTTTATTGTATTTTATGTATCTCTTTCAGACATTTGATATCATTTTTACCCATTGACATTTATATTTGATGAGATTATGATATTCAGCGGTGGTTTTTGATATGCATGTGTCCTTGATTATGGTATGATGGATGTTATATATGCATTGTTACTTCTATATGGCATGTTGTTTATGGTTATGCCGATGCATTTGTTATGGATGCTTTTTTACATGATGGTATGATGATGAATGCACATGATATGAATAATGATGATGTTTTTATGATGATGATGTGAAATTTGTATGATGAATATGCTTCAATATTACACCATATGTAATGATGGATGATGTAGTATGAATGATTTTATGAATTTTATATGATGAATATGGATGATGCAATGTGAATGATTTTATGAATTTTATATGATGAATATGGATGATGCAATGTGAATAATTTTATGATTCTATATGATGTATGTAAAATGTATGAAATGAATGCGATGGATATGTTTCTCTTTTTGATGTATAATTATGCAAATTATTTAAATGATAAGGATGTGTTAAATGCAAAATGAAAATGATAATAAAAATGCCATGATAACGATAATAAATGAATGAGAAAATGATGTGAAAATGATATGAAAATGATATATGAAAAATGATATGTAAGATGAAAATGATATGTAAGATGAAAATGATGATATGAAACTCAATATGAATGTGAAAATGATAATGTGCATGTGATGTAAAATGATATGAAATAACGAGATGACAAACGATGTGCAAGATAACAATAACTGATAAAATGATGTAAAACATGAAAATGATAATGATATATGATGAATGTCATGAAAATGATGTAAAATGATTATGAAATGATGTGGTAATATGATAATGAAATGATTATGAAAAATGATGATAATGAAAATGATAATATGAAATGATATGAAATGATGATGAAAAGTGATGATAATAAAAATGATAATGCAAAAATGAAGTAAAAATGATATGAAACAAATAATGAAAATGATAATGCCACTAATGATAATGAAATGAATAATAAAATGTTATGCAATTGTTTCACAAAAAACCGCCAGCCTTTGTGGTTTTTATTTTTATCTTCGCAGTTGTGCCTTACTTTTAAATCACTCACAACCTTCAGCGTGTTCCATGTGGCTTCCTCTCGAAGATTTTTTTTTTTCCATATCGCTTCGCTTTTGTCGGTCTCTGCCTGTGCGACACGTGGCTTTCTCTAGCTACTTTCCAAACTGGGTCCACCATGCAGTTTCTATCGTTCAGTGTGTGTCACGTGGCTCCCACTCGGAGCTTTTCATTGGGTGTCCCTTAGTCTTTTTGCCAGGCCCTGTCTACTCGACGCATGGCAGTTCTTTGTACGTCGATTATCTAGGAGTTGTTACTGCATCGTTTATACTCACTTGCTGCCACATTTTCTCATTCGGTGTCGCGCGTTCGTTTCTGCTGCTGCATGGTTTTATGTTCCTTGCAACGACATTGTTGGCGTACTCTTGGGCGATTGTTGTTTTTAGTGGCGGCTCGAGGTGATCTAAGGCGTCAATGTTGGCTCATGTCTTTCTTTCTCTATGGTCATTCAGGCGGTGGACTGGCCTATTTATGCGGCCCTTTCCTTTTTTTAAGGTTGTTGTTAAGTTGTAAAAAGCTCCCGAGCACTAGGAAAATCCTTTGTAATATTTTTATTAAACTTGAAGATTGCAGACTATGCCAATAAAATTGGCCTTTCTGCTTTTCATGTATTTAGTAAGACTGTTAGTATGTGATGTTATTTTCCTATAATGTATGAATGCCTTTTCTTCAGCTTTTGTGATCTTTCATAGCTAAATAAATATAGATCATGTTTCTCGACTCCTCTGTGTTGGCTAAGGTTATGACAGATTATGCTATGCAATTTGAAGGTGTTTGTTATGTTTTAAAGTGCTTTTGAGAAAATTTACTTAATAAACAACATTTTGGTGGTTCGGTCCTTTGCATTCTGCACTGTGCTCTGGTAAATTTTTCTATGATTTTGGTGCATCGCCTGTAGTTTAGGTTTCATGTTTTGATATCTTTCCAACCTTTTACCTCCCCCCACTAAACGAAGAGTCAGCTTTGATAAAACCTCTGGAGGTCACTTAGTTAGCACAATATGTCCCACAATAGCTAAGTTTCCCATAAGACTGCTGCTACCTGCAAAATCCTACGTCAACAATTCTTTTTCTAGCACGCCCGATGGGATGTGAACTAGCACGTTCAATTGATATATAAGTGTGTATGAGCCATCGGCCTGTAACTAGCTCGCAGACTACAATTTTCCCTGAACTGCTCGTACCACCCTTAGTTTATGTGCATCTAAGAGGCCGCCAAGGTAGAGCTTCACCTCCTCCATCTCCTTCTTCTTCGCAGTCGCTTGCTTCTCCTGCACCTATGGCTACTAGAAATTATGTAGCCTAGGATGTTGGTAGTCCTTTGGTAGTGTCGGTACCTCCTGTAGTATGGGCCCCAATCCCTGCTTCCACTTTAAAAGCTATCCCTAAGTATTCTGGGGATGAGTCAAAGACACCGATAGAACACCTGCAAGATGTGGTAGACGTATTTCTAGTACATGGTGTGTCAAATGAAAATGTGGCTCTCAGATTGTTTGTTGCCTCCTTCCGAGGAAAGGCGTTGAATTGATAGAGAACTCTTGAGGCTAATACTATTACTACTTGGGACCAACTCGGAACTCCGTTCCATGAACATTTTTCAAATGTTGGCGATAGGTCATCGGTATATCATCAACTGGCCAGTATAAAGAGAGCTCCCCATGAAGTTCTTCCTAATTTCAATGCATGTTTTCATTCAGCCTGGTAGAGAGTGCCTATTGGCAGTCGACCGCCTCTAGATCTGGCGTTCATGTTCTACTTAAAGTCGATTAATGTCGATATCTCCATGATGTTGTAGGCTCTTGGGGAAGCAACTCTACCTAATGCTTATGCCTTGGTTGTCACTATGGAGAATAACCTGATTGATGCTGGGAAGTTGGCACCAAGACCTATCATGTCATTGTTCCCTGAGTGCAATGTCATGGAAGCTGAAGATCCTTCGACCAGCACACCTACGACTCCACCCCAATCTATGTACGTGTATCCCGGAACAGCTCCGAGTGTAGCTTTGGTGCCTAACCCCCTGATGGTCGAGATGAATGAGATGAGAGAACAGATGTGGGCCATGACTAATGAATTAACTACCATGAAGCGACAGCAATATAACTATCAAAATTTAGCTTATCAAAATTATCAAAGTGGGAAAGCTCCCTACCAATCAAATCAGTGGCAAGATAGGTGGCACGGAAATACTCAGGCACAGCCGAATAACCAAGTAGTTCCAGTGACCCTGCCGATACAGACTATACAACCCAGTTCAGGTAAAGAGTTAGTTGTGGGACAGAATAACTTAGCCAAAGATGCCAATTCATGGTGTTTTCCTTGCAATGATGCACACATGCCCCGAAATTGTCCATGGGGAAATTTGCAACAAAATATTGTGGAACAATGTAGCCAAGGTAATGTACTTGATCCTGCCAATTAGTCCTATGCTTCTCAGCAGATCGAGAATGCAATCATCGCCGCTCAAATGTAAGGGATGTCCATTTAGCAACAGTCGAACATAGTTCTAGACCAAGTGCTCTTCTCATGGATGGAAGGAGAGGAGTCAGCATTTTCGAACAACATCCCTATGGATAAAGTGCCCCGAGTGCAATCTGATTACAACACACGTTCAAAGCATAGATTCATCAGAGAGTTCACACCCTTGCCTACCACTGCTCCATCTCAGCCGATGCCTAGCCCATCGGCATGCATATTTCCAATCCCACCACAGTCTAGGGTGGTTGTTCCTAACTCTCTGAATCCACTTCCTCTAAAGGTGAAGGCTCCTACAATCACCCCTACTTTTTCCAAACAGTTGGATATACCAACCATGAGGCCTGTACCAACTGTGAAACCTAAGGAACAAGCAACCGTGGCTCATCAGTCATGAGCGCAGTTCAATGTGGTGGAACAATTGAAGAAGTCATCTGACAACACTCCTTTGTGGGATGTCTTGGCTATTCCAGAGCAGAAAGTGTTATTACAAAAGGCATTGTCGGGAGAGGGAGATGCGAAGGTGCCTAGTTAGCCCAGTGAAGAAAAAATATCCAAACCAAACCTCGATAAAGTGCTAATAATTCAACCAAAAGAAAAGCTCAAAGCTGGAAAAGAGAGTAAGCCTAAACCCAAGCCTTTCTTTCTAACACTTATCATTAGTGACAAGCTGTTACATAATTGTATGATTGACTCTGTTGCTAGCACCACTGTCATACCTAAGCAAGTGGCTGATGCTTTGGGTTTAAAATATGAGCCTCTTAACAAGGGAGTCATGCAGCTAGATGGGAATAAAGTTGATATCGTCGAGGTAATCAAGGGGTTGCCTATGACATTGTTTGCCTGCCCCAGTATCACTATAAATCAGGATACCGTACTCATTGATATTCCTCCTCTATTTGGGATTTGTTTGTCTCGAGAGTTCACAGCAAATGTAGGAGGATATCTAGCACTGGACTAGTCACACCTGATTTTGAGGACCAAACATGGAGCCAAGATGAAACTACTATTGAAAACTTTGCATTCTGAACATGTTGCTGACAAGGCCTTGCTTAACTTTGAGGTAGCACATACTTCAATTACTTGGGAAGAGAGGTTCAATGTGGAATTTCTGGAAGAAGAAAAGGCTACTAGCTCCCGGACGGAGGATGAAGAAAATTTGTTGAAAGGGTTTATTGATACAGACCCTTTCGGGAATTACCATGCAACTGGCCTTGGAACCTATATTATACATGATGAAGGGTAGATTGTGCCCAAAGTTAATAAAGAGCCTGGAGGCGAAAAATCTTCAGAACTATGGACTTTGTACTTTGATGGGGCAAGATGTAGAGTAGGAGCTGGAGTGGGAATTTGTTTGATATCCCTGTCTAAGGAAAAGACCTTGAGGTCATATCGCTTCTAGTTTTCATGCTCGAATAACAAAGCAGAATATGAGGGTTTGGTCCATGGTTTAAGCCTTGCAGAGAAAATGGGCTCCAAGCAAATAAGAGTGTTCAGAGATTTGGAATTGGTGGTCAACCAAATTCGTGGAATTTTTGCTGCAGAGAATATCCATTGCGATCCTACTGACATAGAGTCTGGGATCTTATCGACATCTTTGAGGCATTTAATATTTAGGCTATACCGAGGGAGAAGAAATTTGAAGTTGACCGCATGGCAACTATCGGAGCTCAATTTGAGCCGGCCTCTGAGTTATTGAAAAATAAACATGCGGTCAGAGTAATTGTAAGACCCATTGTTCCAAACAACAAACAAGATTGGCAAGTGTTCGATAGCAATGCTCATATTGCATCATTTCTCCAGTCATCTAGGGAATTTGCTGATCAGCTACAACCAAAGATCGCCGAAGCTTATGGGGATCAAGTTATTCAACTGAAATCCAATAAGATTTTGAGAGGCCTAGTCACTTTGCAGAGCCTGTTTGATTTCAATGATGCAACAAGAGACAAAAGAAGGCTCATAGCTAACAAAGGTGACTATACTGAATTGCATGTCGGAGAGGACAAAAAGCTCAAAGTTGGTAAGGAAGTGTCTCAGAAGAATAAAGACAAGCTCAAGCACCTACGCAAAGAATATCTGACTATAGTAGCATGGTCATATGATGATCTTAAGGGATACGATCCCAGGATTATTGAACATACAATTGAGCTATCGGAAGGGGAAAAGTCAGTTCGTCAAAGACAGAGGCCTATGAACCCAAAGATAGAATCTCTCATATCACAGGAATTGAATAAATTGATTGCATCCCAAATAGTGTTTCCGATCAAACACAACACTTGGGTGTCAAACCTGGTACTAGTCCGGAAAAAGAATGGAGACATGAGACTGTGTGTAGACTTCTGAGACCTGAATAGAGTTTCCTTAAAGGATCATTACCCCCTGCCTTCAATGGAGGTAATTCTACAGACCGTAGCTAGGTCTGAAATGTTTTCAATGTTGGATGGTTTTTCGGGCTACAATCAAATTCGGGTAAAAGAAGACCAACACAAAACAGTGTTCACCACAAAGTGGGGAACATATGCATATGCTAAGATGCCTTTTGGACTCTTGAATGTCAGAGCCACCTTTCAGAGAGCCATGGATATTTCCTTTAAGGATTTAATCCATAAAATTATACTTATCTATCTAGATGATTTGACAGTATTTTCAAAATCTGTTGATGATCACTTTGATCATTTAGAGCTTTTCTTTCAGAAGTGTCAGGAATTCGGGATTTCTTTAAACCCAAGGAAATGTGTGTTTGAAGTTCCCCAGGGGAAGCTATTGGGGGATGTTGTCTCAAAGGAAGGCATTGCCATAGATCCTAAAAGAGTTGATGCAATCTGGGAACTTTCGTTACCCATAAACAAGAAGGGAGTGCAATCATTTCTAGGTAAGGTCAACTTCATTAGCCGATTCATTGAAAATTTTGCAGAGATCGTTCAATCTATTACCTTGATGCTTAAAAAAGACCAGATTTTCAAATGGACAGCGGAGGCCAGAATAGCTTTTGAGCTCATCAAGGAGGCTATTTCTTCTGCCCCTGTATTAGTCAACCTGGACCTATCAAAATATTTTATTATGTATGTTTTTGGTGGTGACAATAGTATTGCCACTGTACTTATGCAAAAAGATGATGAGGATAAAAGGGAGTCTCATGTTGCTTTCTACTCACGAACCTTAAAAGAGTATGAGGTAAAGTATAATTTTGTAGAAAAGCAGGCATTTGCCATTGTAAAAGGGCTTAAGAAGTTTCAGCACCTGATATCATATAATAAGGTGATTGTTTGTGTACCTCATCCTAGTGTGTGGGAGTATATCGAGGAAGGAGAAATCACAGAGAAAAGAGTCAATTGGATCACCAAGATCCTAGAGTATGATATTGAATTTAGGCCTGTCAAGACTGTCAAAGAAAAGGGACTATGTGAATACCTCGCTCAAAACAGTGAACTAGTGATAGAGTTTGAGGCTTCGAAACCTCTGTTACTGAACGAAGAAACCTCTGAGGGCAACTGGTTGGAGGATAGAATGAACTTCATGCAAATGGGAAGGTATCTGATCAATCTCCCTTCTTTTAAGAGGCGTTTCTATCATTTACAAAAAAGCAATTATGTTCTCTTAGAGGGTGTCCTGTTCAAAAGAAATTTTAATGGCGTCCTGGTAAGGTGTGTAAATGAAGAATAGGCCAAGAGAATATTGGATCAATACCACAATGGCCCTACTGGAGGACATTTTTTTGTAAGGACTACAACAATTAAAATTATATGTGTTGGTTATTTTTGGCCAACACTTTTCAATGATGCATTTTCATTAAAAAAGTCTTGCAATGAATGTCAGTTTTATGTCGGAAAGAGAAAGGATGTTGCTATGCCTTTGAGGCCCATAGTAGTAGAGGAACCCTTTGCTCAATGGGGTCGAGAATTCATTGAAATGATTAACCCTTTCTCCTCAGCTGGACACAGGTGGATATTGACAACAACGGACTACTTCACCAGATGGGTAGAAGCAGTGCCATTGAAGAATGCAACGGAAGTAGAGATTGTTAACTTCCTGCAGGAGTTGGTAGCCAAATTTGGCCCACCAAAGACAATCATCTCTGACAATACCAAAGCTTTCCTCGGCTCGAAGATGAGCCAGTTTGCATTAAAGTATGGGGTTTTCCTGAAAACCTATTCCAACTATTATCCCCAAGGAAATGGCCTCGCGGAGTCTACAAATAAAAACCTCATCGAGTTAATTAAGAGGATAGGCTCACAACACTAGAGGGAGTGGCATAAGAACCTCCAGGCAACGTTGTGGGTAGACCGAATCATGCCCAAGAAGATACTAAAGACATCTTTTTATGAGATGGTGTACGGGAAGGAGGCATTGTTTCCTATCACCATGGAAATCTCTACCCTCCAATTGCTTAAATCGTTAGAAATTGAACAAAATGGAGCAATGGAGGTACATTTTTTTGAGCTACTCGAGGTTTAGGAAAAGAGAGAGTGTGCCCTTGAGGCGATGAATAGGCACCAGCAGGTGGTAAAGAAGTGGTTCGATAAAAAGGCATCAGATCAAGAGCTACAATGCGGGGACTTGATGCTCAAGTTCGATGAGCGCGAGGCAAAGCCCGGCCAGCATTGAAAATTCGACAGTCTCTAGGAAGGGCCTTTCAAAATTGTCTAGTGTAAATAGTTCAACTCTTTTGAGTTGGAAGACATGGAAGGTAATGCTTTAAGTATTTCAGTTAATGGAATACATGTTAACAAATTTAATTAATTATGCCTATGTGATGGCTTTGTAAATTGTAAATATGTAATTATTTTTCCTGCTTTAAGTTTTGGGTTTTCTCAGTGCTTTATAAAATAATGACAATAGTGCAGGAAATTGGGAAAAATTGTAAATGAGCCAGAATTTGTGAAAAACATAAGTATTATATATTACGGTCGGAACATTTACATTATAAAAGATAGGGGTCAGTGGCCTTGTATCGAAATATATACATATATCTGCTATGGAGCGGAGGCTGGAAAAAGGGAAAAGACAAAATTGGGGACTATCTTGGTTCTCAAATTATCAAACATTAGATGGACCAGCAATGGCAGCAACCGGTGGTGCGAGATCAGGGAACACCATTCTTTCGAAGTCCTCATACCACTGGAGGTTTCAAAATGGTTCAATGTAATGTACCCACATAAGGAAAAAGTAGTCGGCATGGACCTTGGCACGATGCTCCTCATGAGTCTCCAAATCGAAGCCGAAGAGGAAGGGCCTGGTTGGCACGGGTCCTCCATGTAGCTACAACAGATGCAAGTTGCGAACTGAGGGTACCCCATGATCAAATTTGGCAGCATGCACTATTTGCTCTAGTCCTCTGAGGTAGCATCAAGGGAACACTCGCTTCGTTAGTTTTAGGATCTTGCGTTTGGAGACACTAATATCCAGCAACGAGGTGACGAAGTGGGAAAAAATGCTAGTGTTGACCCGATATTGTTCCTCATACTCCCTGCAGTCCTTGCCAGGAACCCATTTAATCGCTTTCACATACAACAGTTTTTTATGCCTGTCATGCGCTTCAAGCGCCTACACCTAATTTTTCCTAGGAAAGCGACTTGGGTCTTTTTACAGACTAGTCTAATTGGTGTCTCCATGTTGCTTACTACTCTAGCTAGAAAATGAAAATTTCTAAAATAAGTAAAGCTTGCTAAGCTAAGAATGCTAGGAATAATTGTGATTTGCAATGCTGCTAATGGCCCTATTTATAGACTAGTGGAGGTTCACCTGATGAGGCAAGCCATAATTATGACAGAGGCAAAGTGTGTTGCCAAGCCTCGATTTTCAATGCTACGACATGTGAAGTGAAGGGAATAACCAAGTACAGTCACAACTTGCTATGTTCAAGTTGTTGAATTCAATAAGGATTGGCCAAGTATCAGCACAAGGAGCCACCATCCCATCTAAATCAAGATAAATCTTGTAAACAGGCTATTGGGTGATGCGCCCAAGTACAATCAGGAAAATCAGTAAATGCAAAAGAGCTTGCAAAAGATATGGCAAGGTTTTCTTGGTTTGTTGTTCAAGAAAAATCAGGCGCCACCTCACGCGAAGTCATGTCTCTTAAATATGGAGAGCAATTTGGCAGGTTGGCGATCTTTTCGCACGCATGAAAATTTGGTGACGCATATAGCAACTAAATGTGAAAGGTTGGCACATACACTTGCTTAGCCATTTTTCATGAAAATAAAAAAGGCAGGTTTGGCATGCAAAAGGGCGCATTTATTATGAGGATTTATCAAAAGATAAAAATGGCTAGGTCATTCGCAAGAGAGAAAGAGTTTTTCAGAAGCTAAGTCATTTACGAAGGTCTGCAAAAAGTTCTTGCAAATATAGAGAAATGGCTGAGATTGTAGAAGGTTCAACACAGGCCTTGGCTCTAGTGAGTATTAACGAACAAATATTAAAGGCACCCTATGTGAATATCTACAGTCGGGAGTCTTACGCTACCCCAGGAATCCCAACGAAGCCATGCTAGCCCTTCACCAATCAACCGAACCAGGGAAAACTGAGCACGGTTCCTCCTAGAAACCAGGCTTTAGTACCGGAGGATTGGGATAATGTCTTTCATCCTGAGTTATCCCAAAATCCTAAGAATCTTAGAAAAGCTACATGTTAGAGAATGAAGAAATTAACAGATGCTTTCTACCAGCGTTTATGGGACTGTGGGCTTCCCCAATATATGGTTCCTTTGGTGCATTATTGCCCAGAAATTATAGCAGCATGCGCAACAGGCTTCGACCCGGAGACTGGAGTGATAAGTGGCACTAATTTCAAGGTAATCATTAGCCCCGAAGCTATTCAGGATATGTTATGCATCCCACTCCCCTTGACCCAGGATGTTGAAATTTTTGACATAAAAAGGATGCATGAAAAGTGAGGAATGCTCAGGATGGCGCTGCAATTATACCACGATGAAATTTCTCAACTGACACATGTTTCAACGCCACCCAAATTTCCATTTAGTCTGGGTGCTTTAAGAGTTGGTTCTTCTTCCATCTTTTCTATGTTGGCGCTGGTGTGTGTTTTGGATACAGACAAGCAAGTCTTTGAATTTTAGATGTGTCTCAGCTTTATGTTGAGAAAAAACAATGTGGCTCCGCTTATGGACTTTGCAAAAGTTATTAGTGATGGGATGAAGCAGTAGCTTGAAGACTTCTAGGTCAATTCTAGGTTTAGGTATCCCTCTTTCCTGGCCTATTTAATATTGCATCAGAATATGGACTATTTCATGACATTTATGTCTCTGGTTGTTTTCAACAAAAGTGGCCAAAGGAAGCCAGTTTCGACATGGACTCTTGTCCTGTCAAAAACTTTTGATTACTATGCATTTTCAGATTCATTCTTAGCCCCAACTTTGCAAGCTTGGATAGAGCTGGGATCAACATGTCCACGCACCTATTTCCAAGACAGAAATCTTGGTTGGGAAAGCTCGTGCCACCCTACGATTGGTTCTTTGGCACAAATTTCACTATGCTATGCATGCGAGGTTTCACCCGAGAACCTTTCCGGCTCCCACGCTTTCTTTATGATAGAGTGTTGGCCCTGGAAGCGATGAGGTAGCTATGTAATACTAATAATGATTACTGGGGAGGAAAGCATTTAACCTCCTATTTGATATTGTCGGTCATGTTCGGCTCCGTGTCATTGGTTAAGAAAAAGACTTTGAAAATTGATACTTCAGAGATTTTGTACTCAAAGTTGGGACATCTTGGGTTGGTGGTTATCAATGACACCTAACAATAAAACCCCAAAAATAATTTATCGGAAGTTGGCATAAGAATCTCACATCAACCTCAGCCATTCTGGGACCCTCAGAGAAATATTGAGGAGGGGAATTTGAGATTATATGTAGGCCTTAAATATTTTCCTACTGAGGAAAAGTGATTGTCATGGCTGAACTTTTACTACATAGCGAGGAAGGCCAACCCAAATTAGAAGATCAACCAGTCCCTGTGCACCCAATTGAATAAGCTCGAATGGAGGCCCGAGAAAATTCGAGACTTCTGGATATACTGGCAGGAGACTAAGGCAACCACCAAGCTTTACGAAGAGGTGGCTCTTGATGAAAAATTTGATGACATCTGGGAGCATGAGCATCCAGACATAGAAAGGTCTTTGAGCCCTTCAACATCAGTACAACACTATGAGGAGGGAGGGACTGCTGCGGAGCCTAGAGAAGAGGTAACTTAGAATGCCCCTATTGTTGGAGAGGATCCAATGCATGAGGAATATGTTAGGGAGCAATCTGCACAAAGGGGGGATTCACCAAGTGCACAAACGTCAGATCCATCCAGCTCCTTTAAATCAACCTGGAAGAGGCCACAAACTACCAGTCGTAGTCGGTGGTTCATTGTTGACCTTGAGGACTCTCCGGAGGAGAAGTGGCCAGGAACAAGACAATCCGGCAAAGAGGAAGGAAGGTTGCAAGAAGAAGTGGTCATATCGTCATTAGCTCCTCACGAGCCTTAGGTATTATTTCCTCCCTCTTCTCTCTCCACTATGTATTTGGTCTCCTCTTCGTCTACCCCGGCTTTGTCTTTCGCTGGGTATCCTAGGCAGCCCAGTCCTCTCCCTCTTGGTTTTCCATTTTCATCCTCTGCTTTCCATTCCACCCCTAGGACTTAAATGGTCGCCAATTTTGACCTAATGAACCAACAATTTTCATCCCCGAGGCCTAGCATATCAGTTGGCGCTTCCTCTTCTTTTTCCCCTATCATGTTTTCGTCACCTCCAAGCGGTCAATTCATCCCAAATTTTTCCTCGTCCATTATCACAAGGCCTAGAAAATCCACTGATGCACCCAACACGCTCTCTTTCCCATTAGCAGTCCCTCAGGAATTTCCTTTTGCTAGTGGGTTGTGAATCTCTTCCCAGAAATATTTCTCGTAGGTGGAGGCAAATAAGAGCGCCCGAGCCAGCTGAATTCAGAAGAGGATACAAAAGAATACGAGCAGGCCAACAGATCCTCTCTTGGAAATTGTGTTCAATGAGAGCCAGAATTCATTGATGTTTGCAAAGATCACTCCTAATGTGATTAAACTGGTAGGAGAAATATTGTCGAGTGATTACTCTGTCAACGCCATTGGGCTAGACTTGCAGCAAGCTCATTCGTGGGATAAGGTCGATTTGATGGAGGAGACTCAAAAAATAGTAACCACTGATTACCTCAAGCTCAATCGCCAAGCAAGGAAAAGGGAGGAGCAGATATCGAAGCTAAAGGGAAAGGTTGATATCTGGGTGAAAAAATATAAGGCCCAAGAAAATGAGATAGGTCGCCTAGAAAGGGAGAGAAGTGCTTTTGAAAGCCAAATCAAGGAGATGCAAGTTATGAGCATAGAAATCGTCCCAACCCTCCAGCATGAGGTTGAGCAGAGCCGAGCAAATGAAGAAAAGCTCTATGTTGAGTCTGCACAATTGACTAAAGGTATAAAGAAGCTCCGACAGAGCACAAATGATGAAATAAATGAAATGAATGTTCTTTTAGAGTCAGAAATCCAAGTGAAGAAGGCGGCCGAATTGGCCCTAGAAGAGAAAGAAAAGGAGATTTTCGCTCTAAGGGAGCAAGTGTTCGCATTGAGTAGAAGCTTATCAAAGCTAAAGGTGGACCTGAGCAGCAAAGTAGTGGAGTTGGATATTTTGAGGGCCCAACCTCTTGTGCCACAGATGAGCTCATTGGAGATCTCCAAGGAGTTATATGCGTCATACTAGGATAAAGTCAAGGCATTATGCCTTACTTTGCAGCCCACCCTCAAATTTATGGCATAGGTGGCCAGCCTATGCAGAATAGTAGATGAAACAATTCAGCAGATATAGGAGGTAACTTTTGATAAGGTTTTCAAGGCCAAGATTTTGTTGGGAAAATTGTATAGAGCTTCCGATGAGGCTCTCAGTGGTGTGGGTATCGAGGACTGAACAATGGTGGCCATGGGCATAAGCATCCTCATTTCTATGTATGAGGTTGTCCAGCAAGTGGCAGAATGTCAGGCCAGGTTGAACCAGCTTACCAGTGACATGCGAGCAAAATTTTCCTGCTTAACTCAGAGAGGCCTTCCTTCGCCCTTCATCACAAATCAAGCGGTAGCTGGTGTTGAACATATTGTTGCAAGGATCGAAGAAAAGAAGCAGGACCTTTCTGTTTTCCAATATTTTGATCAATCTCTGACTGTCGAGAAGATTGAGGGGATCGTGCATCAGTTGGCGCAGCTCTTCTTCTAGCTAGAATTACAGAGGAAAATATCTGGCAGATTGTCTTTCAAGGCAATTATCGATCTCAAATGGCACATGAAAATTTGTGAGCTCTCTCTGCGCCCTCAAACGAAGTCTGGACTGGTCTGTAGGCTGACCTCTCGAAGTTGTGAGAAATTATGGGATGTTGAACCGAGGTTTCTAGGGTTCCTCATTCCGCGAGCGAAATGTCCCTGTGAGTCACCAAACTATTTCACAAAAAATTGCCAGCCTTTGCAGTTTTTATTTTTATCTTTACGGTTGTGCCTTACTTTTAAATCGCTCACAACCTTCGACGTGTTCCACGTGGCTTCCTCTCAAAGCTTTTTGTTTTTTCATATCACTTCGCTTTTACCGGCCTCCACCTACACAATGTGTGGCTTTCTCTTGTCACTTTCCAAATTGGGCCCACCATTCAATTTCTATCATTCGGCGTGTGCCATGTGGCTCCCACTCGAAGCTTTTCACTGGGTGTCTCTTAGTTTTCTTTCCAGGCCCCGTCTACTCGACGCATGGCAGTTCTTTGTGTGTTGGTTATCTAGGAGGTGTTGTTGTGTCATTTATACTCGCTTACTGCCACATTTTCTCCTTCGATGTCGCGTGTTTGTTTCTGTTGCTGCATGGTTTTTGTTCCTTGTGACGGCATTGTTGATGTACTCTTGGGCGATCATTGTTTTCAGTGGCAGCTTGAGATGATCTAAGGTGTCGATGTTGGCTCGTGGCTTTCTTTCTCTGTGGTCATTTAGGCGATGGACTGGCCTATTTATGCGACCCTTTTCCTCTTTTTTAGGTTGTTGTTAAGTTGCAAAAATCTCTTGAGCATTGGGAAAAGCCTTTGTAATATTTTTATTAAACTTCAAGACTACAGACTGTGCCAATCAAATTGGTCTTTCTTCTTTTCATGTATTTAGTAAGACTGTTAATCTGTGTTGTTATTTTCCTATAATGTATGAATGCCTGTTCTTCAGCTTTTGTGATCTTTCATAGCTAAATAAATACAAATCATGTTTCTTGACTCCTCTATGTTGGCTAAGGTTATAATAGATTATGCTATGCAAT
Source organism: Sequoiadendron giganteum (assembly GCA_007115665.2). Classification (NCBI taxonomy): domain Eukaryota; kingdom Viridiplantae; phylum Streptophyta; class Pinopsida; order Cupressales; family Cupressaceae; genus Sequoiadendron; species Sequoiadendron giganteum. The sequence continues at coordinate 168,321,856 of CM021106.1, read as the reverse complement.
TTGAAGGTGTTTGTTATGTTTTAAAGTGCTTTTGAGAAAATTTACTTAATAAAGAGCATTTTGGTGGTTCGGGCCTTTGCATTCTGCACTGTGCTCTGGTAAATTTGTCTATGATTTTAGTGCATCACCTGTATTTTAGGTTTCATGTTTTGATATATTTCCAACCTTTTACATCCCCCCACTAAACAAAGAGCCGGCTTCAATAAAAGCTCCAGAGGTCACTTAGTTAGCGCACTATATCCCATAGTAGCTAAGTTTCCCATAAGACTGCTGCTACCTGCAAAATCCTACGTCAACGGCAACTAATTGGTAAAAATGATAATGAAATAAGATGCAACGCAAGATGATATACTGACATGAAATTGATATGAAAATGATATGAATTGAAAATGATATGAGATTGATAATGAAAATGCAAGATGATATGAAGATGAAAATGAAATGAGATGCAATAAATGTCCAAGTATACTCAATCTTTGTTTCAAAAGAGATATGTATCTTTGCCAACCTCCAAAAATCCTTCATACAACCACAAAATTGAATGCTATCTATATGAACCATGCAGTCCTAAAAATGTTCTTGTCATTCGGTAAACCAATTATGTGCTTGATTTTCATCATTGAGCCTTTTGAGATGTTGAAAGCTAGTACAAGCATCAAAGGGGATATTTGCACTGATGATGACCTACGTACAACTTTCATGATGTTTGATATATCAATTTAATACAATCATCGAGGTAGAATTGAACCAAGATGACCTGAGTATTGCTTGCGTAAACAGAAAGAAGTTAACCATTTTCCTATGAAAATCCTGAAATGTCACCATGTCTCACAACAATTTTGCACAGTAATAGTGATTAACTTATAGATAGCAATCAAAGAAAAATCATATTCCTTCCTTGTGATTCTAGTTCAGTACATCATTGAATCACTCCAGAGATATGATGTCATCAAATTTCAAAACAACAGTTCAACTTATGTTTTAAGTTTTTCATTCATTTTATTCAGATTAAGATCATCCAGTTTGTTTCAGTTTCCTGTCTCATAGCTATTTTGACCAAGTTTGATTGGATATTTGATTGTTGATTTGATATTCTGGTACTTGACACAAGTTTTCGTTTGTTTTCCAAAACATTCAAAAGTTGATTGCCCCCAGTGAGCTTGTAGTTTGACTCACGATAAGACACAACCTACTATGAGGAATAACAATGATTATAAAGCCATGATGAAATCCTTGTCGTTTCAAAGAAATGTTGAGCACATGATGTGGATATGATGGCCAGGAATGGATGTGATGCTAATAAAATGGATTATGGATAATGCAAAACGTAACCTAATAGATGGGAGAGCCGACTAAATCACAAACAATGCCTGTTTGTCAGGTTTTCACCATTTGTTTTTATTGCACTTTTTCAGATTTTATGATTTTTTTTATGTTACCAAGACGCCTGTTTGCCAAGTTTTCATCAAGGCAACGATTTTTTTGATTTTTGATTTTTTTGTATTTTTCTCTCTTTTTTTTTTGTATGTCAAAAGGATGTCCGTTTTCCAGGTTTTCACCCTGATGATGATTTTTTCAAGACATTTTCTGATTTTTATGAATTTTTTCATGACTTTTTATACTAGTTTTGGTATTTTTCCAAGACTTTTAATATTGTTTTTGTATTTTTAAACATAGAACTTTTTTAGATTAATGTTATTGGTTGGATCTTCAAGAAGGTCCCCTTATGGCATCGATAACTGATATGCCCCTGATCCATATGCTGCAATAAATGGACCTAGCCAATTAGGCTCAAATTTGCCTTTCTTTTCCTGATCTTGTTGGTTGCGAGGGTTTTCTTTGAGGACCAAGTCACCCACTTGAAATTTTTGTGGTCTGACTCTATGATTGTAGTTGCAGGACATAACTTTTTGATAACCCTTCAAGTGATTGGCTACACTTTGTCGCATATCATCAAGTAACTCCAGTTCTTGCAATCTTGTAACCTGCAATTCTCATCAGTTATAAGTCCCTTCAGTGAGACTCAAAGTGAGGGAATCTCAACTTCTAGTGGAAAATTTGCTTTTGTTCCATAAACCAAGCCATATGGGGTGGAACCTGTTGGTGTGCAAATGTTGGTTCTGTATGCCCATAAAGCTGGATTTAATTGGACATGCCAATCATGACCGACGTCGTTCACTTTTTTCTTTAGGATCTTCAGAATTGTTTTGTTTGAAGCTTCTGCTTGACCATTTCCCTGTGGATAATAAGGTGTAGAGAACTTGTGTTGGATGTGAAATCTTTCACAGAGTTCATCAACATCTTGATTTTAAAAGGTCTTCCATTATCTGTGATAATGGAGCTAGGAATGCCATACCAACATATGATATAGTTCAAAATAAAGGATGAAATTTTTTTGTTGGTGATTGTTGTTAAGGGAACAAATTCAATCCACTTAGTAAAGTACTCAATGGCCATGATAATGAACTTGTGTCCATTTGATGATGATGGGTGTATTTTCCCAACTAGATCTAGTCCTCACTAAGCGAAAGGCCATGTTGTAGTGAAGAGTTGTAGTTCCTGAGTAGGAGCATGGATGAGATTTTCGTGAATCTGACATTTTAGATATTTCTTCACAAAGATAAAGGATTCATTTTCCATGGTTGGCCAATATTAACCCATTGTATCAAGTTTCTTAGCCAAGGTTAATCCACTTGAATGAGCCCCACAAATACCACTATGAACCTCTTGTAAGGCCTTTTCTGATTCATCACATTCGAGACATCTAAGGAGGGTACCATCAAGACCATGCCAGTATAAGGTGTTAGAAATTAGGGTATAGCGAGAAGATTGGCGTATGAAGTTTATTTTCTAATTCCAAGACAAATCTAGGGGGTAAGATAGTATCTTTCAGATAGTCATAGATTTTTCCGTATAGAGGAGAATCAGAACCAGTCAGGTGACAAATGATTTGGGTTTCAGGATTGTCATAGGTAGGGGAAAACAATTGTTCCACCAGGAATTCATATCGAGCTTGGTTCTTTGATAATTGTAGTAGTGATGCAATTGTAGCCATGACATCTGCAACTTTGTTGTCAATCTGTGGAATTTGTAGGAACTTGATCTCAAAAAAATACTTCTTGAAATCATCCACCATGTTCTTGTATGGCATTAAATTGTCATCTTTAGTTTGATAGTCATCATTTATTTAATTTATGACAAGTTGTGAATCACCAAAAACTTGCAGCTCTATGATTCTCCAGTCCAATTCTATTCTCATTCCAATTAACAATGCTTCATACTCGGCTATGTTATTTGTACAAGGAAACATCAACTGATAAGACTTTGGAATGGTATGTCCTTGAGGCATAAAAAAATGAATTCTTTCCCCCGAGCCATGTTGTGTGTAGGACCCATCAAAATAAAGTGTCCATGATTGCTTAGTAGTTGTTGTAAACACATCTGCATCAGGGAATTCAATGTGTATTGGATGTTTTTCTTGTAGAGGCACTTCTGCCAACTGATCTGCAATGACTTGCCCTTTTATTGATTTTCAATCCACATAGTGAATGTCAAACTCACTTAGGATCATTACCCATTTAGCTAACCTGCCAGTTAAAGTTGCATTGCTCAGAAGATACTTTAAAGGATCAATTTTAGCCACAAGTTTGACTGTATGAGCTAGCATATAGTGCCGCAATTTTTGAGAAGAAAATAGTACTACTAAACAATCCTTTTCAATGAAAGTGTAATTTAGCTCATGGCTTTTCAATGTTCTACTAATATAATATATTGCTCGCTCTTTTCCCATTATGTTCTCTTGTGCCAATAATGCCCCCAGGGATACTTTTGTGGTAGAAATGTATAGTATGATTGGTTCGTATTGTACTGGTGGAATCATTAGATAATGCATGATTTGATCAAATTTTGCTTGACACCCTCCCATTTGAATGGAACATTTTTATGTAAGAGATGCGTGAATGGCAAACTCTTGTCTACCAGTTGTGTGATGAATCTCCTGATGGATTGTAGTCATCCTTGTAGTGATATCAATTCATTGATTTTATTTAGTGGTGGCATCTCAAGGATGGCTTGTACCTTCGTTGGATCCACTTCTATTCCTTTTTCTAACACATATAGCCTAGGAGTTTTCCAGATTTTACCCCAAAGACACATTTCTTGGGATTAATTCTGACCTTAAATTTTTCCATTTTGACAAAAATCTTAGATAAGATATCTAGATGTCCTTCTCTTGTGTTTTATTTTTCTAAGAGATCATCTACATAATCCTCCATGAATGTGTGCATCATTTCATGAAAAATTGTAGTCATTTCCCGTTGATATGTCGCTCCTACATTTTTTAGTCTAAATGGCATTACATTCTAACAATATGTACCATAAGGACATGTGAATGTTGTCTTATCTTGATCTTCAGGTGAAATCTTGATTTGGTTATACCCAAAAAATTTGTCCATCAGTGAATACATAGCATGCCCAACTGTCAAGTCCACAATCGTGTCTATGTTTGGTAGAGGAAAATCATTTTTTGGACACGCTTTATTTAAATCCCAAAAATTTGTGCAAATTTTGATTCGTCCATATGGATTTGACATAGGTACGATGTTGGAGATCCATTTTGCATAGTCGATAGACCGAATGAATCCTACATCTAACAACTTCTTTAATTCCTCTTTGACTAGTAATGCAACATGTGGGTGCATCTTTTTGAGTTTTTGTTTCATAGGTTTTTCCCCTGGAATGATGGATAAATGGTGCATGATAAGATTTGGGTCTAATCCAGGCATATCTTTATATGACCATGCAAAATTGATTTGATTATCCTTTAGGAATTCTATGAACTTTGGGATTTCTTCCTCTATCAGTGATGCAGCAAGTTGAAAGACTTTGGGATGTTCCACAGTGCCTATATTGATTGCCTCTATTGGTTCTATCAAAATAGAAGATCTTTCCTAGTAGTGCTTAGGGAGAGTGTCAAGTTTCCCATCTTCCAATTCCTTTGAAAGGTTTTCACCATCAGATACGCTCTTTATTTTTCTCTTTCCATGATGTAATACCACCTTTGTTAGGTTTTCACCATTAAATCTATCTTTTATATTGTTAATTTTGGAGCTAAAAAACTTGGCACTCTCTTGACTGAGATTCTGATCTCGTGATTCACTGGTGGGACCTGTTTGTAGGTTGTATGAACAAAGAAAATTTATAATGGTTTCATCATCGAGGAAGGTTGGGATATCAATTGGTTCAATTTGTTCCCAATCAATGAGTTTGGGATGAACCAAGGGTAATGGATCGTCAGGTTGGGTAAGATCACTAGTTGTTAAAGTCATGACACAGTTATCATTCTCACTATGTGGAAGATCTATGATGGTACCCTTCTATTGATTATCCATCTCACTTTGAATCAAATCATCATCACTTGATTCATGGTCGCTTTGAAGTACGTAATCAAGCGGAGGCCTTGAGCTTTCCCCTTATGTGAGCATGGGTGTATATTTTTGTATAACATCCACCTTTTTGTCTCTCCAGAATTCGTCATTATAAATCATATCCCATTCATACTCATTGGAATCAGTGTCAAAATTCTCTTGTAATCTCATAATTGTCTCAGCTATCTCTTCATTGGATTTACTTTGAACGACTTCTTTTGCATCTTCACCATATCCCAGTCTAGTTTTGTCTTTTGGATGTGTGGTTTTTGGTTGGATAGGTTCAACAATTCCTTCTTTTCTCTTGCCTATAGGGCCATTTCCTTCATAACCCATTTGTTGCATTATTGTATAGCCCTTTCCATATTTCTCAGTAGGTAACTTGACATGCTGGACAAATTCATCTTCATCTTTATAAAGCCAATTGATAATAGCTCTATCTTCTTCATTTTCTTGAGTATTGGCCTTGATGAATCTTCCATCAAACTTGGTGATGGGAACTGAAGCTTGTGTGCCTGATGTTGAAGTTGTTATAGCTTGTTGTATGGATGTTGTAGGTTGAGTCAGTCCATCCTTTCTTCCTGTTGTTTTTTGTGCTTGTTGTCCTTTGCCACAATTAGCCCCTGCCCTCAGAGGCGAATTTGCACTATGGACAAATGATTTTTCCATGTAAAAGGGAGATTCCATGTTTGAGTCAAGTCTAGGTCATCCCTTTAGGAAATTTCATCTTTGGGGTGATCCCACAATACTGGTTTATAATTTTTGGCCAAACTAGACACTGGAATATTTTTTTCTAGCTAAATCTTCACTTTCAGACACTTATAGTGGCTAAACCGTGAGGAATTTGAAGATGATGCAAACTAGTGATTTGTGACATTTTGTCTGTAGATTCTAAATATATTTTTTTGAATATTTTTTTGGAATAAGACTGCATAAATATTTTTCCATCTCCTTCGAAAACTAGTTTTTTTCAGTAAACACCATTTTTAAGGAGTGGCGCTCACTGTATAACACAACTTTTTTTCCATGAAGGATAAAATTACTTTATTTTTTTAATTTAGATTTGTAACTATGATAAGTAGTGCTTCCAATTAGTTTCATAGTTTTTTATTGAATATTTTTTCCTTATTCAAGTTTCGAAGTCAAACCAATTACAATTCAAACATAGGCGAACCATATAACACAAATTTTTTTGCATGTATTGAAATTCAATTCTATTTTATTTTTGGATCAAGGACTTCAATATCTAGTGCACTCATATTTTTCAAAACAATAAATAGATAATATTCTATTTTTTCACATGTGCAAAACAAAGAGCTTGTTTTTTGGTGAAAAACCTACATTCACTAGAAATAAAAAATAAATATAATAATTAAATTAAATTTCTTTAAAATTATACTTTTTGGGAAGCTTATAATAAGTACATACTTACAAAATATAAATTTTAAATGAATTCATTTGATTCCCCAAAAGGTAAATCAAAAGTGGTTTTTTATTAGCATTTTGATAGGTGTAAAGGAGACTTTGTTATAGGTATGGTTTAAAACTAGCAAGTTTATATCCAAGGGGGTTTGATCTAAGCTAGTTTGATCAAACCCCCTTTAATTGGAATCCTTAAAATGGAATTTTAAAGGCTTAAATCATTATATTTTCTAAAAATATGTGATTTCAACAAAAATCAAAATCTCCAAGAAATTGTAAACTAGCATTGTGGGATCACCCTTTGTCAGAGGCGAATTTGCATGTGGTTCCCTTTTTAGGTGACCTCATTTCCACCCGTTCTCTAGAATAGGTGAGTCTGTCAATCCTTTATGAAAATTTGCATAGTGACTTAGCCCATTTCCATAGAAATAGGTGAATTTTCATAATGACTTGGCCCATTTCCATAGAAATAGGCGAATTTTCACATCGACTTAGCCCGTTTCCATAGAAATAGGCAAATTTGTATCTCAAATTAGCCCGTTTCTTATCTGCTAATCCTTTAGGTGAATTTCCATCTTGACTTAGCCTATTTCTTGTCTGCCCTCCAAAGATAGGTGAATTTGCATAGCGACTTAGCCCGTTTCCATAGAAATAGGTGAATTTGCATCTTGACTTAGCCCATTTCTTGTGTGCCCTCTAGAGATAGGTGAATTTGCATCTCAACTTATCCTATTTCTCGTGTTCCCTCCAGAGTTAGGCAAATTTGTATAGCGACTTAGCCCGTTTCCATAGAAATAGGTGAGTTTTCATACTGACTTAGCTCGTTCCCATAGAAATAGGTCAATTTTCATATCGACTTAACTTGTTTCCATAGAAATAGGTGAATTTGAGTTCCCCAAATAGGTGAGTTTGCTCAAAATATAGGCGAATCTATTTTCCCTAAATAGGAAAAGTTGTGACCTAAAGAGGCAAATTTGCACTACACAAAGGTGTATGCGTTGCCCATACAAAATCCAGAGATTCTATCCTTCATGTCACAATTAGCCTATATCTTCCTCAGTTCGAAGACATAGTCCAATCATTTTTCCTCTCCATATCCATCCCCAAACGATAACTTTCATCTTATCAACCCTCATCAATCTACCTAAACATCATCCCCTTTAAGCAAGGAGTCAGATAAACCTATCCTTCATCCATTCAACAATTATCTTCAACATTTTAGTCACATCCTTGAACTTGGGATCACCCCACACCGTATCTTCCAATCACCCTAATCTGAGCTTAAATCAAACCCTAATCTGAGCTTAAATCAAATCCCAATCCGAGCTTAAATCAAATCTCAATCTAAGCTTAATTCACATCCCAATTTGAGCTTTTGTCCCTCCACATCTAAGGTCTTTTGATATTGAAATAAATGTTATGATCCCTTCTTCCATATTCTTCTAATCTATCCTATTTATCTTATCATCATCCTTTATTTCCATATCGATCTAATCCAACATCATGAATCCTTATCCTCTTCTTTCCCAACCAAAAATAGTAGTCAAGAGAAATCCCAAATATGTTGACAATGATAATGAAATTCTTGTTAATCAAGATGAGTATGAAATAGATCCCCTTGATGCTATCATTACTAGTAAGCTTTCCCCAACTGTCTTCCAAAATCCAATCACTCCTATGAGCTATCCTATCACACCTTCATCCACACCTAATAACAATCCTTATGTTACCTTTGATAAGGGATATCCAGTATCTTCCCCATCCACATATTCATCATATCCTTCATCTACATGTCTCTCTTATCCACCATCCCAATATCCCTACCTTAATTCATCATCCACATCCTCCTATCTTAATCCACCATCCCAATATTCCCATCCTAATTCAACATCCCCATCTTCCTACATTAATCCACCATCCCAATACCCTTACCCTAATCCATCATCCCAATCTTCCCATCCTAATGCAATATCCACATCTTCCTACCTTAATCCACCATCCCAATACTCTTACCCTAATCCTTCATCCCAATATTCCCAACCAAATCTTGCATCCACATATTCCTATCTTAATTAATCATCCACATCCTCCTATATCACTCCACCCTCTATTACATTATATTTTAATCCTTCCAAATTTTGTTTCAAATTAATGGTTTCCTCTGCCATAGTATTAGCCACAATATTAAGAGACTCCACCAGATTATCAATTTGGCTTTGGACAATAGGGTCCTCAGACTTACTAGCAACACCTCTAATTCTCACATTAATCATATTAATCTCATGAAAGAACCAATTAAAAAGTTTAAATTGCACATTAGCACTCTCACAGGCCAAGCCTAGCACATCAGACAATTCCTCCCTATCACATTTTTCAACCTGTTTCCCCACAGCAACATCCTCATCAAAAGAACTAACACGAACCTTATCAACAGAAATATCCTTACCTTTTCTAGTGGAGACAGGAGACTTCAACTTTCGAATGGAGCAAGCAATTTCCAAAAAAAATTGCAGTCTACATAGATGATATTATTGGTTTTTTTGGTGATATTTAAATGCATTTGAATCACCTTGAACAATTATATGCAACAATCACTAAAAATGGAATTCGCCTTTCATTCAAAAAGATGCAGATTGCTAAATTTGAGATTGATTTCTTGGGTCTTCATTTGGATGAAGGTAAAATTAAATTACAAGCCCATGTGCTCTAAAGGATACAGGAGTTTCTTGACATTTTGATTGATAAAAAGAAAATTTAAATATTTTTGGGTTGTTTAAATTATATCTCACCATTTTATGAAGATTTAGGAAAAGACAAGATAATATGAAGGATAACGGCTTTGGATGGGATAAAAGAGTAACAGAAGCAATTCAAAGAATAAAATAAAAATGCAAAACTCTTCCATCTCTTCAAATCCCAAAGCCAGGTATACCACTGATCCTTTATACAGATGCCTTTGATAACACTTGGTCTACAATTTTGATTCAATAATCTCTAGAAAGACACAAAGAAATTTTTAGTTACAAATCAAGTACTTTCATAGATACTGCATTCATATACCACATATATGAAAAGGAAATTTTAGCAGTTAAAAAAGGGATTGAGAAATTTAAGATATTCCTTAAACCTGAGCATTTTTTTCTAAGAACTGACAACTAATCCATGATGAATTTAAGGAAAAATAAGCCTATCAAAGACATAGCACAGGTAAGAATCACCTAATGGTATTTTAATTTTTTAGGCTATTATTCTATATAGATTGGATAAAAGGTGAGAACAGTCCTCTTGCAGACACCCTAACCAAAGAACTAGCAGTAGCAATTATTATTGGAGAGGTCAATCCTAATGGAAAGAATTAAATAAGGCTTCCACAATTACCAAAACCAATAATCAAATTGATAATTGGCATTTATTTATTGGACAGATGGTTAAGGGATTTACAAAGAGGATTTATAACATGCCAGAAGATGAACAAAGATTCTTGAAACATTGTGGTTTGCATGAAGCTCTCCCATCTCTTTTTCTGTCAATAATGGTATTTCGATAGATATTCAAATCACTCAACTCCTTCCAAGATAATGGACTATACCAATCAAAAGGAATTTCTTGAAATTATATAAATTTGGATTAATTAATAGTATTACTTTGCATCAATTTGAATTTGAAGATTATGATATCATTTTTAATCCAAGTTTTCCTCCAGATACATGATAATTTTTCAATCAAACTAGGGTTAGATGAGAAGATTTAGAGATCAATGGTGCAAAGTTTAGTTTCTCCTACATAATAAATTCCAAGAATTGAATTTTATTCATTAAAAAATCAGTGGTTTCCAAAAGTGTTGATAGAAGATGGTGAGCCTTGCCTCCAACATATTGTACTAGCAAGAAGGATAGAGAAATATCATGTCTCAAGTGAACAAAAAATCAAGATTAATTATGCATTTAGATCTTGTGGTGAATATTGGAAAGAATTGTTCATTCCAATACTTGAAAATATATTACCTCCTACACTAGTCAGATTTGGTCATGAAGGAGAACCTTTAGGATTTGAAGAATTTCAAATAATTGATGAAAATGGAAATAATTATGATTATTAACTAATAATGGGGTGTGACCATTATCTTGCTTAACTTCCTGGGCTAGAGAATTAGCATGATATGTTACCTCATGTCTTAAAGTTGTGAACCTACTCGCGATATAATTGGTATGAGTTATCCTTCTTGTGTCAAAGAGAGAATAAAATTGTATTCACTTTTGCTTGTAAAGTGATTGCATTAGAGCTAGTGTGTCCTTAGTTGTTTGTATTTTTTGGATAGCCACTAAGTTTAGTGTTCATGGTAGACTATATTTATAGCTACCTCCTCACTTAGTGCAATGCACATGTCATTCTCCTATGGCCGGATTTTGAACCCAAATTTATACCTAAGAGGTAAAAAGTTTAATTTTTCCTCTATAAAATGGGAACTACCTCTAAAGTGAGACATTCGGAGTTGGAGATTCAAGTCTAGAGTATTGAGGGTCATCATATGTATGCTCTTATTATGCACACAAAGTGATCTAGATAATCAAAAATCTAAGAATTCTATTTTATACTTATCTACTTCCTTCACCTTGATTTGCCAAAATCCAAATTTGCAATCAAATTTCAATGAAAATACTTTTTTATTAGTAGCTCTTTGAATCAAATCAACACTAAATGGAATTGGATAATTGAATGTTAGAATGATGCCATTTAGAGGCCTTATAATTAATGTAGAATATTTTATTCCCTCTTTCTTTTTCTACTCTTTTATTGACTAAGAATCTTGGGCATGAAAAAGGACTCTTACTTTGACTGATGAATCCTCCTGTCAATAATTCTCCAAGGTTCTCATCCATTTCTTTAACCTTTGAGAGGCTTAATAAATATTTTGGTTCATGTGGAATAATAGAAAGGAATTTTCATCTAATATGAATCTCACATTCTTCTTGATCTTTAGTCTAGAATTCTAATGGATTCATGTTGCAGCAATTGTTTCAAATCTTTCTCTAATTTCACAAAAAGAATATTTTTTCTCTAGAACCTTTGTATGATGTTCTTGGATTTATTTTATCCATTCTTTTCCTTTTTTCTTTTATGGTTTATCCTTCAATCTATGTGTAACTAATTTGAGGATAAGAATTCTCAATTGCTCATCATTATTCTTTAAAGACATCTATTTTTCTGAGGATGAAAGGTTCATATATTGTAAGGAAAAGAAATCCGAGTAAAATGTCACTATCCATACCATTAAATTTAGAAAAATCAGTGATGAACATTTTACCATTAATTTTGATGTGAACATCTTGTACATGTCTTCCTATATCTATCTTTTCTCCTGTAATAGAATGAGCCTTGGGAATTTTAGGTCTTTTCTTCCAAAATTATTCTAGAATTTCTTTTGTTTTTGTAAAACACCTTGTAGAACCTGATTCTATAAAAGCATCATATTCTAGTGGTTTGTAACTTAGAAAACATAATGCAGTTTTGATATAAACACTATTATTTGCAAGATATATAGTTGATGCTTTTTAATTCTGATTTTGTTTTTGATTTTGTAGAATATTTGACTTCTGCTTTGAATGAAACATCACAACCTCAATGACTAATTTAAGGTTCTAATTTACTTTTTTTTATTATGGGGGAAAGATAGGTTTTGAAGGGACCCAAACCCTTAACAAAAAAAAAGATAAAAAGTTTCTCATAACTAAAAACATTGAAACATTAGCAACACCTAGTAGTAGACCAATAGCCAAAACACAGAGAACCAACAACAAAAGAGCAATAACAGAAAACAACACAGAAAAGGACATCATTTCATATTCTTTAAGGTGTTTGCCACCTCAATTTCTTGGTTTCGATGCAGCTCTACCATGTCCATCAGGTCTTTCTTCTCCTCTTCAAAGGTATTTCTCAAGTTTCCCTTGGCCCTTGTAGTTGGGCCTTTTTCCTCCTCTTTCTCGACCTTCTACCCTTTCCCTTTTGAGGATTGATTACTAATTTACTTTTATTGATCTTTGATCAATCTTATCAATTTTTCAACAATAGATCTTATTTGGTCGAGTTTCTTAAAATAAAATTTTCAAAATCATCAATGTCTCAAAAAGCTTTGAATGTTTTTTCTTACTAGAAGATGGTTTGGACTTTTTCCATGGTGGTATGACATACCCAGCTTGTTTTCTTTTGTAGTCTTTTAGTTATTTTTGTAATTTTTCATTTTCTTCTATTAGTTGTTTGATTCTTTGGAGATGATCTCTTCCTTGTGCTCTCCTTTGTTCCCTTATTTCTGCATCTTTATATGGATCCTTTTTTTTCTCAACTTCTAATTTCTTTTGAATTTCTTTTAATTTTTCTTTAAAGAGAGTTTCTATGTAATCCTCTTATTCATCAATGCTAGAATCACTAGAATAATATTTATTACCTTTCTCTTTTTCCATATTGTAATGTTCTAGTTCAATTTCCATTAGTTCATGTAATTCCCTAGGAAAATTTTCCATTTATTTTACCCTTACTTTAGAAACTATAAGCTCAATGATGCAAAACCCGGCACTCTCTTCCCATTCCTTCCATGTAGCCTTGTCTTTCTACATTGATGAAGGAATATTTTATGGGGACACACGTGTACCACATAGATGTCTACATAGCACATTGTTGTCTTGATAGATTCCTACCCTTGGGATTCAAAGAAGCATTACATTTCCTAGTTGGTCGCAAAGGTAACATCGTTTGTCAGGTCTTAAGCGATGAAAAATGACTCCTTACCTCCATTTTGCTAATTCAAACTCATTATTTCATGCTTGAGCATTCTCCAACTCACTCTCATGTTGCTTCATTCATTCTCAAGCTCATTCTTCAGCTCTTCTTGATAATTCTTGCCTCTTCTTGTTATTACAAGCTCTCTTCTTGGAATCTATAGCGCTTTCTTGTTGTAACACCAATATTTTTGTAGGGTCTATGAAGCTCCATTCTCTTGGCATGGTGTCATCTCTTATCATCTTCTCCTCTCAAACTTGAGTTTTATTAGAAGGGAAGGTGATATTTCTCTTTTTATTTACTTGCATCATTATCTCTTATAGAGTAGCATTTAGGTTGTCTTTGCACTCTATTTTGTTGTGTCTTTTCCATTCTATCTTTATCAATTTTATCTATATCATGGTGTCTTGGTTGTCCGTGGAAGTGGGAACACAAAAATGGGATTTTGTTTGAGGAAAACCTCAAAATATAGCCCAACACTTTTTTGTTTTCGTGTGTGTAAGAGTTGGTTCATCCATTTGGAGTTATAGCTGAAGAATCATATTTCGCATGAAAGGTATCTTTCCCTACTCTTTCTTTGTCATTTTTTTACTAGAATAGATTTTTCATGTTCTTAATATACTCTCTACTTTTTGTATTTTCTCGGTGAAACTATAAAACCTCAACAGTTGGGTGGTAAGTAGGTCCTATGTTCTTTGTGCATGTTTATCAAACCTTTGTCTACATAGGATGACAACGTGTCCCTGGGAAGCTAGCATGATGCATTGGAGTTTGGTTCCTATGTTGTCATTCTCAGACAGTGAGCTATCTGGTCTATAGTCTGAAACCTTTGTGGTTGGCTCACCTGATTCTAGAAACACCTATTTTTAGTAGAAGGGAAACAGTGCGTTATTTTCCTTTCCTTTCCAGCCTCTCTCTCAACCTATCAAACAACTTGAGGTAGTTTACGGTAGTTCATTCCTTGGAGCTCTCCCTAGACCTGGGTCCTTAGGGGTGACGAATCCCCCTACTCTATATTTTTGGTGACCCGACATGAACATCCTTGTGTTCATTTCTTGGTATTGAGGAATATTTCTCTTGTGTCTTAGGTGCATTGTAGGTTTGTGTTTCATGAAGCATGTAGCTTTGAGGCCCAATCTATAACCCCTAGATACATAGTTAGAAGGACTCTTGGATATTTGAAAATAGAATCTAGGTAGGTCATTGTCTGCTAAACACAATCATCTACATCTTTTGAGTTGGTTCCATTTGAGTACATCATCATGGTTTCATTCACACATATCCCTCCTAAAAATTTGATTGCAAAACCTAACATAACACTCACCTCGCATGATGAGCCTTTAAATAAGGAGCCTTCCCTGCTATGCATTCCTACCCGAATTAACGAAAATGTCATAACTAGAGTCATGAGTCGGGTTAATGTGATAACATAGGAAACTTTATTTATAAATATATTACATAAGGAGAGGTACAAAGAGTTAGATACTACCCTCCATACCCATGATGGACTCTTTGTGGCCCCTATGGGCTCTATTTCTTTATCATTCTTGGTAGGACCCAAGGTTGTTGATGCTACATTTGTTATCATTATATAGTCTAACCTATTTAGAGTAAGGCTAGGCATTTTGTGGCTAACCTTTATGAATGGAATCACCTATGTAGTTCATAAATGTTTAAAGTTCCCTCATGAAGGCATTGTGCACATGGTGTACGACACTGGCTATAAACCGCTAGTGTCGCATGGGAGTTTCTCACTAGATCATCATAAAAATATATAAAAATTAATCCAATCATAAAAAATTTATTACTTGAAGACTAGATATCATCATCTATAATGGCTTTTAATTTCAAAAAATAATTCTAAAAAGAATCATCAGCCATATTTCCAAAGTTATTTTTTCTCTTAAAATTGCCATGACCTTATACTTGTAAGTCCAAAGTTAAGGCTTGGGTTACCATGCCTTTTTTGAGCCTAAATCAAAATAAAAAACATGGATTATGAGTTTCAAACTTTTTGGAACAAGTACCCACTTTAACATGGATGCATATTCTAGAAAAGAATGGGTGCCAATTTTAAAGGTAAAAAATGATACTTTCCCTAAAAGTGGACTCAACTTCTTGCACTTCCCCAAAAGGATAGGTATAATTGTCACAATATCCTAGGTAGACACAGTACCTAAGTTTACACTAATTAACTATAAAAATCCTAGCCTAACAACCTAATTATGTCAAAGAAAACATATAATCAATTCCTTCAACCTGCTACAAGGTACATAACACCCGAGACAATTAATTCCTTTCAGCTCAACTTTTTGAGCCCACATCCTTGCATTTTCTATCGAGTCACACTTTTATCTAACAGAGGTGCCATTTCAAGTGTAGACACATCCTTGTTAGCATAGGAACCATTTGGGTGCAAGTGCATCCCTAATCAATGCAAGCATGAAACTACCTCGTGCAAACACACCCTTAACCCTGCACAAGCACCATTTTAGCGTAAGCATGTACTTAACCCCCTAGATACATGAACTTGTGGAGCACAAGCATCATTCTAGTGCAAGCCTAGTGAATATCCTCCCAAGCACCTTGACCCCATGTGCAAGCGCAACTCCTGGAAGTGCCAATTGCAGAAGTGTGGGTGTTGAATCACTTCACAAGCATCAATCTTGGTGCAAGCGTAGCTCTATACGATGCAAGTGCCACAATCATGTGTGGAAGTGTGGTTCTATGGAATTGTGCCTCCATTTTGACCCATTTCCTAACCTAATTTACCCACATTAATGACCCCTAAACTACCTTGAAACCCATGGGTTAGGTCATGTACCAACTCTCCTACGTCCTCCAACCATTGGTACTCCTACACATGCTCTGAACAATGTAAATGTCAAGGAATCGCCTCCATTGCTCCTTCACTTGCCCTAATCTCCTACTCTCCAAATGCCAAGGTGAAAATGACCCTTTGGCCCCCCTCAAGCCTATTTATAGGCTCCAAACCCTAGTTCACCTATGACATGTGGCATATGCATTCACCTAACCTAATTTCACTTGTTTCTAAACTTGTCACCCAATTTCTTCTCTTTTTCCTCTTTTTCTTCCTAAATGCACATCCACATCATTCGAGCTGCCTTTTTCGAGACACTACCCAAAATTATTTTTTCCAGATTTTTTTGATAGATCTCTCGAGGGGGCATCACCCCCTATCACATTGGAGCAAATATTGAAAATTCTTTGACACAACATCACTTTGGATGTTGCATCAAATAGGGGGAAAATGTAGACACCCCAATTCTGACAATCACACATTTGATTAATTAAAATTCTAAATTTTAATTAATATTGGCCATCACCCTTATGATTAATTAAATATCATTACTTAATTACTTATCTCACTCTATTCTATAATTATATATTATATTATTTAATTAATTATTCAACTTTATCATAATTAATTACATATTTCATTATTTAATTACTTATCTCACCTTCTCCTATAATTAATTAAATATCGTATTATTTAATTAATTATTCCACTACATCTTATAATTAATTAAATATCACATTTAATTAATTATCTTAAAGTCTTACACAAATTAATTAAATATTTTACTATTTAGTTAATTTAAACTTAGCCCACATTCCCCCAAATTTACTAATCTCGGTTAAGTTAATGAATCTATGATTAATTAACTTAACCCATATCCTAATCTCAGTTAAGTTAATACATCTATGATTAATTAACTTAATTCATATCCTAATCATCATTAACATTTTCCCTAAATTTTAATTCTACCCATTCCCCCAAACTTGGAGACATGTGACATGTGTTGATGTGCAAGTCACCATCCATCTCCAAGTCATCCTTTGACTTCTCCTCTCATTGGATGCTTACACATGTGTGAGATCCTCTTCCCCATAAGAGCCACCCTACACTTTCCATTTACACCCACTTGTCATATTTTCGAAGCCTACTCAACTTGTATCTTGCCATATTTGCTTCCACTTGTCAAATTCTTGTTCTTTCCAAGATGTGCTTACACATGTGTGAGAACACCTTTCTCTCTTCTCCATGCCACATGTCATAATCACATGCCTCCACACTTGTCACAAGACTAATACTTTTCCATCTCACTCAGTATCAATCGTCCATTCTACAAGAAGATCTTGACCCTCCATTTTGTAAGGAAGCTAAGGTAGTGGAACAACTTCCTACACTAATCTTGAGAGGAGGATAATGCAAAAATTTATAGATATTTTCAACAGTTACAAAAATTTAAACAAAAATAAACATAAATATCATGCATACCACAACATAGTGATTTATGTAGGGAAATTTTTTTGGGAGAAAACCCCACACTCCAAAAGTTGCTCAATATATTATTCAGAAATCAAGAAGATTGTAATTTACTTGTAGAGCAAGCTTCTCACAAGAGTATCACCAACCAGAGGTTTGAAGGCAACATGAACGCTATCAGAATCTCAGAATACATCACAATGCACAACCATAATACAATGCCCTCATAAAATGGGGTTTCCTTCTAGGGAAAGTCAAGCCAAAAAAATATTGACCATCAAATCTGAGAACTAATTTGATGAATGGTATAGATTTAAAATAATACAATATACCCCCCTCCCCCGTGCTTTATCGGGGAGCATTATTCTTTGAACCGAAGCAACAAGTACCTCAATTCAAAGAGGGGCAAAATGTAGACACTGAAAAATGTCCTGGTCAATATCATACATTTGAAATAGGTTTACTAACATAATTTCCTCTGAAACCCATCCTTTTTTCGCTTAATTGATTTAATTAGCCTAGCTAATTAAGCAATTGCATCATTTTCACCTATTAGCCTAATTAAATTTAATCAGGTTAATTCATCTCTTTTTGCGCTAACACTTCATGAAATTAAATTAAATAAATCAAAATATGTGATTTAATCTCCTAAGTCATCTCATTTAATTAAATAACCCTAAGTTAGGTAATTAAATATCATTTCACCTTTCCCACATTTATTAAATCATCTAATAAATGTCACTTTAATTCTTCTAATCCCCTAATTGCATAAATTAAATCTTGTTAAATTAGCAATTAAACTAACTATCCTCTAATCAAAGGGAATATTCCCATGGAATATTCTTTATCCCCTTTTTGCACAATTAAAATTTTGTTTTAATTTGCAAAATGCCTTTTTCCTCACCCATAGGAATATTCCAAGAGAATATTTGTATTCCTTCATCATTTGAAAAAGGGATATTTGCACTTGGATTCAAATACAAGTTCCTTTGTAACTTGAGTTACAAGTTATCTTTCAACCTTTTGAACAAGTCACCTTTGACTTGTGTGTGTAGGTCACCTTTGACCTGTGTGTGTAGGTCAAAAGTGTGTTTGTTTGAAGCAAGTGTGAACCCTTGACTAAATCCCATCATGCATTCTCATCTGTTGATGAGAATCCATGATCCATGCCTCTCCTTCCTTTCATCCTAGAGTGTTGATTAAGTATTTCAATCTCAACCCTCAATTTCACATTTGCTCTCCTATAAATAGGTCACTATTTGGAGACAAATGGATCCATCTTTCAATTGCAAACTTATGTTGTTGAATTAACTTGCATCCACACTTATATTTTTCTCACTTTTAACTTGTTTTAGTTCATTTTCATTGCATAATAGATTAAACCATCCATTAATGGCTTCCTTGTATCCATCTTAGCTTAATTATAAATTAGGGTTTTCATCTTTTAACATAGAAATAGCTTAGAGTGGCTTAGAAATTGCATAATTAGATCATTTTTAGCATAATATCATGTTTAATCAACTTGCATCATGTCCATTTTAGCATAAATCATGTTTTAATCCAATTTATCACAAATGGTTTCATCAATTCTCTTTCATAGAATCAACTGAAACAGGCTCACTAATCACAAGATTGGAAAGGGTCATCATTTCACGTCAAAACGACACCAATTCCAAAATAGGATAAGTTTCATATGGGCTAGGTTAGGAATTTAACTATTTTTTTGTAGTTTGTAGCTTTCATTGTCAATTAAATGCTTAATTTATATTTCCATTTCGAATGATCTTGTTTGTAGATGTAGGTATGTTTGGAAAAGTTATGCTTTGATTCATCATGAGTCAAGCATAATTGGTCCACCTTGACAATCCTCGTCTCACATTTTGGCGCTAGAAGGAGGGAAAATCGTTAACTTAACAATATTTTAGCTTGAATTTTGTTTATTGGATGTTTTGCAAGTTGCAGTGACGCCCAAAATACAAATAGTGACACCTTCTATAGAGCGTCACCATATAGCAATGCCCACACAATTTGAAACAATGATGCCAATTTAATGCACTAATGTCGATTTAATTTTGGAAACACTGAATTAATCTGGAAGTATCAAAAAGTTTAAATGGCAACACCCGTCCTCACTAGAGTGACGCTTTCAAATTTCAAATCGCGACGCTATCCTTAGCAGCAATGTTGAGCCAAATATTGATGCTATCGTGTTCACTTTTTCTTGATTTATCTAATTACTAATGCATGTCTAACTGTGTTCTAGTTGTTATAATAACAAAATTTTGTAGGTTGAAAGACATGGAGCTAAAATGAAGAAAGCCTCTTCTATCTTAAATTCTATAATTGTAAAAAGCATTTAAATGCTTTGGGGCAATTATAACCCAATTTTCATTTTTTCTACCTTCTATTTTTAGGACCTCACTAAATTTCAATTTGGTCTTAAAATGAACACTCAAATGGAAATAAAATTGAACCTTCACATTATCATTTTACTTTGGGCTTAAAACTAAACAAGCAACTTCATACTTGGTTTTGGTTTTATAAAAAGAACTCATCATTGCTTGGAGGATTAAAATGAACTTGTGTTTGATTTATCTTATAGTCTTATTTGCGACTTGTGTCATTTAAATGTGTATGCACTTCTCTTGCGCTTCACGATGATCTTGAGAATCAAAATCATTTTGGTGACATTTTTTGTCTAGAAGGTTACCTACACATTTCAATTTGGAGCTAAAATTTAACAATCATGCGAGTGTGAAGTAAAGGCATTGTGTGTGCTCCCCCCATTTATCCTCTCATTTAAGTCAAACATTGGGTCTTTAGGATTGGAACATTTTAGAGGTCTAGCATCACTCCCACTATCGTGGTCTTGGAAAACATAGGTTCATTTTAAGTCAAACATCGGGTCCAACATTTCATCCATCCCTTCATCAAAATTTCATGCTTCACCTCACCTATCTTTGCAAAACTTTCGAACACATCAACATCTTTTGACTTAAGAATGAAATCAAACCAACCTCTAACTTGGAAAAGTTTTATGTGAAATGTATCCTTTTCCATGCACCTAGTTAAGTTAGTTATCATCCTTGATCTAGTTTTCCTTGATGGTCACAAGTCTACCCTAAAGATTCTCAATTTCATCATCATCCTGACATCAAAACAACAAACTCAAAGTCAATTTTTTTGTTCCAAAACAATTGCAAGGATCATTTTTCCATATCATCCATCTTTTCATTCCCCATTATCATCATTACTCCAAAAATACTTAGATCATCCCTTTTACCTAGATTTGAGTCAACTAGAGAGTTCAAACATTATAAATCTCAACACAACTCTCTCGTTGGTGACCCAAAATTAATGGTAAAAATGAGATCACAATACAAGATAATTTTATAAAAAACCAAAACCACATTTACCTCGAGTGATCCAAATCCTCTAGAATTTGACCCAAGAAGCCAAGTCATGCCATCACAACAACCATCATCTCCAACGGGACCATATGAGATTGAAGACATCACAAACAATCCCTTTGAGCTCTCTAAGGAGGAAATCATGGAGCATCAAGCCTTTGAAAACATAGCTCCTATTACTCCATCATTTATGGCATAAAATTTATCACAAGGCTTCACCACTCCACCATCAGGGATAAATCAAACATCTACTCCTAGTCTTGTAGCCAGTCTTGCTAAGGACTTTGGTCTGACTCTTCCATTTGAAAGCAGTACATTTGTGGGTACTCTTGATACCAATCCTCCACCTCCAACGACCACTTGGATGCCTACCTTTGGTGCTCCTCCCATCCTTGAAAAATTTGAAACAACTACATAAACCTCTTGACCTTCATTACTCCACCACAACCTCCACATATTGGGGACATCCATCTTCATCTACATCCATGAGTACCACAAGTATTCCCACCATCACACAAAGTAGTATAGACCAAGTATCTCAAGTTATTATGCAAGGACATGTCTATATTGTATCACACAGTCAACCCTCAATGCAAATAGGTACATATTTACCCCATCCTTCCATAGGTTCATCTATACCATTGTCATCACATGACACCTCTCATTCATCTATCATCGATCCAAATCAAACCAGAAACTTTGGTATGAACCCTATCAATCAAGGAAGTACCTTGATCACATCTCAAGCACAAGGAAATCCACCAAACATCGGTCAATGGAATCTTTTCAATCAATGGAATCAAAGTCCTAGCATGTTAGTACCATTGCCAAATTTAATGACAACATCCACATCCTTCCCCACGGTCCCCTTCACCATGCAAAATCAAATGGGATCTCAAACTTACATTCCTCCATCTTAATTGACCATTTTATAAGGAATGTTGAACCAAGGAAACTCCTAACCTCTCACTACCAACTCACAACCCATCCAAAATATCAACACCCACAATCTATCACAGATGTCCCAACAACTAACTGGTCCTCTATTGCACAATCCTACCTCAGCCTTACAGCAAGTGCAACAATCTTATCAGCAAGCCATCTAATAACATCAACAAAAACAAGTAGCCTTAGCCACACAACAATAACAACAACAGCAAGCAAGCAAGCAACCTTAGTTGCACAACAACAACAATCAATCAACCTTAGCCGCACAGCAACAACAACAAGCCTATCAAGCATCCTTAGTATCTCAACAATAACATTAGGCCCAACAAAAAGCCATCATGGCACAACAACAACAACAACAAGTCCAATAGCAAGCCATCATGGTACAACAACAACATCAAGCCCTACAACAAGCCATCGCGGCACAACAACAAGCCCTTGTGGCACAACAACAACAAGCCTTACTAGCTCAACAGTATGACCAATATCAGCAACAACAACAACAACAAGTTTTCTACTATAACCCTCAACAGAACATCATCAATCCAAACATGCTAGGAACATACACATCAACACCCCAATCACCTTCACATAATCTCACTCCACCATACACACCATACAACACATTGTCATATCAAAATACCATAAGAAAATCATCCCTCATCCCATCATATGTTCCTCCACCAAATCCGCAAGACGATCTAGCTTCGCAACTCAAGGAACTATCCCAAGAAATGCAGGACCTTCGGATGGGCAAGACAAAGAAGCCCCATACACAGAACCTATGTCCTTACCCCTTTGATTGTAACATTGCAATGGTGCCATTCCCTCCCAGATTTGAGATCCCCAAATTTGATAAATACAAAGGGAGAGGAAGTCTTGTAGACCATGTCAAAGAATTCAATGTCATGTGTATGGAGGTAGCTTATAATGATTCATATCGAATGCATCTATTCCTGTGAAGTTTAACAACACCTGCTATGGATTGGTTCTCTCATCTATCTCTTGGCATTAAAACTTTTCAAGAAATCACTGATCAATTCATTGACTACTTCTCCTTTAATTTAGACATGGACGTTAGTCTACAAGAGTTATACACTCTCAAACAAACTAAAGGAGAATCTTTCACCAGTTTCTTGCAATGATGGAGACAAAAAGCTAGTAAGAGCAAGTGGACCCTTCCTGATGAACAACAAGTGGGAATCATCATAGTCAATATGGATCATGATCTCTCATTCTACTTGAGAATGCAGTGCATCACATCTTATGACGAGCTTGTCCCTCAAGCCCTTAACAATGAATGAGCTCTAATCTCAGCAGGAAATAATCATGCTTACAACTGCCCATCAACCAACTCAAATGAAAAATCTCATGTTTGGGCTAAAAAAAAGGGGACAAATGATGGTGTGGTAGATGCTAAGGTGGTCCTAAGTGCACCTAGACCCAACAACAATCAAGTTTCCAACATACAAACAACTATACAATAGACAATCCCCCCTCAGAACAATCAAATCAACAACATTGAGATGCAACAACGAAAAAACTACCAACATGAAAAACTATCCCAAGTGCAAGTACACACAATTATATGAGCCCATGGAAACCATCATGAAAAATTTGCTAGAATCAAATTTGATAACATTGCCTAGCTTTGAAAATTACCAAGAACCGCAAGATAAACCATCCTGGTACAATGAAAACAATCTTTGTGACTTTCATAAAATCAAAGGACACAAAATAGAAAATTGCATGAGACTCAAGAACATTATCCAAGATCTCAAAGAGAATGACACTATCTCTATTGAAGTACCAACTGGGAATCAGGATCTCAAGATATACAAGAACCCTGTGCCAGATCATAACAGAGGACCTAGTGTCGAGTGTGGAGTCACCACTCGACATGGAAAGGCCACTATTCAAGGAGTCTCATCCTAGTCTAGGGCACAACCTACTTTGCCAACATCAAATCCTTGCAAGTACAATCTCTTAGACCAGCTTAAGAAGACTCCAACAAATATATCAATCTTAGAACTATTGAGGCTATCTCCCATAAATTGAGAAATCTTAGAGAAAGCCTTATCCAAGTCATCTACCCCCAAAGATATTGATACAGATCAGTTTCAAGCTATGGTAGGAAACATTACCGATAATCTTCTTACCTTTTCTGAGCAAGACCTACCATCATAACCATCTCATAATCGATATTTACACCTCGAGGTCTATATTCATAAGAATAAGGTCAAAAGAGTCTTAGTAGATGGAGGTGTTGGTCTGAACATTTGTACCCTTAAGTTGATCAAAGACCCTAGGCTACTCAGAGGATGCCATTGAGAAAATAAAGAGTACCACCATCAGGGCATATGATGAACAAGAGCAGGTATCATAGGGCATCATTGCATTACCCATTCAAGTGGGACCTATCATTGCAGAAACTACTTGCCAAGTGCTAGATATTGATCTTTCGTACAACATCCTGCTTGGTCGACCATGGATCCATGACTTAAAATTTGTTGCTTCAACCTACCATGAATGTGTCAAGTTTCCTTTCAAGGAGAGATAAATTACCATCTATGGAGATCCTGAGCCTTTTTACTACTGCAAAAAACTTGAGGCTAGGTTCTATAAGATCCCCCAAGTGCCTAAAAATGATGAAGGGCCTACATCCATACCTACCTTTTTTGTTGATCCCTCATCTCTTGCATCTACCTCAGAAAAAAATACACCCATTGTGCAAAACATCCTTGAAATCAAAGCAGTAATCCAAAATGATGGTTGTGGGAATTATAAGCTCCTAAAGGATACCTTTGTCTTAGGAGAATTACCTCTTTCTCCTTAATCTCATGGGAAACCTACATCTAGCACCCAAGAGTCTGAAACAATCAAGATGGCAACTACTACCTTCACCAAATGGGGGGATATGAATCAAGAAGATGTCAACGAGGAGGATATCTCTAAACTCCTCTATCAGGATGAATGACCTATCCCTGTTCTTCCTATGGAATATGATAATAAAGGCTTGAAGCTCATGAAGGGAATGGGTTATAATAAGAATGAGAAATTGGGATAAAATAGCAATGGCTTGCTAGAACCTATTATTCTAAGGAAACAATTAAAGAATCTTGGTTTAGGTTGTACTACTAGCAAGGTTACCCTTATTTGCAAAAGTACTTTCGTTAAACTGGTTGAGGCTTTTGTTTGGTTTGGAGCCTGATCAGTCTCCAAGTGGGAGATTGTTGGTATGTGGCAATTGATCATTCTATACTATTAGGTTTTGAAGGCAGATATCTAAAAGCTAAATGCAGATTTTATCACATAAACTAGGAAATAAAACACACACAGAAAAATAACACAGAATTTAACGTGGTTCACCCAATATGGGCTACATCCACCAAACCACAGCCATCCAATGATATTATTAACCACTGTAAAACCCTATTACAATATCATGAATAATCATGTCTTTCTTATCATACTGTAACTCTATCCCACACCCCTTAAAAATTAGGGTAATACAAAATCGGGTTTTTTCCCTTTTCAGTGATTTTCCCTTTTTCGGTAATGCCGCAAAAAAGTAGAAGAAAAAAATTTCTCGGGGGCTACCACCCCCGAACCCCCAACTAGGACCCAACCCAGCCCCAGACCCTAGTGAGGATACCTGAAGAGTGTACAGTATAGAATGATCAGTCACCACATACCAACAATCTCCCACTTGGAGACTGAACCTAGACAACACCATTATACTTACAGCTCCCACTGGAAATAAGCACCTTGGACCCTATTGCTTTGTTATACTTTAATTCAACCTTGAAGGCCAACTGAAGCTGAAGAGGAGCTCAGGTTCTCCCTTATCACCACCTTAGTAAACATATTCGTTGGATTTACATCTGTATGTATCTTTTCCAGCTTTACCTGTCCATCCTCCAACATTGACCGAATGAAATGATACCTCAACTGTATGTGTTTGGTTTTAGAGTGCAAGGCAGAGTTCTTTGCAAGATGTATAGCACTCTGGCTGTCTATGAACAAGTAATTTTCAGCCTGTTGTTTTCCCAACTCTTTCATGAAAATTTGCATCCATATCATCTCCTTTGTTGCCTCTGTTGTAGCCACATACTCTGCCTCTGTGGTGGATAAAGCAACCACCTTTTGCAATCAAGAAATCCAACTTACTGTTGTCCCACCAATGGTAATTACATAAACAATGGTACTCTGCCTGGTATTGATATCCCCTACCAAATCTGAGTCAACATATCCTTTTAAATCTATATTAGAGCCCTCAAAACAGAAATATTTATTCGATGTACCTCTCAAATACCTGAGAATCCATTTCACTGCATTCTAATGCTCAATTCCTGGATTACTCATATACCTGCTAACAACTCCTATAGCATGTGCAATATCCGGTCTCGTGCATACCATGGTAGACATTAAACTACCTACAGCTGAAGCATATGGTACCTTGGACATTTTTTCTTCCTCCTCTTGTGTCTTTGGACATATATCCTTAGTCAATTTGACATGACTAGGCAAAGGTGTGCTGACAGCTTTTGCATTCTCCATATGAAATCTTTGCAACACCTTTTTAACATAATTAGCTTGAGATAAAAACAATTTTCTATTTTTCCTATCTCTTGTAATCTTCATACCGAGGATTTGTTTTGCTGCCCCCAAATCCTTCATAGCAAATGATTTTTCTAACTATTGTTTTAACTCCTTTATGTGATCCATGTTAGACCCTGCTACAAGCATATCATCAACATATAAACATAAAATAATGTAGCTATCTTCACCTAGCATCTTAAAATAAACACAATGGTCTAAATTACACCTGTTGCAGCCTTGCTCAGCCATAAAGCTATCAAATTTAAGATACCATTGTCGAGGTGCTTGTTTCAAGCCATATAAACTTTTCTTCAATCTGTAAACTAGTTTCTCCTTACCTTTGACCTCAAATCCTTGTGGTTGTTCCATATATATTTCCTCTTCCAAATCACCATGGAGAAAGGTAGTTTTAACATCAAGTTGTTCTAAATGCAAATCTTCAACAACCATAATACTTAAAACAGTACGAATAGAGGTCATTTTAACAACTCGAGAAAATATTTCATCAAAATCAATACCCTGTTTCTGTGCAAATTGCTTTACAACTAATCTAGATTTAAATCTTTTCTTACCTCCATATTCCTCTTTCATCCTATAAACCCATTTTTTTGCTAAAGCCTTTTTACCTGCAAGCAACTTGCATAATTCCCAAGTCTAATTTTTTAGCAAGGAGTCCATTTCTTCTTCCATTCCATGCTCCCACTAAACCTTGGTATCCACCTTCATAGCTTCATGATAACATTATGGTTCACCAACATCAGTTAATAAAATAGAGTACAAAGAGGGAGAAAATCTTTCTGGAGATCTACTTAACCTTGAAGATCATCTAACATTCACTGGACTTTGTGGTATTTGTTGTTGTTATTGTTGCGGAGCATGAGGATCCACTAAAACTTCATTGTTTGGAGTATCATCCAACACTGCATAATCATTTTCTTTCTTCTCATGCTGCTGCAACTGATCTTTGTACAACACTTTCTCATTGAATATAACATCCCTGCTTCTCACAATTTTCTTATTTTCAAAATCCCAAAGCCTATAACCAAATTCATCAATGCCATATCCAACAAATATACATTTCCCTGATTTTGCATCAAGCTTGGTTATATTTTCAGAATCTACATGTGCAAATGCTTCACAACCAAAGGTTTTCATAAAAGAATAACTCACCTTCTTACCTGTCCATGCTTCCTCTGGAATACCACAACTCAAAGGATTAGATGGACCTCTATTAATTAAATAAACAACAGTCTTTACAGCCTCTTCCCACATGTTTAAAGGCAACCCAGCATGCAATCTCATAATTTGTGCACGCTCCATTATTGTTCTATTCATGCGCTCAGCCACTCCATTTTCCTATGGAGTCCTTGGAACTGTTTTCTGCCTATGAATACCATTAAAGGAACAATAATCTTCAAACTCTTTACTGCAATACTCACCACCATTATCAAATCTGAGACATTTTAAGTTTTTACCCGTCTCATTTTCAACCAAGCTTCTCCAATTTTTAAAAGTTTCAAATAAATCAGATTTCTGCCTAATGAAATAAATCCATACCTTCCTAGTTGCATCATCAATGAATGTGACATAATAATGAGAGCCACCAAGAGAACATACCTGAGCTGGTCCCCATACATCCGTATGCACAAGCTCCAATTTCTCATCTTTCTTTTGTTTCCCATCCTTGAGAAAAGTAACTCTCTTTTGTTTGCCATACACACAACTTTCACATAATTCCATATTAACACATTTTAGACCTGGTAAAACATTCTTTGAATGAAGTACTTTCATACCTTTTGCACTCATGTGCCCAAGTCTGTTATGCCATAGTGTTGATTCAGAATTCGATGCAACTATCTGATTTTCTTCATGCTGAACTGCAGCAACTGTTCCTGAACATTGATTTTTATCTGCAATAGCTAAAGTAGAAGGAATAGTATGACCTCTACAAAGATATAAGGTGCGTAGTTTCACACCTTTTGCTACCACTTAGGCACCTTTTGTAACTTTCCAATTTTTATCACTAAATGTAACAACACAACCTTCATCATCTAGTTGCCTCGCCGAAATTAAATTTCTTTTTAGCTTTGGAACGTGCCTTACCTCATGTAGTATCCAATGATTCCCATTCTGCAACTTAATCTTGATTCTTCCCTTTCCAACAATCTGATAGGGTTCATTATCTCCAAAATAAACCAGCCCAAAATCCCCTTGGACATAATCAAGAAAATAGTTTCTATGGGGTGTAGCATGAAATGAAGCCCCTGAATCTAACACCCAAGAATCATCAGCATTGTCAAGAGAAAGAATCAAAGCATCCTCATAAGATTTATTACTTACCACATTTTCCTCTTTATTTCCTTCCTTTTCATCTCCTTCTTTATTTTTCTGAGACCAACAATCTTTATTTAAATGACCTGGCTTACCACAGTACCAGCAATCCCTCTTGTCTCTAGATTGGGACCTTCTATAACTTGATTTTCCTTGTGACTTCCCACGGCTTCCAAAATTGTTTCTTCTCTCCTTTGTTCTACCCCTACTTTCTGCATTCAAAACACTGCTTGATGTGGATGTTCCACCTAAGCTTTTCCTACGAATTTCCTCACTCAAAATAACACCAACAACATCATCAAAATTCAATTTATTTGAACTAGAAACAGAATTGCTAAAAACCATTACCAAGCTATTCCAGCTTTTAGGCAAAGAACACATAATCAAAAGAGCCCTAACTTCGTCATCAAAGTTTACTTTTACAGAAGTTAATTGACTGGTAACTATATTAAACTCGTTTAAATGATCAGTAACTGACCCACCTTCTACCATTTTCATATTAAATAAATGCTTCATAAGAAATACCTTATTTGAAGCGGAAGGTTTTTCATATAACTTCGCTAGGGTTTCCATCAACTCTAGAGTTGTCTTCGTTGTTGTATTATTGAACACTACCGATTGTGCCAGGCATAAAAAAATACTACAAAGTGCCTTTCTGTCCAAAATATCCCAGTCCTCATCTAACATTGTTGTGGGTTTCTTGGTTTTCCCTTCCAATGGCCGCCATAAATCCTTCTGATAGAGATAGTCCTCCATTTGCATCTTCCATAACTGATAGTTCTGCCCATTGAACTTATCAACCTTCATCTTACCCTCATCTACCATTGCTCCCACTTAACCATGAGACTCCCACTCAACTGTGAGACTTTCCTACAGACGATAATCGAAAACAACCTCACTCTGATGCCACTTGTTAGATTTTGAAGGCAGATATCTAAAAGCTAAATGCAGATTTTATCACATAAACCAGGAAATAAAACACACACAGAAAAATAACATAGAATTTAATGTGGTTCACCCAATATGGGCTACATCCACCAAACCGCAGCCATCCAATGATATTATTAACCAGTGTAAAACCCTATTACAATATCATGAATAATCACGTCTTTCTTATCATATTGTAACTCTATCCCAAACCCCTTAAAAATTAGGGTTATACAAAATCGGGTTTTTTCCCTTTTCGGTGATTTTCCCTTTTTCGGTAATGTCGCGAAAAAGTAGGAGAAAACAATTTCTCAGGGGCGAGGATACATGAAGAGTGTACACTATATAATGATCAATCGCCACATACCAACAGCTTCCTCTTGGTTACCTACACCACATGACACAACCTTAGATGACTTACCCCTTGATATGGGTGACCTATTTGAAAATAACTCCCTATTCTTTGATCCAAGCAATCATCCCACTGAACTACACCTTGTATACCCGCAACTTATTGACATGGACCAACAAGGACCACCAATTTTTGATTTATTCAAAAATGATGAAGTGATCTTAGAATTCATGGGACTCTATAAAAATCTATCATGGGTAGATCACAAAGCAGGTTTTGACATAGATCTAGACACAAGGGCATACTATGGAGAGAAGATTGAATCCTTCAATCACAAAATTGATGAAATGCAACTAACATGTAGATCCTTGAGTGAAAACCACACTGTAGCACTCTCTGATCCTAAAATAGTAAAAGGAAAGGACGTATCTGAGGATGAAAACATCTTTGAGGTGACCAAGGATGAAGGATTCAATCTCCCCCTTAGTGCACTACATCTAGAAAAGTCAGCAGTGCTAGAAAAATAGGCTACCTCGGTTAATCTAGGAATAGAAGAAGCACCCCAAATCACTTTCTATGTCAAATCCATATTGGATGAAGAACATAAGAATTTAATAGCATTCCTGAAAGAATGAAGAGCTAACTTTGCATAGATATGCCAAGTCTTGATCCTGAGGTAGTTGTACATCATTTAGTGGTATATCTCGAAGCCAAGCTAGTCAAGAAGAAGTTAAGAAAGATGCACCCTTAGATTGCACTCTTGGTGAAACTAGAGTTACAAAAACTTATGGATGTCAGGTTCATCTGACCAATATATTATCCTGAGTGGGTTTCAAACCTGGTACCAGTCTCAAAACCCACTAGGGGCATTAGAATCTGCACTAATTTCAGAGACTTAAACAAAGCATGCCCAAAGGATGATTTTCCTCTTCCCAACATCGACCTCATTATGGAATTACCAGCTGGGCATGAAATGCAATCACTCATGGATAATTTTTTAGGCTACAATCAAAACATAATCGCCAAGGAGGATCAACATAAAACTGCATTTACTTATCCATGGGGAACATATTGCTGGAACGTGTTATCAAGCTCATTACAAAAATAGATCCATTAAAATACCTGTTATCTAAGGCAACTCTCATATGGTGAATGGCCAAATGGGTGATGATCTTAACTAAATTTGACATAGATTATGTGGAGCACAATGCAATCAAAGGACAAGTGATCACAAACCAACTAGCAGAAGCACCCATCTATGCAAAAAATCTTTTGATGTCCAAGTAAACTGATGAATCAGTACTCCTTCTCAACCTCACAGATCAATAGAAAATGTACTTTGATGGATCATTCACCTAACATGGATCTAGAGTGAGCATCCTTTACATCACCCCTCAAGGTGATTGCATTTTGTACACATCTAAAAATGGTCACAGTCAATCAAACCTGTTAATTCATTAAATATGAATTATTTAATTAGTATTCTAAAGTCATCTACATATAAATAAATTTAATTAATATTTATATCGTTCATTTTTCTAATTCTTCTAGTTTGATTAAATAAATAAGTTTATTTAATTACTACTATTATTCCTCTTAATTAAATTAAATAAATTTCATAATTTATTTATTTGATTATCATTTCTAAGTTTGAACATTTAAATTTGAACATTAGAATATTCATTCTTCACTTCACATTTAAATTAAATATTTTATATTTAATATCTTTCTCACCTCACTTAATTAAATATTGTAAATATTTAATTACACATCCTTTTCACCTCTCACATAATTAAATATTAATTATTTAATTATGGAAGTTTCCAAAATACATGTCACATATAATTAAATATATTTATTTATTTATTTAATTGGCATTTATCCTCAATTTTCAACTAACTTTTCAATTAATGAAAAGACAAATGCCATGTTTGTCTCCATTTTTGAATGAAGATAGTTTCGTGGGTTGAAAACATTCTCCATCTTTCTCTCAACCTTCCACCTTTCTCTCAACTTCCAGAATCTCACACCATTCATCTTGACAGGTTTGAATTTCAACCGTTGATCTTCGCCAACTAGATTCTTGTCTTCAAAAATCTATAAATACAGCCTTCTCGTAAGTAGATTTCATCCTAGATTTCATGCGTAGTTACTATAGTTGCATTCGAACCAGCATATCATCATTTTAGCAAATCTCGTATCATAGCATCATAGCATTTCAATTTCATAGCTTAAATCATTAACAATGGACATGCATTTTCTATCAATCTCATTCTCCTAAGTTGTCATTTCAACAAAGTTGTTGCTTACACAACTGAGAGACAGTAAATTTAATCAAACCCTTAGAGATAGAGAACAATGGGACAAATTTGAAAAAGTTCTTGTTATTTAGAGTTTGTTTTACCTTTTTAATTAGTTTCTTTCAATCTAATGTTTCATTGGTGTGTTAGTTTATCATTTTAATTAGTTCACTTATTCTAACAACACACATTCCAAAGTCATACTATTGGAATAACTGCCAGCATCTCCCTTTGGGTTCACAACATGGTTTAACCACCTCCCGTGGATCTTAACTATCGCTTATATCGGGCATTGACAGGTCGATCTTTTGGTGCAACAGCATGGCCAACAATTGGTATCAGAGCCAGTCACGAGTTTGAACCCCTCGGGTGATGTTGAGGGTTGGATTGTTGGACTAACCATTAGCATCTCCCTTCGGGTTCGCGACATGGTTTAACCACCTCTCGTGGATCTTAACTGATGCTTGTATCAGGCATTGACAGGTCGATCTTTTGGTGCAATGGCAAGGCCAACACATACAGGCTATCATTTTCGTGCACTAATAACATTGCTAAGTATGAAGCCCTAATCATAGGTTTAAGGATAGCAATTCAGTGGTAGATTCAAGAAATGAAAGTCTATGGAGCCTCACAGTTGGTTATTAACCAAGTCAATGACGACTATCAAACTAAAGATGACAAGCTCACCCCTTACAAGAAAATGGTAGAGAATCTCAAAGATCTTTTTATAGACATAAATTTTGAGCAGATTCCTCACATGAACAACCGAGCAGCAAACGCCATGGCAACCATTGGATCACTATTGGGCATGCTGAACAACAACATCCACCAATGTGAATTCTTGGTAGAACAACTTCTCGTGCCAACTTTCGAAATCCCTAAATCTAAATTCATGTGTGTCATTGTTGATCCTGGATCCCCGTGGTATCATGACATCTTTACCTACCTAAGCAAAGGAACCCCCCCATCTGATATCACCTTGAACCTTAAGAAGACATTTATCAAAACGGCATCTTGATTTGTGATCCAAGGTGATACCCTTTACCATCGAAGCATCGAAGGAACATTACTAAGATGTATTAACCAAGAGGAAGCCTTAACTACTTTAACAGAAGTACACGATGGCATATGTGGTTCCCATTCTAGTGGTATGATATTAGCTAAGAAACTATTGAGGATGGGGTACTATTGGCCAACCATGGAGAAGGAAGCTCATCAGTATGTACAAAATTCTATCCAGTGTCAGCAACATGGAGATTTGATTCATGCACCAGCTCAGGAATTGCAATCCATAATCACACCATGGCCTTTTTCACAATGGGGACTTGATCTCATAGGAAAAATCACTCCAACCTCATCTAATCATCACAAGTTTATCATAGCCTCCACTGAGTACTTCACTAAGTGGGTAGAAACCATTCTTATGACCTACATAATGGGAAGGTAGATTGCTAATTTTATCCTAAATTGCCTCATTTGTCATTATGGTGTCCCACAAACACTAATCTCAGACAACGGGACACCCTTTAAGAATCAGGATGTGAAAGAGTTGTGCCAAAAATTCAATATCCAACATCGATTCTCTACCCCATATTATCCCTAAGGAAACAACCAAGTGAAGGCTACAAACAAAACCATCCTAAAAGTCTTGAAGAAAATAATCAACGAGGTTGGTCGTGACTAGCATCTACAGCTAAATCTCGCTCTTTGGGCCTATCAAACAAGTATATGCACACCAACAGGTGCAACCCCTTTCTCCTTGGTCTATGGATTAGAAGCTATCATGTCTATTGAGGTTGAGCTCCCATCACTTCGAGTGTCACTACAGAATCTAATCACCGATGAAGAATATATAATATCTCAGCTGCATGAGCTAGAATTCCTAGCTGAGTGTCGTCTTGATTCCCTTAACCACTTGGAAGTATATCAAGACTGACTGAAATAGAACTATAACAAGATAATCAAATGTCAGTCTTTCTAAGTAGGGGGTCTTGTCCTAAAACAGAATCAAAAGAATCTACCAAATCAAGAAAATAAAGGAAAATTTGAGCCTAACTGATTGCCTCTCTTCATTGTCACAACAAAATATGGATCTAGAGCATATCAACTATCAACTCCTAAAGGTGAAACTTTGCAAGATCCAACTAACAACTTGCATCTTAAAAAGTTTTATGCCTAGTCTTGAAGGGTATAAACTAGAAAATACAAAAAAAATTAAAAATGATCAAAATCCAAAAAAAAAAGAAAATGGATTGAAAAGGTAAAGAAAAAAATTGTCCTCTAGTGAAAACCACCTCGATGGCACTTTGGGCAAGTACCTTTGTGAAAACCTGGCAAACAGATGCCTCACATAAATAAAGCACCTCCATCTATTCTTTGGCTCTTTGGCACCATCATTCTTTGTAGTACCATTCATCCATCACCTATCTACATCCTTATCATAGCTTGATGATTTCAAGTATCATACTACTTGGCATATTTCAAATATTAGTTTGTCCTACCTATATCAAAGTAGTCTAACCTGCCATGTTGGGGGCAATTCATTATGGATCGCATCGGGTCATTGTATATCTTGAGGTCATCAGAATTCTTATCATAAAAATATCAAAAGCATTCATAAAATCTTATCAAAAAAATCCCAAAACATTCGTAAAACATTCATTGGAAAATCGAAAAACATCCAAAATCGTATACAGCTAAAATTCAAAAACATTCATAAAATTGTAAAGGTGAAATCCAAAACATCCAAAAAACATCAAAATCCCTAAAAAGGTCAAAACATCAAAAATCTAAAAAAGCAGTATATTTGTTGAACTACGTCGTCTTTGAGCTTGAATGTAGGCAAGACCATCATTGATGTACCATTCAGACACCCTAGGTTAGTCCTTTAGGAATTTGTCATAATAAACTAGCTTTCCATCATTTTTTCATATCTTCATCCTATAAATAGGTCAAGTCCATCGAAC
Source organism: Sequoiadendron giganteum (assembly GCA_007115665.2). NCBI lineage: Eukaryota > Viridiplantae > Streptophyta > Pinopsida > Cupressales > Cupressaceae > Sequoiadendron > Sequoiadendron giganteum. Next base: position 168,286,107 of record CM021106.1, on the reverse strand, counting down.
TACGTGGTCTCTACGTGTATAACGTAGGCAAGGCTTATCTTTAATCAGCCCTTGAGACCCCTAGGGTAGGTCTTCTAGGTTAGGTTCTTGGTCAAAACTCCTTGAAAATCCATAAAAATCCAAATATCTAAAAACCCCAAAACATTCAAATATCAAAAAACACAAAAACATTTGAAAATTGAAAAATATAAAAAACATTAGAAAACATTTAAAAAACCCTAAAAAGCCTCAGATAACCAAAAAGCTCAAAACATTCACATAAACCTTCAAAAAACCAAAAACAACCTCAAAACATTTTCAAAATACCAAAAACATTGAAAAATTCCAAAAAATCCAAAACCACCCATCCCATCTCACTTTCACCTATAATAAACTATTGCCCATGATAAATTGATCACCATCTTCACCCTTTGGTAAGGCAAATAGAAAGCAAGTGTAGCAAGTCATAAAGTGAGAACCTAAGTGTCAAAATCTCAAGTCTAGATCATAGGTAAATACGTCAGTGAAGTTTGTATCAGTGGCTCATCTTAGCATCATCTTCCTAAACATCAAACAACCCTCTAATCAACATGTCCTAGGATGTATCCTTCCTACAATGGGCATCAATATCAGTTATCACTTTAGCTAAATTAAACAAGGCAAGAGATATAGATGACACTCATTGTTTGTCTTTGATCTTTTCTTATGATTTATCTTAATGACTCATTCCCAGGACCTCTCGATGATGTCTATCAAAATGATTTAGAGAGAAAGGAATGGGGCATTGATCAGTATCTTTCATTTGTTGTTCTTGTGGATATTATTGTAAAATAATCTTGGCACATACTTTCTTATTTGTGTGTGGGGAAGTTGTTTGGGGTATGTTGTCGACTATTGCGTATGTTTTGGTCCAATGTATTCTAAGCTTCTAACTTGCATTCCAACGAGGTTTTCGTATGTCAAGATGTGAACAAGAACTATCCTATATGTTTTTCAATTCAAAGTCCATTACACTAGATACAACTCCATCCTGGTTATCAATACCTTGATGCATCATGTCTATGTGTTATATCAAACAATAAGGAACAATGGAAAATACCAGTCCTGAAATGTGAGCACCTCATCATGCATTCATTTTGCATCTTGCATTGTCTCATCACCATCTCTAATAAAGTATCAATAGATCATAGACTTGTTGGATCTTTGGAAGAAATCATTGGAATCAACAGTTATTCATTATTTATTTGTCTATCTTCTCTTTGCGCTAACCTGGTATCATGATATTCAACAAAAACATCACCAATGCATCCATCTTGCATCCACAAATCATTAGCATACATGCATCTCATAATTATAGCATCAACATAATCATTGCATATCACATCATACATTTTGTATCATCATTTAAGTTGTGAAGAATAATATAGATTTGTTATTATAAGCATCTTAAAATCATTGCATCCATATCATTTGCATAACAAAATCATCCATCCCTATCATATTATGAAAAGATAATGAAAAAGAAGGTAACATTTCATACATCCATATCATAATCATTGCATATCACATAAATAAATTGCATACATACATGAACAAATATAAGCATCTCATGTCATATGCGTCCATATCAGTCATAAACATGAAATAAAGTGCACACATCACATCATTAATCGTCTATATTTGTATCATATATATATCAAAAAATGTGTCATGGTACAAAATCTAGATCAGTGTATGAACATCAGTCAAAAATACAATATCCACGAGGCTATCAGAAAGAGCCCATGAATGTATATTAGTGATAAAGAATGGGGAAAAATCAAAAAATGTCTATACATCAAAAAGCTAGCCCCGATGGTTGCTACCCTCTCCATCTTGTCTCTCAAGCTAATCCTCTACTCATGGTCGTGTATCACTACGTTGTGAAAAATTTGGTTGTCGAAGAGCTACTAGTACATCTTGATGATAATGTTGCCTATAATATGCAACCTTTGTCACTACCTCTCGGTATAGCTGTGTTGAAACTGTCTGACCATGAGTAGATGCTATAATTCTCTTAATCTACTAACGTCAAGCCACCTCCTGGTCTCTCTCACGGATCACAGCCTATACTCTTTGTAGCACTTGATCTCTCTCTGCTATGACTGCAATCACCTGTTGTTGAGCTTGATCTCACTCACCAGTCAATGTCTGCACCTACTACTACAGTTGTTGAATCATGGCATCTCATTCATCTAGTGGTGGTGGTATTAGATGCAATTGTACCTACAGATGTACCTATGGATGTACCTGAGACAGTTGTCCAACTGGGGGTGCCCCCAAAACTTGTCCATCATGGTCGTCCTAGCCTCCCTATCCCTTGCCTCTAGCTCCCTTGCCTCTCGGTCTTCCTCTGGGAGGAGCACCTTCCAAATCTATCAATCATAATGGAGGGACGAACCATGCATCATATGTCAGAGTATTTCAGGCTCTTGGTTGTCCCTAATCATATGCCCAAGGTTGGGTCGCTAACTATCTAAAACTCTCAACAGCCTTTGGAGCCAGAATGGTCGGTCCCCATATAGGAACCTCTCTGACCGATCTCGCAAAAATGGCCCTATATGCATCATTGGGACTATCTTGTACATCCCCAAACTGGCGTGCTACCCTGTTCAAAAGATATCTCTCAATAATATGGTGCTCTCAACCTTGCATGTATTGGGTCTGTTTGGCAAAAAAAAATTGTTGAGTATCATCATACCATGTCGGTATTTTAGCCAGGGTCGCCATCTCAATATTGTCATGTCATCCAGAACTCGTCTCCAATACAGGAGCCCAATCTATCTAGTGTGCCTCTGTAGACATCTGAATTTGACCTCTCCCATAAGGTCAAATTCATCCCCTTTATTCATCTATCCCACATTTCCCATCGATGTTAATTAAATGATTTATTTAATTAATATTTTCCCCCTTTCCCTAATGTTCCTAAGGTATTTAATTTAAATAATTAAATACTTTACCTTTATCCCCTTCCCTCTCTAAATTAAATAAATATTCCAATTTGTTTAATTTAGTCATTTCCCCTTATGAATTTAAATCAATTTTTAAAATTCATTATTTCGCTCTTCTTGTCCCATCCTCCATAATCCTTCCTTAATCTGGATTAATTTAATTAATCTTTGATTAGGATGTTCACACTCTTAATCAGGATTAATGTCACATCCTCCATCATTTTCCAATTGCCTTAATCCTTCATTAACCACCTTAATCCCTTGTTTGCACAACCTAATTACCTGATTTGGTCAACTTAATCCTTATGTCATTTATGGAATACCCCCAAGTCAACCTTTTATTAAATGCTTTCTCCTTTTGGAGAAGGCAACCCCTTCCCAATGTGAATTTTTAATTCACATTTATTCCCCCTTTTAATTCCTTAAAAGTCTCATCACCCACATGGGGACAAGGACCTCCTTTATGAGGAGATCTTGTCCATTCCCAAGGTACAATAAAGTACCTCCACCTCATGTCCCTTTTGACACCTCACCCACCACATGTCAAGATGTGAGGGCTTGTGAGTTCTCAACTCACCCTAGCCCTTGATCTTGTCCATAGTGGCTGCATCTTGACCCTCCATTGTTAATTGGCTCTTCCCCTAAAATTAGAGGATTTTGCCCTCATTTGCATCAATCAATCAAACACACAAGCACTAAATCACTCAAGCAAGCACTCATATAAGCATCCAAAACTTCCATTGTTACAACACCATTTGCATCCACATAAAGCATCCATTGCAATACCCGCTTGCACCATTGCATTCCTCATCATCTCACGATCATTTAGAACTGGGTTTCATGCTATTTTCCATTGAAAAGAGCACACAAATCAAACGACCAACAGGGCCAACCAACTCATCAACTTGGACAAGGTATAACACTTTTTTGTCTTTTATTTTGTTCAAGTTCAACTAAGCTAATCGTCGAGGTGTTGTTTGTGTTTTTCCTTGCTTGGATTTCATTTTTTTTTACATTTTAGACTAAGAAAATTTACCAGCACACATTTATGGCACGCTCGGTGGGACCCACATCACGGGTCTGAACTTTTACGTTCTTTGTTGTTTGAGTTTTTTAGGTTCATACTTTACACATAGAGGTGAAACTACTCTAACAGGCAAACTTTCTCCTTACAGGGGCGAATTTTCTTATCCAGACGAGCGAACCTACAAATAGGGGTGAACTTGATCCTTACAAGGGCAAATTTTCTCATCTAGACGGGTGACCTTGCTCATTACAGGGGAAATTTTCTATCTAGGGCAATTTTGCTTCAAGTAGGGGCAAACCTACCATGACCTTAAGGAACATGGGAATTTGACTAGTCAGAATGGGTGAATTTGCACCTTACGGGGGCGGATTTGCTCATATAGACGGGTGAATTTTCCTCACATAGAGGCAAATCCGAGGTGAACCCGAGACTTTATTCTTTAGTTTCCAGCATCGTTTTGGTTTCGGTTTTACGTACTGACCCACTAACTTGTCTGTTTGTGAGTGTCCCTAGTTTTTGCTAATGTTTTATGTAGTCATTTCTCGTTCGTCCAAGACCGGCAGTTGGAAACTACTAACACATTTTCTATAGAATGATTGGTCCAAGACATCTTAGTTAGTCTATCTTTTTTTTCATACTAGTTAGGAACACGTAGATTAATTAAAGGGTCAATTAACTTGTTTTTCATGCTTCTGAGTGGATTGTTGACGTATCTAATCCCCTTGCGCCATTTTGCGATCCTAGGTGACCAGAAACCGTAGTTCATTCTAGTCTAGTCGAGTCTACTAAGGAGGTTCCAGTGTGTCTAAGCTCTCCCCTTATGTTATGTGTGAGCCTAGGGACTAGCTAAAGTGTCTAGTATCTTCTTCCTTTGGCGGGACCTACTTGAGATTTCATCACTTGGGAGATGATTCCAACCACGTGTTACCAATGGGGTATATAAAGGGGGGAGAACAAAATTTGTACCCCAATCCAGACACGTGTTTAGCGAAGCGTCGAAGCTAGGGTGATACCTAGATAAGATGTGCAGAGTTGGTCTGAGTTTCCAGTACCTCGCTGGGGCTCCTAACTCATGCTTGTGATGGGCTGGTATTCACGCTTGTGCCTCACGTACCTTGCATATATTGAGGACGCATGAGATAGCCTTGTATAGCTTAGATATAGACTTGTGTTTCAGTTGCGACTTGGTGTAGTGCAGGGGATGTGGACTGTACCTTGAATTTATTCACCATGTACTCCCTTGGGTTGAGATAGGAACCCTCATGGTGGACTACGATAGTCCTCAAGTGAGAGCGTGAAGGTGAGCCTGTGGCATCCGTTGACAACCCTGTGCAATTGGAACACTAGCTATCTGCCTTCGTGAGAAAGGGTGCTCCAGAGAACCACCTCGGTATTGCAGAGTATTAACCTTGGTTTGTCCACTCAAGGTGGTGAGCCTGCATCAAGTTTGTAAACCCATATCACTAATTTTAGGATTGTGCTACCTGGAGTGTCTTCATTGTGTGATACCAGTGCTTTTATTTGTAGTTGATTCAGTCCAACCTTCTGTCTGTTGCTTGCCATGCTTTTTATCCTTTGCCATAGTTAGCCCCTACCTTCAAAGGCAAATTTGCCCCTTACAAAGGCAAATTTACACTGCACACAAGTGATTTTGCCCTACAAAAGGGCAATTTTGTGTCTCAGTCTAGTCTAGCTCATCCATTTAGGTGAATTTTCCTTTGTTAGAGGTGAATTTTCCAGTGGGTCACTTTCCTAGGTGACCCCATTTTTGCCCGTTCCCCAAAACAAGCGAGTTTGTCCATCCCTTAGGCGAGTCTGTCAGTCCCTATCCATCAAATTCGCTCGTTCTTCGTGAATAGGCGAATTTGCTCCCCTGTTTGGGTGAATTTTCTCACCACAGGGGTGATCCCACTTTCCCGTTCGTTCTAGTCCTACCTGTTATCCTATTCATCAAAATTGCCTGTCCCCTGTGCATAGGAAAATTTTCTCCTCAATTTGGGAAATTTTTCTCATTACAGGGGAAATCTCGTTTCCCATTTGATTCATTCGTTTGTCACCATGTCCGTAAAATTCGCTCGCTCTCTCAATATAGGCGAATTTGATTCCCCGTTTAAGTGAATTTGAGTCTCGTTTGTCTGTCAAATTTGCTCGTTATCTTAGAATGGAAAATTTTCTTTCCTGTTTAGGTGAATTTGTTTGTTCATTAGGCGTTCCCATTTTCAAGCGAGTTTGTTCTCGTATGTACCATTCACAAAATAGGCAAAGTTTTCATCTCATTAGGTAATCTTTAAAGTCAAATCTACCCATTCCTCAGAGATTTCAAGGTTTTAGGCAAACTTTTCATAGAATAAGCGAAGTGAGAGTTTAGGCAATTTTGGTAGCTTTTTGGGCGAACTTGTTGTCTGATAGGAAAACTTGCTTAGAAAATTCACCTATTTCTTGTGCCAGTTTAGACTTGGGCAAATCCACTTTATCAGATAGGTGAGTTTTCTTGGAAAATTCACCTATTCCTTGTGTCATCTTAGTTTTGGGTGAATTTGCCACCCTGAACGGGTGAGTTTTCTAAAGATAGAGGTGAAGTTGCTTAGTCTGGATAGGAGAACTTGTAGCCTAAAGAGGTGTGTTTGTGACATACAGAGGTGACTCTGCTTCCCATACAAATTCTAGAACATTAATCCTTTTGGCCACTAAAATCCTTTTGTTTGGCGAGTCTTCTTGTAATCATCATTTCCATCTATCTACATTTTCTAAAGATCATTGTTTCATCAATTAAATCATCTGGGGGTATCTTAGACCAGCCTTAGATCACATATCCATTATCAGTTCTCAATCTGAATCCCCTAGACTTTTTTTTAGAATTTTTTATCCAAGTTGGCTTAGGTGTCCGATCCTGATCGTCATCATATGTACCTGCTTAGGATTGTCATCTATCTTGAGTCAGTAAATCATCTTCGGCCCAATCAATCTACTTCCATCTTGAGGTAGATTCGGCATCTTAATCATCCATCTTGCAGTTCAACCTGATCAATTAACACCTTATATCATCTAATCAAGGCTTCTAGACTTAGTTTAGAATCGATTTCATTGGTCCAATCTAACCAATCATCTAATCCAATCAATCATGTCATCCCATCGATAATTCCAATCCAATCCAATTGCATCCTTTATCCATCTTCCAATCCAATTCAATCAATTCCTCATCCAATCCAACTAATCCTTTATTCATCACTTAGGCCATCCTTCCACTACATCTTAGAACGTAGAGTCATCCTAGATCCTTTGTAGTTTTCCACTTTGATGCCCGTTACCACTCAGTCGCAAGCAAAGAAACTCATGGAAGATCAACAAGCTCAAGGAGCCCAGCCTAACATCCCTCAAGATCCTAACAATGGTGGCTCATCACAGTCCAATACTGAGATCCAAACCACATCACCTCCTGCTGATGAAAGCATGGTCAACCAGCCCAAAGTCACAGTCGATGAGTATCTCAATAATCCCATCAATCTTCAAATGATAGATCACCTCCTTAATGAGCGTGGGGATAAAATCCTTGCTACCTTGATCATGAAGGGCATTAAACCATTGTCAAGATTTGAGCTATCAAAATTTGTCAACGCATCACCTCTTGTGCCTCCTATGTCTCAAGATCCCCAGAATTTGCAGAACCCTCCTAGAAAATCTTATGTTCCTGAGGGTCCTCCTGTGGATAATTGGTATCAACCTGGGTTTGGTAATGTCATGATGTACCAAGTCACACACCCTCCCCAAATTATGATAATAGTTGAGGGAGAACCACCTGATCCTCATGATCCCCTTGCTTATGGTATGCCACAAAATCTCCCTCTACCACCATCTTCGAATGTCCCTCAAGGTCTGACCCTAGCACCCTCTATACCTCTTCTTCTACCTAATCAACCTAGTCAACCACAAGTCAATGTTGGGGGCAATCCTTTTGTTGCATTATTGCCACCTTCAGGATCAACACCCACTTCCAATCTATTGCCACCTATGTTTATCCCTTAGCAACCACCTCAAAGTAATATTCCACCCTCTCAGTCATCGCAAGGTAACCCTCAACAAACATCACAGCAAGCCCCTCAACACATGCTAATTCAGTCCCAACCAACCTAGCAACAACCTCTACAATAGAATATTCCTATTCCTTTGCAACAACAACAACCACCCTTGCATCAGCAGTAGGGTAATCCTTCACATCCTCCTCATCAACCTCAAGGTCCTCCCCATCAACAAATATCTCAACAAAATCCACCCTTCCAACAACCACAAATCACTCAACAGCCTCAAATCCCAACTTGGTCTCTTTATCATCAACCCCCTCAACAATCACAAGTCCCAACACAACCTCAACAATCCTACCATTCAATTCCTAGTAGCATGGCTCAGTACCTATACCATCCACAAAGCACGTTCTATGTGCAACCTGCTATGTCCAACCCCAACCCTGGTTATGCCTATCATAATCTGCAACAAGCTCAACAACAACCATCTTACGCTACCCCTTTGCAACCACAACAAAATGTTTCTTATCAACAACCTAATCCACAATAGCCTTTGTATGCATCCCAACAATACACTGCCTACAATTATCAGTCCAATCCTTATTACACCTCGCAATAGTAGCCATCTTATCAACAACCATCATATCCATAAGGTGCTTCCACCTCATATTATCAAGCACTTTCATTATACCAGCAAGGGGATCCCTCTTCCTATCACCAAAATTCACCATCCTACCATCAATTCTACACCAATCTGCCATCACAATCTACCTACACCAATCAATATCACTCGACTCCTTCATACACACCTCCCCCATCATATGATCAAACTACATCTGCTCCATCCTCATCTTACCAACAACATGCTCCTTATAATTAATCCAATCTATCAAATCCATCTTCATCAACACCCGCTAATAAGGAGTGGGAAGAGATAAAAGCCACCTTGAAGGACTTACAAGCAGGGACCTCTAAAAATACTTCCAAATTTGAAGAGATTTGTCCTTATCTGTTTGATCCCTAAATTTCACTCATTCCTTTTCCCAAGCATTTTTAAATGTCAAAATTCAACAAGTATAAAGGAACTAAAGACCTGAAGAACCATCTCCAAGAATTCTATTCACATTGTCAGGAGGTCCTCCACAATGATAATTATCTCCTGTGGTTATTCCCTAGGAGTCTAACGGGGGTGGCTCTTGATGGTTTATGGGTCTTCAAAAGGGATCAATCTCTTCTTTTGTGGATCTTTCAGAAAAATTCATCTCACATGTCTCCTTCAATTTGGAGAAGGATATTGATACCCTAGATCTTCTGAAAGAGAAACAACATGAGGGTGAAAACTTTGCTAGCTATTTGCAAAGGTGGCGTTCTTTGGCTAGTCAAATGAAATCTCCACTCAGTGAGAAAGACCTAGTGACTCTATTTGTGGCCAACACCCATCCAAACATGACACATAATCTCAATCTTCATTATGTCACAACCTTTGTGGAAGTCATAGAAAAAGGTCCTATCATTGAGAGAGCGCTCATCGCTAAGGGACAAATTAAAATTTATAATCCAAATAAGGAAAATCCATCTGGGGATAAGTCCTGATACTAGACAAAAACAAGAACGTAGTCAATGATGGTGTCACGGATACCAAACATGTTCAAGTAGCAAATACCTCACAAAAGCCTCAATACACTCCTCCACCACAATTGATCTCAAATGTCATATCAGTGCAACAATTTGTACCTTATCCTCCCCAACAATCCAATCAGAATAATCAAGGCAACAATAAATGCTCCTTTACTGCTTTGGGAGAGCCCTTAAGCGTCATTCTGAATAGGCTTTTGCAAGTGAATTATCCAATTACGTATCCCATGACTAAGCCTTTTAACGAATCCAAGTCAAAGCCAACCTGGTACAAGGAGAACGCGTATTGTGATTTTCAAAAGATCAAAGGTCATTCCACAAACAAGTGTCAAGGACTTAAAATATATGTCCAAGATCTCATAGATCATGGAGATATACAAGTGGATACCAACCAAACATCGTTGTCTAATGCTTAGCTCTAGATATACCAAAACATCTTCCTGAACCACAACCAAGGTGCCAATACATCTAATCATAATCCTGGGCCAATAAAAACAACAGTCAAAACAACAACACAAATAACTTCAACTATAAAAATGTACCTTAACTATGATGGCATAGTTATGTGCATTAGCTAGGTAGAGCCTCGCGTATCCATGATTCCTGTTAAAGGAAAATGTCCATAGTGTGTTGTTACAACTCATCGCACCCGTATCTCCATCCTTGTTCCTTCCACATCAGCCCAACTACCTCTTGTAAGTTCGCAGTATAACATTCTTGACCACCTAACAAAGACACACGCTCAAATATCCATCTTGAATTTGCTCAAGTCTTCTCATGTCCATCAACAAATCCTAACCAAAGCTTTATAGGATACTCATGTACCTAATGACATAGATCCCACTCAGTTCCAAGCCTTAGTGGGACACTTGTCATCAACCTATCAGTTTGGTTTTATTCAAAACAACATGCCTTCCATCAACTCTGATCATAAACACCCCCTTCACATTGAGGTCCTTGTAGCCCATCATAAAGTAAAAAGGGTCCTATTAGATAATGGCTCAGCCCTCAACCTTTGTACATTGAAGTTCATAAAAAAGGTTGGATACACCCACGCTGACTTGAACAACTAGGTTATCACCATAAAGGCATATGACAATACTAAGATGGATTCTAAAGGCACCATTTGTCTTCCCATTTAGGTTTTCCCTATTGTGCAGTATACCACATGTCATGTTCTTGACCTCGACCTTCCATACAATCTCCTTTTCAATCGCCCATGGATTCATTCCATGCAAGTTGTCCCATCCACTTACCATCAATGCTTGAAATTCTCATTCAATGGGATGGAAGTAACCATACATGTTGATCCCCAACTATTTGAATATTTTCATGATTTGGAAGCTTCCTTCCCCCACTCTAATTACTATCTAGGAGTTGAAGTGGGGGTACCTCAGGCCTCATCATCCAATCCATCTCATTATCCATCAACCAACACCACATCCACAACTTTTGACTCCACCATCACCAAGGTCAAGATCATTGACAAGGGTTGTGGAGAATATGAAATGAAAACTACACTCAACGTGGCCAAAATGCCACCCTCTCCCTGCTCGTATGGGAAACTATCTCAGTCAGCAACCAGAGTAGAAGAAAGGACCAAAACCCTCACTTCCAAGAACATGGGTTCAATGACATTCAGAGATTTGGGTACACTCGAAGAATAGATGGAAGACGACATTAGCCAGTGGGTCTACCAAGAAGAGCCTCAACCATCAACTCCCCTCATGGAATATTTCTAGGAGACCTATCCTCATGCATCAAATTTCATTGAAAAGTGTAACTATCAGGGAGGTGGTCTCAATATAGAAGAACAAGGACGACGCCAACCTATAGAACCATTTATGCAACCTAGAAGAATAGGCCTAGGCTATGACACAAAATAAAAGGGTCTTGTGGGATCAACTAGTGCCTCTAATAATGTTAGTGTGGAAAATGGTCTCCTCAAAGACATACCTAAAGAAGAGTCCATCATACTTGCATACAATGGCATGGATCTCTCCTCCATGTTTGATTGCCTATCCATCTGCTCTATTAGCCTTTCCCTTCACCATCCTAAGCTCATTGACTAGGACCTACGCAGTAGTGCACCTGTTAACACTTTTCCCTTAATGGATACTTATGTACATCTTATGGGATTGGGGGAGGATGAACGCCCTAACCACAAAAATAAGAAGAAACAAAATAAAAAAGGGTCATCTAGTGAAAACCTCCCTGAGGCGCTTCTTGACTCAGAAAAAGTAAAAATAAAGGGTGTATCTAACAATGAAAACCTCGACTAGACACTGGAAGATGGGGATGTTCATCTTCCCCTTGTGGGAACTCAACTATTTGAATGATCTTCTGTTCTCATCAAAGAAACACGAGAAGTAAATTTGGGAACCGAAGAAAATCCAAAAATCACGTATGTAGCCAAGTCCATATCAGAAGAAGAGCACTCCATCATTGTTCAACTTCTCAAATAAGGCATCATCAATTTCACGTGGGCCTATTCAGATATGCCAGGTCTAGATCCTGCTCTCGTCGTACACCATTTGGATGTCCATCCAGATGCAAAACCTATCAAGCAAAAGCTGAGAAAGATGCATCCTCAAGTAGCTTTGTTGGTCAAGGAGTTGAAAAAATATTAGAGGATGGGTTCATAAGACCCATTGACTATTCCAACTAGATATCCAACATAGTGTTTGTTGCCAAGCCAAATGGAAGTATTAGGATTTGCACAGATTTTCAAGACCTCAACAAAGCCTATCCTAAAGACAATTTCCCCTACCAAACATTGACATGTTGGTTGATTTAACCGCTGAAAATGAGATGCTATCCCTCATGGATGGTTTCTCTGGCTACAATCAGATCAAAATTGAACCCGAGGATCAACATAAGACTGCGTTCACCACTCCTCGGGGCACGTTTTGTTACAATGTCACACCTTTTGGCCTCAAGAATGTGAGACGTACTAGTGTGCTATGACTATCATCTTTCATGATCTCATTCACATCATAATGGAAGATTATGTTGATGATCTATTGGGGAAATCCAAAACAAGAGAAGAGCACCCTATGATCCTAAAAAAGATCTTCGAGTAGTTAGGGAATTACAAGCTACAAATGAATCTGAAGAAATGTGTCTTTGGGGTTACATCAGGAAAGCTATTGGGTTTCATCGTCTCTAGAAGGGACATAGAGGTAGATCCAGCTAAAGTCCAATCAATCATGGAAATGCCCCCACCGTGCAATCTTAAACAGTTAAGGAGCCTTCAAGGCAAGCTACAGTCCATCAGACGGTTTATAGCTTAGTTAGCTGACAAGTGCCAATTGTTCACCCATCTCCTACGAAAGATACCACCTTCAAGTGGGATTCAGAGTGTCAGCTAGGCTTTTACAAGATTAAAGAGTACTTGGCTCATCCGCCCATTCTCATACCTCCAATTCCAGGTAAATCACTTTTGTTGTACATTTCAACTACTTCAGTTGCACTGGGGGCATTATTAGCCCAACATGATGAGTCCTCAAAAGAATGTGCCATCTACTATATCAGTTGAACACTCATGGGCTATGAACTTAATTATTCTTCAATGGAAAAGTCTTGCCTAGCTATAGTCTTCAACTCACAAAAGCTTTGACACTATATGCTCAATCATCTCGTGAAGTTGATATCAAAATTTGATCCACTCAAGTATTTGCTATCCAGAACATCTTTAACTGGTTGTATGGCTAAGTGGGCCATGTTATTGAGCAAGTTTGATATAGAGTATGTTGACCGAAAGGCAATTAAAAGGAAAGTAATAGTAGATCAATTGAAAAATTCTCCTTTGGCGGATGCCTATCCTTTGGTCATAGAATTTCCTCATGAAGAGGTCCTTACAGTCATGGAGGAAACTACGTGGACACTCTACTTTGATGGATCATACACACACAATGGAGTTGGGGCGGGTATCTTGTTTGTCACCCCACAAGGTGATTACATCCTGAAGTCATTCAGGTTAGCCTTCCCATGTACGAACAACATAGCAGAATACAAAGCTCTCATTACCGGTCTTAGGATTGCCATCTAATGGAACATCACTCGCTTGCGAGTCTTTGGTGATTCTCAATTGATCATTAATTAGGTCAATGATGAGTTTCAAACTAAAGATGACAAATTGTTACCTTATAAGCACATGGTGGATGACTTTAAGAAGTACTTCACCTCTATCCAGTTTGAGCAAATCCCTAGAGTCTAGAATAAGGTAGCTGATGTAATGGCTACAATTGGTTCCTTGATCGACATGTCAAAAGATTGAATAGACTATGAGTTTCTAGTTGAACAACTTTTAATCCCTGCTTATGACATCCCTGAGAGAAAAATGGTGTGCCACATTGTAGGTCCTAAGCCACCATGGTATCACGACATTTACATCTATCTCCATGATAACATCTTACCCCCTAACCTTACATGAAGCCAATATAAATCCTTCATCCAATGCACTTCTTGCTATACTATCGTAGGAGATACACTTTATCGGCGTGGGTATGATGGAACTCTTCTTAGGTGTTTGAATGAGATAGAAGCTCATACTATTTTAGTGGAGGTACATAGTGGTATCTACGAGGCCCATTCTAATGGCATGGCCTTGGCTAAGAGGATTCTTAGAGTAGGTTACTATTGGCCTACCATGGAACATGATTCTTGTGAGTTTGTAAAGAAATGCCTCCCTTGTCAACAACACACAAACCTGATACATGCTCCTGCTCAAGATCTATAACCCATCATAACACCATGTCCCTTTTCATAATGGGGTTTCGATTTGATCGGCAAGATATACCCTCCATCCTCTGACATCCATAACTTCATCATCACCGCCACTGAATACTTCACTAAGTGGGTGGAAGCAATGCCACTCTCTCAAATTACCGGTGTTCAGATTTCCAAGTTCATCCTTTTCCATATCCTCTGCAGGTATGGAATTCCCTCCACCATCATCACGATTAATGAAAATCCATTCAAGAACAAGTGCATGAAATTCATTTGCGAGACCTTTCACATCCAACATCATTGGTCCACCCCATATTACCCTCAGGGTAATGGTCAAGCAGAAGTGACCAACAAGACTATAATCAAAATCCTCAAAAAGATGGTCAACAACATTGGTCGAGATTGGCATCTCCATATCCATCCTGCCCTTTGGGCCTAACACACTTCCATCTGCACTCCCATTGGTGCCACTCCATACTCTCTCATTAATGGTGTCAATGATATCTTTTTGATCGAAGTCAAGATCCCATCAGTTAGAATATCTCTGAAGAACCTCATAAGTGATGAAGATGCTCGAGTCACACAACTCAATTAGTTGGAACTCCTAGACAAAAAGTGGATCAAAGCATACAATCATTTACAAGCATATCAACATCGTCTCAGGAGGAGCTACAATAAAAAGGTTTGTCCTTGTCAATTCAATTTTGGTGATCTAGTCCTCAAGGAGAATCAGCATAATCAACAAAATTGAGACAAAAAGGGAAAATTTGAGGCAAATTGGCTAGGTCCCTATGTTATTACAACTAAATATGGTTATGGTGCATATAGGCTTGCTACTCCTAAAGGAGAACCCCTAGAAGAACCCATCAACATCATGCACCTAAAAAGGTTTTATGCCTAAGTCAGTTGGGTTGTCCTTTCCTGAGAAAATACAAAAAAAGCAAAAAATCAAAAAAATCAAAAAATAGTAAGAAATAATTCATCCTATGGTGAAAACCACTCTTCGTGGTGCCTTGGATAAGTTCATTTGGTGAAAACCTGGCAAAAGACACCATTCGTAGAGGGCTTAATCATTATCTACCTTGCATCCTAGTTACTTGATCCTTCCATCCATCTTATCCTCAGGTCCTATCCTAGCATCCAATCAATCTTGTCCTCCCATCAACATCCCATCATCCATCACTGGTATATTGTGATTGAGCATTGGACAATCCAAATCTGTTATCCAAAATCCTGATCTGTTTATCCTTAATCTGAGATTTTCATCGCATATAAAACGTGTCCCATTATCAGTCTTGTGTCATCATTTAGGCTCCTCCATCATGTTGGTCATCATTACGACTCATCTTGTCTTTGTCCTTTTGTTGAACTATGTTGCCCCTGTGCTTTCATGTAGACAAGGCTAATCATTTGATCAGCCCCCAAGGCATTTGTCTGTCTAGTCTCTATCGTCCATCATGGTCTCCATTTTCCTCTTTTCACTTTTATCCATGGTCTTTTATCAAACTACGAGGGCTTTGTGCTTTCACGTAGGCAAGGTTGATCTTTGATCAACCCTTGAGCCCCTAGGTCTTTAGGGTGTGTTTGTTTTGTGTCTTGTCATCTTGTCATGTCGTCAAACATGTCCCTATCTAGCTAGGACTCAAAAGCAAATTTCATTAGTATCATGAGGTTCAATTAGTTTCAGATATCCCGCGTCATGTCGGTCCTCTAGTTTAGTTTCCATTTTTGGTCTTAACAGGATGCATCCTTCCTAATAGACTGCATCAATCCCATCCACCCTTTTGATCCTATGGCAAAGGACGTTTGAAATTTGACTGTGATATTTTGATTCTTTTGACATTTTGTTTATCATTTGACCTTCCTATTATACCTCGTCAGGGTCACCATGATCCATCATATCATGGTGCGCTTTGGCTGGTAAACATAGGGGCGTACCTTGATATTTTTGTCTGCTTTTGTCTTCTTGTTTGTCCTGTGTAGTACCCACCAAGATCCCTATGGTCTTGTCTTACATTGGGGCATCCTTTGTGCTTGTGGTTATCCCAATGCTTGGACTGTCCAAAGTCCTTGTGAATTTGGGGTGTTGGGATAGCCTTCTTGTCTGTTGTATTTGTTTCATGCATTAGACACATATCTACCTTGGTTCCTCATACTCTAGAATATTGTGTTGTGTGCTATAGCAAAAATTAGTGCTCCTAAAATTGGCAAATAGTATTAGGACTGGATTTCATACTTCATCCCGTTGCATTGCATTTATCTCCGCATTTCTTTCTCTCACCTATGACTAGTGATCTTGGTTGTGTAAGCATTCATCTTCCATCTCCTTTTCTTCTTAGGATCCACACAGTCTTGATAGGTGCAGTTCCATGCTTACCACCCCTTTCCCATCTTTCGTATATTTTTATAATGATTACGAGTAAAGTACTTGTCATAAGCTCAAGCAACCCTAATCTGCAAATAAAGTAGGCCTATTAATGCCTTCCATCACTATGCATGCCCTTATCTACACTCATGCCCGTGCTAATTTAATTCAGATATTAATGTTTGTAAGGATTTAATTTCATCCCATCTCACATTCCATTGTCATTATCATATTCATTTTAAGTTTTTTAGATTGACAAAGATTTGTTATTCTAAGCATCTTAAATTAGCTTCATTTCATTACATATTATTCCATCTCATTATATACATTGCATTATATGCATACATCACATTTTTCATTCATTGCATCCTATTGCATTTTCATTTCATAACCACATCACAATAACATAATTCATGGTAAACATCATAAAATTAAAATCAAGTACATACATATATCACCACCTGCATCACAAATCATTAGTCTATAATCATATCATACATCACAAAATGTTAGGCATCATGCATATCACAGAAGTCATCATAAATGCATACATACATCATAACCATCTGCATATCCCACAATAAATCATATCCATATACACATCCATACATAAATATCCATCATATCACAAATCCATAGTGTAAATAAGGTCCATCACATAATATATAAATACCAAAATATCTAATCCATAACAAAATCTATAATAAAGTCCATCATAAACATAAATACATGTCCATCGACCGTCATCGAATAAAATATAGGTAGAAAGTGCTCCTCAAATACAGTGACCATATCAATGAATAGATTGATCTATGTTTGGTCTGTGTTGTGGAACCTGTGGCCTCTATCCCTGTCCCCTATCTATACAACCCTGCACCTGTCAAAATTTGGATCCTGTCATCCCTATCCTCTCTATCTTATGTTGGCTCCATCTGTTCTCTAAGGGGAGTCTGGCATTAGTCCCTTACATGGGGGAGTCTCTCGATAGCTACTATATCCTCACGTGTGTGTCCCTACTGATCGTGACGGTGTTGGCATCTGTGGTATTGCTCGGATGTAGGGAGGTACACGTTGTGTCAGATCGGGGACCTCTCTGAAGGAGGCCACCATGTAGTAGTTGGACTCTCTCATGTACTCATCCCTCTCTACCGCCTAACCCCTAGCCATGTCTCACTCTGTCTTGTACCTATCTTATAATCCAGATAGGTGTCTCCTCTCCTACTCCCATGCATCCTATGCCATCCTCATCTGGTCTATTTGTGCCATCTCTTGCACTGTCGCATCTCTTTCACCCTGCAGAGTCTATACTTGTCCCTTTGCTGCCTCCTCCCTCTCTAAAACTAGCCCTGTGTCTCCCATCACTACCTCAGCACAGTCAGTCCTATCCTGGAGATCATCTCGCTCCCTCCTCAGCTCATCCATCTCCCTCATCAACTCATATCTCTCCTATTGATCCTCATCTCGCTCCCTCTGCATGGTATCCCTCTCCTCTGACATCCTAGATGCCTCATGTGCGAGGGTATCGTAGTCCCTCTATCCCTCCTCCTACAACCTCTCTATCTTTATCTGCAACTTGTCTTTGTCCACCTCTGACTTCCTAAGCCTATGCTTTGCAACCTTAAGTCTCACATGAGCTCCTACTAGTAGTACTATCGGATCCTCGAGTGGTGGTGGTACATATGGTACCATCACGAGTGGCTTCGCCTGTATAGCCTCCACATCCATAGGTTGGTGTTGCTCTCTTGTGTCCTCCATGCCTCTCCTCCATTATCAACCTCCTCTCCTACCCCTTCGTCACTATCATGCTAACCTCCTCTCATCATCTGAACCATAGCCTAGTGCCCCTATAATCGGATGCACTAGCGTGATTCATTCTAGCCTATGTGTTATCCACCAAGCAGTATATCTCATTGTCGTCCCTGCATCTACCACCCCTGCTCTCCCTGGATACTACTCTAGCTACAAATCCTCCCACCTTTGTCTATAAAAATCCATTGTGATTGAATCACCCCACAATTGCTCCTGCGTAATCCGGTGAAATCTCTGAGGCCCTAGCGGGGTATCCTACGGCACCCTGAACTATCTTGTCACCTTGTCTAGTTTGTGGAGCTCGATGATATGCAAGTCTCTCCCGATCAGGTAGCACACTCCATAGAAATATCCTCTATGCCTCCTCTCATCTGCTCTCCATCCGGTGAATCATCGTTGCTGATATGGTCTCCATATAATCTAATATCCCTATAGATCATCCAGTCTCCTCCTCCATCCCTCTAGATCCCTCACATCTATGTAATGCAAGCGGCAGCCGTACTCTGTCACATACCAGTATGCTACTAGTAGTGTCTCATCCTGATACCCCATCGTCAACACCCCTAGCCTCGTCACACTAATGTGCTCCCAGGCCCATATCTGAAGCAATGTCACATGTGTCACACTGAGGGCTCTCCTATAGCAGACCACGTGCATATCCCTATATAGTTGTGCTAGAACGCATGCTCCCCATGCAAACTCCCCCTCTCTCCTCTCCATAATATGTGGAACAACCTCAATAACCTTGAGGCTGCAAAATCTCCTACTCTTGTCTAGTAGTAGGATCCTGCTGATTAGCCCGCAGAGGTACAATGGCAATGCAGGCACCTTCAGTCCCAAACATCTGTCTAAGTCTAGGTCTCCCCCATGGATAGGGAGATCCACCCGTCTAAACATTTTCCATAGACTCTTGTCCCTCTCTCTCCCCTAGCTCTGTGTCATGCTAACTAGGCGCCCCCCGATGGGCAGCTGCAGTATCCTCCATACGTCCTCTAGTGTCACTGTCATCTCCCCCATCGGGAGATGAAACATCGAGGTCTCCGAGCTCCATCTCTCCATCAACACTGTTAGTACTGCTCGATGCACTCTAATGTTGGGGTATCCCAGCATGTGTATCAGTCCCACATGTACTAGTGTTGTGTGGTCCTCATCACTCATCATTGTGACGGTCACCTCCAGTACTAGCGAGTGTCTCTTGCATGTCCATAATGTGTCCAAGCTTTGCATTTAGACCACACACTTTGTCAGTCATTCATCATTTCATCTTCTCTCTATCATCTTTCATCTCTCTCTCTCCATCATTTCACCCCTTTTTCTCTCATTTCCTTTCCTCACCTTGGGTCCCCTTTTTCTGGTTGTTGGCGAGTTCGCCCCATTTTTGGTGAATTCATCTCTTCTTCCTATCTTCTTCGTTCCCCTTTTTGTCGGGTGAATTCGCCCATTTATTGGGTGAATCCGCCTTCCGCCCATTGTCGCTTGTCATCTAGAGGAGTTTGCTCGTGTGATGAGCGGGTTCGTCCGTCGTCCAAGCAACCTCGCATGTCAACCGAGAAAATTCGCCTGTCACGGGTGACCTCACCCATTGGCTAGGCGATTTCACCCGACACAGGCGAGTTTTCCCATCGGCCGGGCGACTTCGCTTGTTAACCGAGCGGGTTCGCCCTTGTATTTTTCACCCTCCCTCGGGCAATTTTGCCTCTACTCCCTAGCGGTGCCCTATTGAGGTGATTTTGTTGTGCGGATGGGCGATTTTGTCCATTCGTAGGTAACCCATTTCCCGTCTACCTAAATCCCAAAAACCCGAAACCCAAATATACAAAAACTTGCACAAATTAATTGAAATCACAAGCTGGGTTTTTTACTCTAACCTGGTAGGGTACCGCGCACTCATAGTAGAACTCACATACCTCCTTTCTTTGGTGGATGAGCTCATTGTCCACAAACCCCTCATGCTTGCTCGCCATGTCAACCATCCTCCTCACCTTCTTCCTCTCTCTCTTGCTGATTCAGCTTCCAAATGTGCAAATGGTGAATAGTAATTTCTAAAACTAATATGTATACAATTTCCCTCTCTTTTTAACTTTTTAAGTTTTGGGTATTTTTACCCTTTATTTAACCTCTTTTTAATTTAATTCATCCCCTTTCTTCCAGAGGCCGCCATTTAAACCCCGTTTATCTGTTTTCTTCCATTTGAAAGCCATTTTTTGGGTTTTTCATGCTCTATCATGTGGTACCGTTCATTTCTCTATATCGAGAAGTCATCTAGGACCCCTTTTTCTTCCCCATCCACCCTCTCGAGGGGGCATACCTTATCATTTTCCTTTATTCCTTCATCTTGTCCATCTTCCCGCGACACCGAGGCATCTTCCTTCATTTTCTACGATTGGACAACCTATACCACCTTTACCCACGTTGGGGCATCATTTTCTAGTCCATTCTTCTATCGAGTTATTTGTATTTTATTTTCTTTGAAACAATTTTATGCTAACAATATTTTGAAGAGGGGAAAAATGTAGACATCCGAATTTGACCTCTCCCCATAAGGTCAAATCCATCCCCTTTATTCATCTATCCCACATTTCCCATCGATGTTAATTAAATGATTTATTTCATAAATATTTCCCCCCTTTCCCTAATGTTCCTAAGGTATTTAATTTAAATAATTAAATACTTTACCTTTATCCCCTTCCCTCTCTAAATTAAATGAATATTCCAATTTGTTTAATTTAGTCATTTGCCTTTATGAATTTAAATCAATTTTTAAAATTCATTATTTCTCTCTCATTATCCCATCCTTCATAATCCCTCCTTAATCTAGATTAATTTAACTAATCTGTGATTAAGATGTGCACACCCTTAATCAGGATTAATGTCACATCCTCCATCATTGTCCACTTGCCTTAATCCTTCATTAACCACCGTAATCCCTTATTTGCACAACCTAATTACTTGATTAGGTCAACTTAATCCTTATGCCATTTATGGCATACCCCCAAGTCAATCTTTTATTAAATGCTTTCTCCTTTTGGAGAAGGCAACCCCTTCCCAAAAATTTCACATTTATTCCCCCTTTTAATTCCTTAAAAGTCTCATCACCCACATGGGGACAAGGACCTCCTTTATGAGGAGATCTTGTTCATTCCGAAGGTACAATATAAAGTACCTCCACTTCATGTACCTTTTGACACCTCATCGACCATATGTCAAGATGTGAGGGCATGCGAGTTATCAACTCACCCTAGCCCTTGAACTTTTCCATGGTGGCTGCATATTGACCCTACATTGTTTAGTGGCTCTTCCCCTAAAATTAGAGGATTTTTTCCTCATTTGCATCAATCAATCAAGCACACAAGCATTAAATCACTCAAGCAAGCACTCATCCAAGCATCAAAAACCTCCATTGTTGCAACACCATTTGCATCCATATCAAGCATCCATTGCAATACCCACTTGCACCATTGCATTCATCATCATCTCATGATCATTTAGAACTAGGTTTCATGCTATTTGCCATTGAAAGGAGCACACAAATCAAATGATTAACAAGGCCAACCAACTCATCAACTTGGACAAGGTATAACACTTTTTTGTCTTTTATTTTGTTCAAGTTCAACTAGGCTAATCGTTGAGGTGTTGTTTGTGTTTTTACTTGCTTGCATTTCATTTCATTTTGCATTTTAGACTAGAAAAATTCACCTGCACAGAGCCTCTGAGTAATGGCACCCCTATATCGCCAGATCACCAGATCATCTGGATTGATGTCTACCATCTGAACAATCGATTGGAGCATTGCAATGTGCTCCCATGCCAAAATATGTAGGAAAGTCACCCCTGCACCAATCGCCCTACCATCACAATAGAAAAAATCATGCAAATCATGGTATAGGGAGGTTAGCATCATGGGCCCCCATGCAAAGAGTGTCCTCTTATACAACATCTGATGTCGCGCCAAGCCCCATCCTAGGTTGAATCCTTTGTTGCATCTATCTAGGGCCACCAACCCTAAAATAATGGTTGTGATGATCAATCTAAATGTGAGCACATGACCTATGTATGACTCAAGTTTGATTTGAGATGTGACCAACATAATATCCTCCATATCCATCACCTCATGGCAGACATCAAGTCTAACATCAACACCGTAAATCACATGATCATTGTGGATCGACAAGCATAGAATCTGCCACACATCCTCCAAGGTCATGGTCACCTCACTTATCGAAAGGTGGAAGACGAGGTCTCACTGTGCCATCTCTCGCACAGAGTCGTCATCATCGCTAGATGTGTCCTAATCACTGGGTCATATGCAACGTACCACAAACCAATCTCTCCTAGGTGCTCCTGGTACAACTCTAATAAATCATCTAATCTCTCTAGCATAGTGGGCATGTGCTCCCTCGATATCAATGGTGGGATAATCTCCTGCATCCATGAAGTGAACAATGTCAGGAAAGCATCAAAATTTGAAGTTATTTAAAATTTCTAGCTCAACAATCATAAAAGCATCACTATATTCAAATTTCAAATAGCGACACCCGGTGCATTTAAAATTTCAAATAGAAACATGTGTCACCAAATAAGTTGGCGTCGTGACTTAGCTTCTGGCCTACCCTAACCCTAAATTTTAAATTGGCAAATGGGTCACCAAACAAGCCTGCGTCGCCATTTAAAAAATGGAAAACCTAACTTTAAATCAAGAAAGGCATCACTATATAAATATGCATTGTTATAATGGATTTGGGCGTCACCAATTTTAGTTTGGGCATTGCTATATAGTGACGCCACTAGAATCTAAACTTTAAAGTATCATAAATGCATTGAAAATTAAAATTTCAAATCAGGTTTTGAATAACATACCGGTGGCCTTGCACCTAGAAGACGCTGGAACTCTCGAACTCAATCAGAGATGTGTCTCGAAAGCTCACGACATGCCATTTCATCGGAGGGTCAAAGCTCAAAATTGTAAGAATTTGTTAAGTGTGAATGCACAAATGAATTGAAAATGACCCTTCTTGGCTTATTCAAGCTAGGAAATTAGGATTTTTTCCCCTAATTTTACATTTAAATTGGGATTTATCATCACCTTCACCAATTTTGCAAAAATGCACCTAATTTTGCATCATTTTTTGCGTTTTTGGCATAATTCCTTGTGAACCCCTAAACCTGCAAATGCACAAGAGCAAAAAACATGTTAGGTTGTTAGATCAAATGAAAGTAAACAAGCATGAGAGATTCGCCATGAAATCCATCTATCTAAAACTTAAATTAGGAAATGAAGAACACAATATAACAACATGTAAATCCTAATTAAGCAAATAACATTATGATCCCATGGGGGAATTGGTGCCAATGAGATGTTGCAATTGGCCCTTTCCCAACTCCTAAGTTGCAAATGTGAGTGATTGAGAGATGGTCAAATCTCCCAAAGAGATTTGACCATAACCTTGTTACAAATCTTGAAGATGATGAATGGTTGAGTGAAATGGGAAAAATTAGCTCTGAATGTGAAGAGAGTATCTTTGCATGCAATTGTGGATGAGAATGAAGTTGAGTAGAGTAAGTTTACTCAAGTTGTGGATGTTTGAATGAGAGGAACAGTCTCTCATTTATAGATTTCCAAAATGGAAGAGAGAGTGAAAATAAGCAATGTGAGATCATTCAACATCCAATGGCCAAGTGTCACTTGTCAAGATGTGAATGGTTGAGGAATGAGCACATTTTGGTCAATGTGCATGATAAATGCCATGAGATTCAAATTTGAATGTGACATGTTGGAGGGAGAGAAGAAAGGAGTTAATGTCACTTGGCTCAATGCACAAGGACATGTAAGAGGCATTGAATGCCCTGTTGGAAGGACCAAGCCCATTTGGATTTTGAATTCAAATTGAAGGAATATTCCCTTTTTATTTTTTGTTGAGAGAAAATAGAGAATTAAATAAATCAAAGTAATTGATTTATTGTGCAAGTTGCATTCTCTAGAGGATGTGACATAGATTAGGATTAAATTAATCAAAGTTTAATTAATTTAATGAAGAATTAGGAGATGTGACAATTTAGACTTAAATTTATGAATTGATTTAAGTCAAGAATTGAGAGGAAAGGTTTAATTTATTTAATTTAATGAGAGGAATTTAGAGACTTTAATCAAATAAAATGATTTATTTAATTAAACAAAAACATAAGGTTGATTAAATTAAATTGATTAATTCAATCAATAGAGGAGAAAGACCTAATTAAATAAATAATGATTTATTTAATTAAGGGATGAAAGGTGTTGATAAGTTGAGAGTATGATTCCAGAAGAAATGTCGTTAGTAATCAGGATCAAGTGTGTCAGATCGAATTTGTACATTTTTCATGTCTATATTTTGCCCCTCTTTAAAGCAATGTACTTGTTGCATTGATTCAAAGAATAAACTGATGTGATCAAAGTTCAAAATTTCTCAATTTTTTAGATGCCCCACTATTGCCCCAGCGAAATGATTATGCTGGTATACTGATTCAAAGAATAAATTGATATGATCAAAGTTCAAAATTTCTCAATTTTTTAGATGCCCCACTGTTGCCCAGCGAAAGGATTATGCTGGTATACTGCCCCCTCGAGAGATCGAGCGGAAATGTACGATTTTCCGATCGAGATCGCGATAAAATGTGAGAGGAGTGGTTCTATTGATCAGAGGATGAAAGATGATTCTTTGATGTAGACAATTTGTATGATGTATAGACAATCATCGACCATGGGTAGCCTCATGTATATTTTCATACAACACACCGATTTTAGATAGAAATGTTAGTAAAGATAGAAGAATAAGAAGAATAAGATGGATTGGAAGGAGGATCCACACAAGTTCACATTATTACCGCTGATGATTTTGTATTGCTTACCAGGAGTTGGGATTTTCAAAGGGCCAATTACTTTATGTTTGATAACACACATAGGTACGATGCATCAAGGTATAAAGGACCAAGATGGCATTGTACCTAGTGTGATTGACTTTGACTCAATAATCAGATAGGAGTATCCCTCTTCACACTTAGCATACATACCTTATTCACAATGTAGTTCAGATATTCTAAACATCTCAGACCTAAACATAGAAAAGCAAGCCTTCCTATGTGGTCAACAAGATACCTAAAACATCCTCCCTACAAACCAACAAAGTACATATGGCTAATTTATTTTACAAGTGTATCCCACAAGCGCAACAGATAAAAAAGATAATAATCTTTGCCCCATTCCTTTCTCTCTAAACCTGTTTTGTTTAGGCATCATCGAGAGGTCCTTGGAATGGGCGCAAAATAAGATAAGTCAACAAAGACCAAAAAGAGTAAACAAACAAGCTAATGTTCTTCGTACCGCTAGCCAAGACTAAACTATTGTGGGGTACCTGATGCTTATGTCCATCGCAGGAAAGCTTCATCCTAGGACATGTTGTGATCAGGGTTTTGGTGAGAATGACTTGGGTGATAAGCTATTGATACTCTGAGTTGACCAACTTGCTTGCTTACTGACTTAGACTTTCAAGACCTTGACGATAGGGGTGTTCACTTTTAAACCTACTAAAATTGTTTCTGATTGCCTTACCAACAGATGAAGGTGACGATTGACTTTATTATGAGTGATAAAATTCGTGGGTGAAAGCGAGATGAAATGGATGCACCATTTTGGGTTTTCAGATATTTTGAGGTTATTTTTGGTATTTTCACATTTTTCAATGTTTTTGGTATTTTTGAGGTTTATGACAAAGAGACTAACTTAAAGACCTATCCTAGGGGTCTCGGGAGTTGATCCATAGATTAGCCTCACCTATGTTATACACATAGAGACCACGTAGTTCAACTAATGATGAACTGACTTGATGATAAGATGGACAAACGGATTGCCCTTTTTATTGCTTAAAGGACTGACCTAAGATGTAGACTAGATGGGCAAACAGATTACCAATGTGATGGATGCCTAAGGACTGACCCTAACTATCTCGGGGGATGATCAAAGATCAACCTTGCCTACGTTCAAGCTTAGAGATGACATAGTTCGGATGACAACTGACTCTATTTTTGATTTTTTGATGTTTTCTAATATTTCAACATGTTTTTGGATTTTTGATGATTTTTTTGAATGTTTTTGAGTTTTCGCATGATTTTGACGATTTGGACATGGATATGTGATGATATCAGTGCTTTTTTTTGGCATTTTGTTGAACCAAACTTAATGTTGATTGATGGATTGATGGTTTGACTAAGTGTGTTAAGTCAAACAAAAGTGATAATGCACTTGTAAACTCCAGGAAGTTATGTTATCCTAGAGTGAACTTGTACAAAAGAGGATGGTTTGACTAAGTGTGTTAAGTCAAACAAGTTGATGATGGATTGGATAACTTGACTAAGTGTGTTAAGTCAAATAAGATGATAATGCACTTGTAAATTCCAGGAAGTTGTGTTATCCTAGAGTAAACTTGTGCACAAGATGATAGTTTGACTAAGTGTGTTAAGTCAAACAAGGTGATAATTGATTGGATTTGATTGATCAAGATTGATGAAGCTTGATTTGGAACAAAATTGTTTTGATGATTTGATGTGACATTGAAGTACACATTAGATGCAACTGATATTGATTATTCAGATTGATGTTCGATGAAAGATAAAGCTTGATAAGGAACATCTTCTTGTCAAAATATGCCATGGGCTAGTGATTTGGATTGGCTCACAAATTCTTTGACCAATTTGATTTCACATTTGCAAATGTTTAGATCACCACATAAGTTGGAGGACATAGATCAAGATTTATTCCTGAAGCAGGATGTAAATATCTGCCCCCAGTGTCTAGCAATGTATGGAATGCCACGAGAGGATATATGGATATGAAAAACATGCAAAGGATGCCAAGGATTATCTTGTGATAAGATAAGGTGTTCAAACAAAGGAATGCTCATTTGGATAGTGCTTTCATGGCTCAGATAACGTTGGGTAGGATAGGATCAGTGAAAATGACCCATGTCAAGATGTCTACCATAAGCAAGTGTAAAGTGTGCACCAAAATTTTCATCAAGATTAAGATACCTTGGAGTATGGATGCAGATGGATGAAAATGGATTGGATAAATGGTTCATGGATGAATGGGTGATATGGCTCAAATGATGGCTTTATTATGGATGTGATAAGATGCTTTCACCCAAAATGGTGCACACAGATGCTTGATTCTACACATGATGCCTGTTTGCCAGGTTTTCATCATGGTACTTGTCCAAAGTGCCACCGAAGTGGTTTTCACTAGAGGAAAAAAAAATTCTTTACTGTTTTCAGATCCTTTTTCTGAATTTTTTTTGGAATTTTGTATTTATTTATTTTATTTTTATTTTTTTAATTTTTTGATTGATTTTTATTTTTATTTTTTTTGTATTTTCTGAGAGATTTTAAGGTGATGTTGAACCACCTAATATTGTTGATGTTGATGTTTCTGTCATAACGTTCCATCGGTATCCTGCTTGAAGAAGTTGCTTTGCCAAGACACGTGGACTTGAAAGCAACTTTTGAGATCCTTGATCTGCTTTGCTGATACTAGAGTTAACTCTATCTCTGTGCGCACATCACAATAGAGTGCCTTTTGAATCCTTATGATGAAGGGTCGTTGCCAATACATGGTCAATGTGATAATTGGATATCATGCATGGAGGCGTGGATGGAGTGTATTTAGGAGTAAAATATGGATTGGTTGATAGTTTGGAACCTTTGACTCTCCAAACTTGGGAAGATGAGCAATAATGGGTGGATACAAAAGTGTGCATGGAATTAGGACCATTTGCTTGATACACTTTGCATGTTGCTTGAGAAGCTTGCTTTCACTTTTGTGGACATCTTTGATGGATACTTTTCCCTTTTTTATTTTTCCCCATAGTTTCTTTGACTGATGGAGTTTGATAGGGATAATTTTTCCTTGTATTCTTTGGCATCCATATGTATTTGATTTGTCCTTCATGCTTCTTAGCTTCTTTTTCCTTGATAACATTCTTCATGCTTTGATTCAAATCTTTCTTTTGTTGTTGGTCCCAATTCATGGATGGGGTGATGGGTGGATGAAGATTCATGACGTGGTGGGTTGTAATATTGGCATTGGTTTCATCATAAGGATTCTTCATGCCCCCTATGTTGATGCTTGCTTGAGACGAAGTTGCCCCTAGTTTTGTGGAAGTATTATTGATATGTTGAGATCCCTTGATTGTTGAATAACCAAGGCCTTGATGCTTAGGATTTCCAAAAATCTGTATTGGTTCCAGGATACCCTGTTCATGTAGGCCTAATCCTTTGCCTTGATAATTTATCTACTGAAAAAACTTATTTGCAATAGGATATGATTTACCTTGGAAGCAAGGTGCTAATCCTTCTCTGCTCTGTGGTGGATCTTCAAAAGTGACAACTTCTTTATTGATGAGGTAGCTTGCCCTAAGAAAAGTAAGTGATCCAAGTTTCTAAGTGATAGGACCCTCTATCTTTGAGATAACCTTCGGATTGATCTTTTTGGCTTGATCTTGTGAGATATCAGATTGTAATGCTCCTTCAAGAGGTGTTGATGCTTCACTGTACTTGAAAAAGTCTTCCTCATGATTCATTCTTGATATGCTTTCACATGATGTTTTTTGATTCACAACTTCTGTAGAAGCCTTCTTCATGACCCATTTCTGATATGTCTCTAGTTTTTTCTATATCTTGATCATGTGTGCAAATGTTAGGAGTAGGAGACTCTTGTTCCTCAGTAAGATTATGATACTCTTGTTTTGAATGAAGATCATCTACGTGTCCATCCAAAGAAAGCATCTCATGGGTAGACGGAGGGGTATGTACTATATGGATACGATCATCATGTATAGATAGGAGAGTGTCCATTATTCATTGTAGTAGTTTGGAGATACAAATTCTTGATCTCAAATGATTTCGGAATTGCTTTCGACATCCTTTGGATCTAGTTCTTGACATGGGTCAATTTCAAAGAATGAATTGTTTTCTTGGATATCTTCATTAGGCATAGGATTTTGCTCAAATGTCATGAGGTCAAAGGATGTCCATATGTTTTGGAAAGGACCATTGCTAGACCTTGGTGAAATATGTTGATCATGCTTTGGAAGAAATTCTTTAGATATGTCCTCTAACTCATAAGGCAATGTAAAGACATTATCAACACGATCGTTGGTGTATGGATATTGGTTTATGTCAATAGGATCAAATAACATTAACACTCCTTGAAATAGATCTTTGTAGGAGGGGTCTTGATCATGACTAAAAAATGGCTCTTGATGTATGTTGATTTGATTATTGGATGAGGTGGAAACATCTTCAAGGTGTTCATCGATGGATAGGTCTTGATTATTGTTTTCAAAAAATTTGGTGGGAGTTTCTTGCAAACTTTGTTGAGTGAGTAATGTCTGCGTTTGTTGTTGAGCCAAAAATGTTTGTTGTTGGTCGTTTTGTTGTTGTTCCAACAAAGCTTGTTGTTGGTCTTGCTTTTGTTGTGCCAACAAAGCTTTTTGTTGGGCTCCTTGTTGTGCTACTTGTTGATGGAATTTTTCATGGATTGCTTGCAATAGTTCCCGAAATTGTGCTTGCGCCTGTTGAGCCTGGTGTTGGGCTTGAGCCTGTGCTTGTTGGGCTACTTGAGCCGCTTGCACAACTTGTACAACTTGTTGGTTTTGGAGTGCCTTTTGGTGGGCAGCTTGTTGAGTGTCTTGCAACATGATGTAGAATGAATTTTTCATGTTGTGTTTTGGTGGTGGTGGCGGTGGATTGTGAATGGTGTTGATTGTTGCTTGGATGGTTGCCATCTGTTGTTGCAATATCGATGGCAAAAATGGGGGATTTGGTATGATGTTTTGATTTGGCATTATAGGTTGACTTTGAACATTGTTGTGGTTGAGAATCATATTGCCTTGATTTAGGTAACTCTGATTTTGCATGGTGTTACCTTCACTTGGATCAATACCTATAGTCGTCAACATATTGCTTGGATTTTGAACAACATTGATGGGATTTGCAAACATGTCGACCCCAAAGTTTACCAAGTGTGGATTTGAAATGGTCATGTTTGGTAAAGTTGCACTTGGCATGTATGGATTTGGTGGGATAATGTTGTTTGGAATAAGACTCATGCATTGACTATTTGGTTGATAGATTTGCAAACTTGGATTTAAATCTACCATTGGGAAAGGTGTTCTAAACTTTGGATTGGGCATACTCACGTTCGTTGTACTTTTGAGGTTTGGAGGAGATAATGATGCCATGTATAAATGTGAGTTTCGATAATCAATTGGCATTATGAGACTTGGATAGTTTGGTTGACTTGGATTACTCATGATGTATGAGTCGAGTTTGAATTCCATATTCCTCTTGTGTTTTGACCTTGTTGCAAGAGTGAACCTCTAAGGTGTTTAGGACCAATGATGAGATGAAAGGGTGAGTGATATGGGTGTTTGAACGTTTAGGAACTTTGGATCAATATTAGACTTTAGGACTTATTTTGATTTGATTTTGATTGCGGATAGTTTGAATAAGTGTGTTAGGCCAAACAAGATGATGGTGAACTTGTAAACCCTAGGAAGTTGTGTTATCCTAGGGAAAAATCGCATAAGAGAATGAATTGGCTAAGTGTGCTAAGCCAATCAAAGTGATCATGAACTAGTAGACCTCAGGAAGTTGCGTTATCCTAGAGGAAAATTTGTTCAAGGGATGTGATTATTTGGCTAGGTTTGTTAAGCCAACAAAGGTGATTTTGATTTTCCAAAAGTCTAGCATGAATGATGTTTTCAAAGTTCCAATAGTTGTTGGTGAGATGAAATTTGATAAATGTTTGAGAGATGGGTGAAGTGATGATTTTGATCCTAGATGACCCTATGAGGACTTACTTACAAGAACAAGGTAATGAAGAACATGTTTTTCCCTAGGAGTAATTCAAACCAAAAGACCAATGTTTGCATGAAAACCATACGACTCAAAAGAGAACAAGCACATGTGTGGTTCAATTGTTTGTTTATCTTTCTTAGATTTGGTGTATTTTTTACCACAAAAACTTTCTTGATTATGTTTCTCAAACTAAATGTCCAATACCCTAATTTTCTTCCATCCCACAAATTGCATTATGTGGAAATCAAGG
This sequence comes from Sequoiadendron giganteum, assembly GCA_007115665.2. NCBI lineage: Eukaryota > Viridiplantae > Streptophyta > Pinopsida > Cupressales > Cupressaceae > Sequoiadendron > Sequoiadendron giganteum. Next base: position 168,254,414 of record CM021106.1, on the reverse strand, counting down.
AAATCAAGGCAAAAGTTTCCTAGTGTTTAACCTTGTTGAAAACAAATGATGATAAAATCCAAGCACTTAGAAACCTCTAAGGATATGATCCCTAGGGAAAGCAAGAGTACTTAGATTTGTCAAAGGATATTTGTTTCCTCCAAGGGGTTTGAAATTTGGATCCCTTTGTGGATGTTTGTTTTTCAATTGTTTTAGAACCAAGCAAGGTGTCTCAATAACATGCACAATCCTAGGCTGAAAAGATAGTATTTATTGGGTTCCCACTTGGATAAATCCAACTGCGCATATTCTATGTGGATGACTAGATGCTTGACCACATTGGCTCCCCTCCACAACACACACTTCTCGGGTCATCCAAGTATCAGTACCCATGAATCTCTCATGGCATACTTTTCATCTCTACAACAAAACTGCATGTATAACGTGGGGCGGCTTCAAAGGACATGATCTTTTGCACCAACAAATAGATAGGATTTGGCCTTTTCTAAACAAAGGGTTCTAATGCGGGCATTCTGTTCGTGGTGGATTATCCAAAGTCTGTGAGAGTCCATTTATGTCCATCTCGTCAGAATAATCATCGTGATTCTTGAACTTTCCTCAAAAATCCACACTTATATACCGGTTGGAAGTCGTTTGGCTTTAGTGTGTTCCCAATTGGGTCATTCCCTTGGGTGAGTAATTTTTCCCACAAGATAGACCCTCTAAGTTAAACAAAAGCGAATAACTTATCCGTAGTTCGATCAACCTTCGTTTAGAAACAAAGGGAGAACACTCGCAAAGTGTTTTGTTCAATTTTAAGTTTCCAAATCGAAATGTGAAGGCAATATTTTTGAAAACTTAATATCACAAAAAGACTTTTGATTCTCAAGATCACCATGAGGCACGAGAGAAGCGCATACACCTTTTAAATGATATTAATTTGTGAAAAAGATTGCAAAACATGAAAAACACTTGTTCATTTTAAGTCCATAAAGTAGTCATGAGTTCATTTTAAAAGCACCAAATGAGATGTGAAGTTTTCCTTGTTCAATTGTTAACCTTTAAAAAAAATCTAGTATGTTGTTCCTAAGGTTCTTTTTAGCCTTTTTTGCAACTTCTGAAAAGAAATTTGATTGTTCTTTTTAAAGCCCAAAAGAAATTTTAGTGTCCTAAGAGCATGAAAGTAAACAAATTTCTTTAGAAAGGGATTATAAGTTCTCCCAAAGTGTTTAAAAACACTTGATACAATGATATGATAACTTCATAAAGAACCTTTGGCCTTCGTTTTCCTTCGTTCACTTTTGATCCAAAAAATTCTTTTTTAGGCAAATTTCAATAATTTTTAGATTTTTCCATTTTTAGTAATTTTGCATTTATGACTTTGAGAGTCCTATTTTTTACCAAAAACTTTCTAAAACTAAGGTAAGATAAATTTCCAACTAACATTTGAAATTGGAAACATGGGTTTTGAATTATTAACAAAAACAACTTTCAAAAAACTAGGAAAAAACACTAAAATGTCATTTTGAGGGCCAAGATGAAAGTTTCAAGCCCCCAAAATGTGTGCAAATCGCCATCAACCTATTAGGTTGGGAATCCACATGCCACCTCATAAAGAAACCACCTGTAAAATTTCAGCCAAAACCCACATCCAAGTCATTATGATCTTGGGAAGTTCCTGCAAACTTTGAAATATAAATTTTGCTTGTTCTTTTTAAAACCCAAAAGAAATTTAGTTGTTTCTAAGGCAAATGACATTAACAAATATTTTTTAAACAAGAATCTAAAATCCTTAAAGAGTGTTGAAGAACACTTTAGTGTTTAAAAACACTTTGTGCATAATGAACATGGTGCCATAATGAATTTCCTACTTGTTTCCTTGCTCCAACCTGCAAAATGACAGAAAACCAGAGAGCAAAAAGACAGCAAACAAGGTAAAAAATGAGAAAATCAAAAAATCAAAAAGTTATATCAAATTTTAGACTTGACTATTTTTCACGGCATAGTTTGTAAAAGCGACACAGTTTGGACAAAAAATGGCGCTATAGAGCATCGCACGGTTGACTGTGGACAGCGCTCTGCAGGAACAGATGCCCAATATGCGATGTGATATGGCTAAGCGACACAGTTTGAAAAGCGGTCAGGTTTGAATTTTTGAAATTTTCTAAGGCGGGAACAGAGCGACGCAATTTAGAAAAACACAGTGCAATATTGAGCCACTTTTTGAAAAACGGTGCGGTATAGCGTCGCGGGACTGTGCGCGGTGCAGTTAGAAAATTTGAAATTGGCAGCGGGAAGAGAAAAAGCGGTGCGGTTAAGAAATTTTATGCAGTTTAGTATAGCACCACGCCTCTAAAAGCGATGCAATATTGAGTCGCAGCTCTGGAAGTGGCGCAATATGACGTCACGGTACTAGTAAGCGACGCAGTTTCCTGTGTTCTGCAAAAAAAAGTTTTAAAAATGCATAACTTTTGAAAAAAACGTGATTAAATTCTTGATTGCCCTCCTTCTATCGCCAGAATATGAACCCCTAAACCTGCAAATGCACAAGAGCAACAAACATGTTAGGTTGTTAGATCAAATGCAAGTAAAGAAGCATGAGAGATTCCCCATGAAATTCATCTATCTAAAACTTAAATTAGGAAATGAAGAACACAATATAACAACAACATGTAAATCCTAATTAAGCAAATAACATTATGATCCCATGGGGGAATTGGTGCCAATAAGATGTTGCAATTGGCCCTTTCCCAACTCCTAAGTTGCAAATGTGAGTGATTAAGAGATGGTCAAATCTCCTAAAGAGATTTGAAGAGATTTGAGCATAACCTTGTTACAAATCTTGAAGATGATGAATGGTTGAGTGAAATGGGAAAAATTAGCTCTGAATGTGAAGAGAGTAACTTTGCATGCAATTGTGGATGAGAATGAAGTTGAGTAGAGTAAGTTTACTCAAGTTGTGGATGTTTGAATGAGAGGAACAGTCTCTCATTTATAGATTTCCAAAATGGAAGAGAGAGTGAAAATAAACAATGTGAGATCATTCAACATCCAATGGCCAAGTGTCACTTGTCAAGATGTGAATGGTTGAGGAATGAGCACATTTTGGTCAATGTGCATGATAAATGCCATGAGATTCAAATTTGAATGTGACATGTTGGAGGGAGAGAAGAAAGGAGTTAATGTCACTTGGCTCAATGCACAAGGACATGTAAGAGGCATTGAATGCCTTGTTGGAAGGACCAAACCCATTTGGATTTTGAATTCAAATTGAGGGAATATTCTCTTTTTATTTTTTGTTGAGCAAAAATAGAGAATTAAATAAATCAAAGTAATTGATTTATTGTGCAAGTTGCATTCTCTAGAGGATGTGACATAGATTAGGATTAAATTAATCAAAGCTTAATTAATTTAATGAAGAATTAGGAGATGTGACAATTTAGACTTAAATTTATGAATTGATTTAAGTCAAGAATTGAGAGGAAAGGTTTAATTTATTTAATTTAATGAGAGGACTTTAGAGACTTTAATCAAATAAAATGATTTATTTAATTAAATAGAAACATAAGGTTGATTAAATTAAATTGATTAATTCAATCAATAGAGGAGAAAGACCTAATTAAATAAATAATGATTTATTTAATTAGGGATGAAAGGTATTGATAAGCTGAGAGTATGATTCCAGAAGAAATGTCGTTAGTAATCAGGATCAAGTGTGTCAGATCGAATTTGTACATTTTTCATGTCTACATTCCTTCATCCCAGAACTTTTTCGGACCCCCTGGGGCAACTTTTCATCTTTATCAAGAAATCACCCCAAAATTCAAAATCTCTGCTCGATTTCTTAAGGGGGAAGGGAATCAACTTTATCCTTCTGCTGGGGCATCTAAAAAATTAGATTTTTTTTTTGTTTCAGCAAAAGTTTTCATTTGAAGAGAATTATACTTTGAACCAAAGTAGCAAGTACCTCGCTTCAAAGAGGAGTAAATTGTAGACACTGAAAAATGTCCTGATCAATATCATGCACTAAAAATAGGTTTACTAACATCATTTCATCTGAAACCCATCCTCCTTTCGCTTAATTGATTTAATTAGCCTAGTTAATTAATTAATTGCATCATTTTCACCTATTGACCTAATTAAATTTAATCAGGTTAATTCATCTCTTTTTGGACTAACACTTCATCTAATTAAATTAAATAAATCAAAATATTTGATTTAATCTCCTAAGTCATCTTATTTAATTAAATAACCTTAAGTTATTTAATTAAATATCATTTCACCTTTCCCACATTTATTAAATCATCTAATAAATGTCACTTTAATTCTTCTAATCCCCTAATTGCATAAATTAAATCTTGTTTAATTAAAAATTAAACTATGTTTCCTCTAATCAAAGGGAATATTCTCATGGAATATTCTTTATCCCCTTTTTGCACAATTAAAATTTTGTTTTAATTTGCAAAATTCTTTTTTCCTCACCCATAGGAATATTCCAAGAGAATATTATTATTCCTTCATCATTTAAAAAAGGGATATTTGCACTTGGCTTCAAATGCAAGCTACCTTGTAACTTGAGTTACAAGTTATCTTTCAACCTTTCGAACAAGTCACCTTTGACTTGTGTGTGTAGGTCAAAAGTGTGTTCGTTTGAAGCAAGTGTGAACCCTTGATTAAATCCCATCATGCATTCTCATTTGTTGATGAGAATCCATTATCCATGCCTCTCCTTCCTTTCATCCTGGACCGTTGATTAATCTTTTCAATCTCAACCCTCCATTTCTCATTTTCTCTCCTATAAATAGATCACTATTCAGAGACAAATGGATCCATCTTTCAATTGCAAACTTATGATGTTGAATTAACTTGCATCCACACTCATATTTTACTCACGTTTAACTTGTTTTAGTTCATTTTCATTGCATAATAGCTTAAAGCATCCATTAATGGCTTCCTTGCATCCATCTTAACTTAATTATAAATTAGGGTTTTCATCTTTTAGCATAGAAATAGCTTAGAGTAGCTTAGCAATTGCATAATTAGATCATTTTTAGCATAATATCATGTTTAATCAACTTGCATCATGTCCATTTTAGCATAAATCATGTTTTAATCCATTTTATCACAAATGGTTTCATCGATTATCTTCCATAGAGTCGACTAAAACAGGCTCACTAATCATGGGATTGGGAAAGGGTCGTTGTTTCACATCAACATGACACCAATTCCAAAATAGGATAAGTTTCAGATCGACCAGGTTAGGAATTTAACTGTTTTTGTGTAGTTTGTAGCTTTCATTTTCAATTAAATGATTAATTTAGATTTCCATTTCGAATGATCTTGTTTGTAGATGTAGGTATGTTTGGCAAAGTTATGCTTCAATTCATCATGAGTCAAGCGTAATTGGTCCACCCTGACAATCCTTGTCTCACAAGTCCTAGCATGAAATGTTAGGTTCTTAGCTAGACATATCACACTCTGAATATCGTAATAAATTGTCACTGCACCTTATTTTATTCCAATATTTGAACACAATCTCTTAAGCTAAATAACTTCTTTACAAGCATGAGTAGCTACCATATACTGAATTTCAATAATAGACAAAGCAACCACAACCTGACACTTGTTCAACTAATTGCACCACCAAATAAAGTAAACACATAAGCACTAGTGGATCATCTACTATCAATATCACCTGCCCAATCTAAATCCACATAACCATAAATATCAAGGGAAATATCATCTTTAATAGTATTACTATGATAACATGAGGAATAATTTGAGGTACCACACAAATATCTTAAGATTCTTTTAATTGCATCCCAATGAACTCTACCAGGATTATACATATATCTAGAAAGAACTCCCACTACTTGGGCAATGTTTGGTCTAGTACAAATCATAACATACATCAAAATTCTAACTACACTTTGGTAAGACACTATGCTCATGTCTTCCATCTCTGATGGGGATGTTGGACAATCTGAAATAGATAACTTTGTTCCAGCTAAAAAGGAACACACAATGGTCTACAATCTTGCATATCAAACCTCTATAAAATTGAATTGACATACTTTAGCCAAGCCATAGATTTGTGTTCACTCTATCTCTTTTAATTTTCATCCCAATAATGTGTCTAGTTGCACCAAGGTCCTTCATTTTAAACTTAGTAGCAAGATGAGATTTCAGTTATGAAATCATACCTTTCCCTTTACCAATAAATAACATATCATCAACATATAATGCAATAAACGAGAAACATTCACCATCAATTTTATAATAAACACAATGATCTGATATAGAACCCTCAAATACCAAACTCAACACATATGTATCAAATTTTTGGTACATCATAGGAATCTATTTTAGGCCATACAAAGATTTCTTCAATTTGTAAACCAATTTACTCTTATCTTTCACCATGTAGTGCTCTAGTTGTGTCATATAAATATTCTCCTCCAAATCACCATGAAGGAAAGTAGTTTTCATATCCATTTGATTAACCTCTAAATCATAAGCAACAACAATAAAAAGTAGAATTTTAATGGATGTCATTTTTACAACAAGAGAAAATATATCTCACCATAATCAACGCCCTCAACTTGAGAGTAACCTTTCACAACCAACCTTGCTTTGTACTTCTCAATACCTCCATTTGAACCAATCTTTTTCTTGAACACCCGTTTGCAACCAACATGTTTTCTTCCCTTGAGAAATGGTACAAGATCCCATGTATCAATCTTTTCAAAGCTGTCATTTCTTCATCCATAGCAATCTTCCAAGATTTTGCATCATTCATACCTAGTGCCTCTTCTACTAATCTGGGTTCATCCATGTTTGTATTCAAAGAAAAAATACATCTTCAGTCATCAAGTGCATACCTTTCAGGTGGTTATCTATATCTTGTAGACCTATGAACAAGTTGAGTTGGAGGTTCTTCCTCCTCTTCCGAAGATTCAAAGCTAGATGAGCTCTCCTCAACTTCTTGTCTATCCATGGGCCTCGATTCAACTTTCTCAAGTGTAGAAGGAAGTCGAATCACATCTTCTTGTTTACTTTGTTTTGGTTGCAATGTAACAAAGGAAGGTCTAGTTTCTCTAAAAATAACACTTTTACTATATATTTCCTTTTGTGCAACAAGATCCCAAAGCTTGTATCCTTTCACACCATAACTATATCCGATGAAGATACATTTCACAACTGTGTTCTCCAACTTTGTTCACTTCTTCTTTGGCACATGTCTATATGCCTTGCAACCAAAAACTCTAAGATGTGTTAATGAAGGCTTATGACTTGACTATTCATCTATAATAATCTTATCAACAAGAGCTAATATAAGGGATCTGTTAATCAAGTAAAAAACAATGACAAAAAAATCAACCTAGAACCTTTGTTCTAGACCAACACCACTCAACATACTCCTAGCCTTCTCCATTAGTGTCCTATTCATTCTTTCTACAAATCCATTATGCTGTGGAGAATACAAAGTTGTCTTTTGTCTATGAATACCATAATTGTTACAAAATATATCAAAATTGTTAGAGAAAATTTCACTAACATTATTAGTCCTCAAACATTTTATTTTCTTTCCAGTCTACAACTCAACCATTGCTTTAAATTATTTAAACATTGGAAAAACTTCATATTTACTCTTTAGACAATACACTCATCTCCTTCTACAATAATCATCAATATATGAAACAAAATATGTGGATTTAATAATGAAGGAATATCTACATGACCAAACACATCAAAATGAATAACATCCAATACACCACAAGATTTATGAGAACTTAGGGGTGGGGGGCCTAGTTCGATTGGCTAAAACATCTTGTTGTAGGCAAGAGGTCACGAGGTCTATTCTCCCCCAAAACCCATGGTACCAAAGGGCGTGTCATGCCAACACTATTGATCACATGAATTTTTTTTACCAGGCACACTATAGTTTATAGGGGGATGGATACCCGACCAATTCCTGCAGTCTAAAGAAAAAGATTTATGAGAACTCAAGTAAAACTGGACATGGTTTTGTTTTCCATAAATCCAATGCTCACATAAATCAAATTCAAGATTACAATCAAATAAACCTTCAACAAGGTTTTTATTTTTCAAGGTCCTTAGACCCTTTTCTCCAATGTGGCCAAGTCTTTAGTGACATAACATACTTTTCTTTGCAGGTAAATTTGATTTAGAAGAAAGTGAACCCTTGGGTACCCATAAGCCATGACCATCCACTAAAGATGAAACCCTCACCTCTTCCACATATTCGCTTTTCAAAGTACTATTACACTCAATAGTGCATGTATCAAGCTTATACAATGTGTCATATCTGACACCTCTAGCAATCACCATAACACCTCTAATCATCTTGCATCCTACATTAGAAAATACTACCGACACACTTGCATCTATTAGTTTTCTCATAGATAATAATTTTTGTGCTAATTATAGGGACATGTAATACACCATTAATCCTTTTTATTCTATCGTTATGAAACTTGATTCTAACTTTACCACGACCAAAAATATTTAAATAAGAATCATCACCCAAGTACACCTTGCCTCCATCAAATTCTTCATATTTAGAAATCCAATCTCTATTAAAGGTCATATGGAAATATGCACCTCAGTCAACTAACCATGCATCATTACCTACACAAGTTTCCAAATCTACAATAAATGTGTCACCATCTTCCTTCTCAAACTCATAATCAAAATCAAATCTCTTCTTTTTCTTCTTCTTTTCTTCTTTGCAGTCCTTATGAGTATGTCCAAGCTTACTACAATTCCAACACATAACTTTAGATTTTCTAGGAAATTTGGATATCCCCTTGGACTTGGATTTATCACACTTCTCATTCTTCTTTCCTTTTTCCTTAGGTCTTCCACAAACATTTAGGGTCTCCTTGGCACTGGTGTATACTTTCCTCCTCATCTCTTGAGAAATCAAAGAACCCACTACATCTCCAATCTTCAATATAATAGTACTCCTAATAGCCATAACAAGAGAATCCCATAATCAAGCAAAGAATAAAGCAAGATCTATCATTTCTCCTCCTCATCCACTTTGACACCAACTGATGCCAATTGAGCCACCAACATATTGAATGCTTCCAAGTGGCCTATAATTTGTCCACCCTCTTCCATTCTCAAGGAATACAATTCCTTACTCAAGAAAATCTTGTTCGCTAAAGATTTGGCTTGATACATCTCACCAAATCTTCTTACATAGTTTATGTGCGGAGGTCTCTTCATGGACATTGATTAAAATAGAATCTATCAAGCATAATATAATTAGAACCTTGGCTTTATGGTCCATAACATCATATTGAGAAGCCAAAGTAGGATTTGAAGGCCTTGAAAAATTCTCATCAACAACATCCCATACATCTTGATCTATCAACAGATCCATCCTTAGCTTCCACATTTCAAAATTATTTCCAAAAAATTTATCCACCTTTATTCTCCCTAATGAACTTGCTATTTGAAAATTCCTGCAACAAGATCACAAAGTATCTTCTGCACAAGCTCCCACTCAAATCTAGATTAGTTCAGAAAACCCAACAACCCACAACTGAAACCAAAGGTGATCAAGCTCTAATACCACTTGTAGGGAAGCTAAGGTAGTAGAACAACTTCCTACACTAATCTTGAGAGGAGGATAATGCAAGACTTTATAGATCTTTTCAACAGTTACAAAAATTTAAACAAAAATAAACATAAATATCATGCATACCACAACATAGTGATTTACGTGGGGAAAACCCTTTCGGGAGAAAAACCCCACACTCCAAAAGCTACCCAATATATTATCCAAATATCATGAAGATTACAATATACTTGTAGAGAAATCTTCTCACATGAGTATCACCAACCAAAGGTCTAGAGGAAACATGACTGCTACCAGACTCTCATAATACATCACAATGCACAATCGTAATACAACACCCTCATAAAATAGGGTTGTCTTCTAGGGCAAGTCAAGCGAACAAAATATCAACCGTCAAATCTGAGACCTAATTATGAACAATCTAGATTTACAATAATATAATATACAACATACCCCCCAGTGAACCCCCACGCTTTACCTATCAATAGTAAACCTTATGTAATTTCAAGGTTGAGACACATTTTCCAACACATTTCTCCATCCAAAAATCTATAAATTCAAGCCTTGCCATCCTATTTTTAACAACATAATTTGAGCTATCCTATTTTTAACAACACAATTTGAGCTATCCTATTTTTAACAACACAATTTGAGCTATCCTTATTATGTTGGAAATTCATCATAAGAGCAATCCACAACCACAATTGAAGAGCAAATCAATAAGTTCTTGGTGGAAACTTGGAGCTCAATCCATGGAGTTGAAGATGATGAAGGTATAATGTCATTTTGTATGCATTTGCTTTATGTTTTGATTGATTTATCCTTCTAATCATTTTCTACCTCTTCACATAGTTTGTTATTTTTTCTAATGTCTCAAATAGGGGGCATTATCTTTTTGTAATGGACCTATGTTGATTATAAAAAATAAAAGTATAATATTAGAAAAAATAAAATACATAAATTATACCTTTTGGAAATCTAACACCATTAGTTATGTAAGCACAAATTTTATCAAATAAGTTAGTTTAAACCCTAAAGCATGAGGCAAGCTAGTGTTTTTGTCAGCATGTAGCTAAGAGTGGAGGAGACTACACAAATGAGGCTCAATCTAAGCTTAGGGGGTTTGATCTAACTTGGGCTTGGATCTAACCAACCTAACCTTAGAACAAACCCCTCTACTTAGATCAAATCCCCCTTAAGAAAAAAACATGGTTGACTACTAGTGGGGACACAATATCAAGTGCCTTTACCTTCATTACACACCTTTGGTAGAGGTGCCTTTGATTAAGGTTTAATAATTTTTAGTAAAGGGATATGAAAATTGGGGGATATTGTGAATTATGCTACTAAGACTTGACTCTCATGGAAATATTTAAATACAAAATTTTATTGAAAATATATAAATATTTTTAATCCATTTCTAAAGTATAAATGGGCATTGCTAGAACACAAAATTAACTTGCAAACCTTGACTTCTTGGTGGAAATATTGGAATTGGCTATTTGATACCCCTCTACATTAGTACAAATATTAAATTGGTGAACTATAGATTCCTCTCAACAAATTTAATTTGGAACATCAAGTTCTCACCTAAATATCCAATTTACAACTATCACCTACTCTTGCTACTTTGAAAGTTGGAAAGCCTTCATTAAGCCAAAAAAAACTCATATTTTTGGTGTCCCACTATCAAATTCTCTTAACTAGTGATATTCTTAGGCACATAGGGATTTCTCATGATCTTTACCTAACACACCAACAACTTGAGAGCATTAAACACCTGTTCTAGATCTATCAGGCTCAATTTGCTTAGAAATGGATTTATTCTCTCTTTTATTCTTTTAAGGTGATTTTGGATATTTGGTAGATGGATTTATTATAGGACTCTATGCTCTTACTTGTATAATATAATTAATAAATCTTTCATGCAAAATATTTCTATTTTAATTATGAAAAGAAAGAAATAATGCAATTTGAAGCATGAAGCTATTGTCATTTTTCAATGGCTAATAATTTTTTTATGATGTCTAATGTTATACTTCAAATGCAAGAGTAGGTTGAGAAATATTGTTTTGAGGTGGAAAACCTCTAGGCTCTCCTAGACCATCAAGATGACGCTTCAAGTGCACACTTATCTGGGTTTTGTTGTATTCCATGGAGGATGTGACACATACCACTCTTGTTGTTAGCCATGGTTTTCATCACGCTACTAATGGTCTTCTTAACAACATAGTAGTTGTGGTTTAGTGAATTAGGCCACGATGGTGTGAAGCCTTACAAATGAGCATCTCTATAAATAAAACTCTCCACTTTAGCTTTGGCTATCACATCATCTTGATAAGACATGGAGGAAAAATAAAATTAGAAGGAAACTCTTATTGGCTAAGAGCCCATATTAATGGATGTTGACCCTATTGGTGGGAGTGGCTATGGTTATAAGCTTGAAGATCCTTCACCTCCAATAATGGATTGTGGGTTATTTGCTCTTGTGGCCTAATTGCCTTATATTATTTTGTACTCTCTTTGTCCATTGAACTTATTATTTATACTTCTATTTATAAGTTGTTTTTGAGATATTTTAGGTTTTAGAAAATAATTTTTGGTTGAAGATATTTTATAAAGAGTCATTTTATTCTATTTTATTGGAAACACTTCTAAGAGTTATATAATAATCACAAAAAGACAATAGAAGTACTTATTGGAAGCTATGTAATAAAATATAATTGATTGACATACATAATACATTAAACACAAAAGATATAAACCAACAAAATCAAAGAGATCGATCCATCCCATCAACTACAAGTGGCTACACTAAGAAGAGGAGAAGGCATATGATCCCATTGAGGAACCACTCATGGGGATAGTTCTCAAAAGGGAGGATAAGGGGCCTCTCGCCCCATCTTGAGGATCTTGTACAATGAGTGAACTAGTACACCTAAGTTGGGAGGCAAAGGTAAAATAACGACAATGTCCAAGCCACTCTACATAGGGGAAGGCTACCTAGACAAACCAACAATGTTGCCACTTGGAGAGGGAATCCAACCACTTTGTTGAGAAGGAGGTAACAAGAAATGACTCTAACTATGTAATTAATTTCATTGCTTGAGGTAGGAAGTAGTGTTCATAAGAATTCTCCTCGTAATAAAAGACATTCTCTTCCACCCTTTACAAGTAAAATTTTTTAATCACTTTTGAATTTTTTTTGTTTAGATGATTTAAAAGTTGATTTTAATATGTCAACATGTGATGTCAAATTTGAGAGTGCAATTCTCTCCGCCCATTATTTTAATATTTAACAATTTACTTTGTATTAAATTGTTAATAAAATGCTCTCTCCAATTTAAAAAAGTACACTTATTTCTTTTAATCTTTCCACATCTCAACAAAAATGGTTGATCTACTCGACATGAACAAAATACTTTAAGGTCTATTGACTTTGTCAACATAATTCAAAGATGACGTCTATGCAGCCAACAGAATGCACGTTTAACTCTAAATTAATTAATAAATAGAGTCAAACGTGCATTCTGCTGGCTCCATAGATAGTACGTAGTTCGAAGTGTAGTTTGTTAAGGCTATATACGAGTAACCGTACTGCTTACATGTGCCTACGGCGTTCAACGTTAACGACTGCCCTTCAAAAGTAAAATCAAGATTTAACGTTGTAAGATATTTGACGATGGTTAGGATGGAAAAATTCAAACTGTACCAAATCAAACTGGTATGACCATGGCCTAAATGTTAGAAATCCTACATATCAGGGAAAAAATTGGGCCCTGAGAAGTTACATACGAGAAAGATACAAAGCAAAACGATGATGAAATTAGATGTTAAGGAGCACAGATATTATGTTTCAGCGGCAGCCTTGTTCTGCTTCATATTTATCATGCTGGTCACCCCTACCATTCCTCAGTCACAGGAATACCACCAATTAGCAGATAAACGCAATTTATTCGGTATTTTTTAATCTTTTCCATTTTTTTAATCTTTTTCTTAAGATTAGGGTTTTTGTTCTGACTCGACAGATTTGAACTCACAACTACCTGCTTACCAATGTAATCTGTAACTTTTTAAATTGTTTTCACTCTTAAAACTTTTTAATTGTTGTTACTCTTAGATTATTCAGATGAATTTTGGATAAATATATCTGGAAATAAATGTATATGTGTCCGGTAAAAGGAAGAGGATATACATGGAATTGTATCTGTATATATGAATCAAAACTGGGAACCTGAGGAACTGGAAAGAATATCGAAAATTTAGTTTAGAAGCCTTATTAATTGTCTTGTTTATAATCATCATGCTCATGATCTATTTTTTTCTTTTCATGTTTTTAAAAATTGTCCCTACAAGTAGATAGCTGTAAGGGACTATGACGGAGACTTGATCAGGGTTTTCTCAATATTCTTTTTATTGCAATATATACCGTGAAGAAAGAGATCGTGCCAATTGTGGGAAATTATGCTTGAATTTCCTGCGCTTCTTGTCAGTGGATTTGGGTTATATTTGTTAGCATTGTTTGTGAAAGCAGTGTGATGACGTGTGTACGGAACACGATTTTGAATGGCAGGGTTCACTCAAGGGCTATGTTAACTCTGCATTTTATCAGTTTTTTTTTTTAAATTTCTTTTATGGGGATGTCACTGTAATTTTCTGTGGATTGGAAGTTCCACAGTCTCTCCGAATGCTAAAATTAGTGGAGGATCGGTAGTTATGTAGTAGAGCATCCGGAGATCCTGGGTTCATAGCTTGTCCATAGTTTTGAGCTTATTTTTAGCTTGTGTCGAAGCTTCATTTTTTTCGTGTCATACTGGGGCATGGTCTCAGCTTTCAGAGATTGAAAGCATCAGCTCTTAATTTATAGTCTCAAGCTGTATCACCTGGTGGTTAGGGGAAGAGTTCAATTTTTGTAGCACAATTGTTACTTGGCCGTCTGGAGAATGATTTTAAAATTGTTCTGAAAAAGGGGAAAATTTTGGATTTCAAAATAAAGGGCAAAATTAAAAAATAAAGAAAAATTTGTGAGGAATTTTATCACAGGAGAAAATTCACTCTAAAGGTGTAGTAGCAAAACTGTTACTTGGTGTGTCTAGAGAGTGAATTTTAACTTTTATAAGTACTTCCAAGAAAAGGGGAAAAGCTTGGAAATTTAATGCACATTAGGAATGCGCTATCAAGCCTCAAATACAGTTTGACTAAGAAGCCACATCATGTTAAAGTGGGGTTTGAAATCTGGTTGTCATCATGTCCATTGCTTCACCTTATTACTCTGGACTATTTCTAGGAAAATGATGATGCCTTTGATGTTTGAACTTTGTCAAATAACAACTGTCCTGCAGGATATAATTAGTCAATTGGATGTATTCATAACATGAAATACTGATGGAAAAACGATGGAATTGTCAAGGTGCAGGCAGAATCTTATATGACTGTTTGATATATGGCATTGAGGGTCCTGCTGGAGCGACCATGACAAGGATCCCAATTTTCTTGATGATAATGAGGTTTTAAGGTGTCAAGGCAACAAAATCCAATCATGGCAGTAAGGGATTGATGCATGGTCACATTATATGTACACAGCAATGGCACAGCAAACCAAAAAGTATAAATGGAATTCAATTACATGGGTTTATGATCCGGTGGATATTTTCAATGAAATTGAAGTGTCTTATTTTTCTCCAGAATCAGCACCGTCAAGAAGAGCTCGGCGTCCTGATTCCAACGCAACTCGAACGGAGTGAAAAGGAGTCCGTTTGCACTAGTTATGGCCAGTCAAACCTTGGGTCAAACTGGGATCAGAGGGCGTCCAGGAAGCGGAAAAAATGATGTCGTCAAAATTTGTCGAAGTTGGCATCATCGCGAAGAGCTCATCGCAAGCTTTCAATGCGTTCGTTCGTCGAAATCCGGAGGCGGCTCAACAGCTAGCTAGTCAAGTTGTTGGTTGAACTGATGATGACGTCATCATGCTGACGTGTCAGTCCGTACAGTACGGAAGCCAAGTGGACGAATTCGGACGAAACACGTGGTAGATGAGTCAGATTGTATGGACCAATGAGAGTGCGACACGTGGCATCCGTACAACACGTCATCGGACAGGTGGCAGTCCAGTCAGCACACGTCATCGGCTTTGTCAGCGTACGGGCTTGCCTTGTCATCAGAGTTGACGAATTGCAGGTCGACACGTGTCTCCATAGCAGCGGTCTGGTTGGTTGGACGGAATGCCAAAAATATCGTGGGCGGGTTTGAACCCGCGATTTCGGCGGAAATAGCGGGGCGTTTCACCGTTGCACCAAACATAGCCGTCAGTTATTAAGAAGAAGCCGTTTGATTTTATTGTTTAGTTATTTGGTTATTTGGTTTAAAGCATGGCCGGCGGGGTTGGAACCGCCGACCACCCACTTAACAAAAAGATAAGCCACCGTTGGACCACGCGAATCTTATTACATATGTATAGGCCACCGGTTGTTTTGTTATAGAACTATTGGCCGAATCTCTAACCAAATGGCTCTTTTAGCCATAAACCAACAAAACCCACCTAACTAAATAACCAAGAGGGTTGATAAAAATACAAATAACCCTTGTACGAGTTGGTAAGGGAGTTAGACATTAAATTTGGTGGTTAAGCCTTATTTGGCTTATTTTTATGTATAAAAAGGGGTGTGAGGTGAGAGTGGAGAGGAAGTTTTTTTTCAGGTGATGAAGTTCTAATGCTGAGGCGTCAAAGAGAGGTCTTGTTGGAGAATTCTTTCAGATCATTCTTGC
Source organism: Sequoiadendron giganteum (assembly GCA_007115665.2). Lineage (NCBI taxonomy): Eukaryota > Viridiplantae > Streptophyta > Pinopsida > Cupressales > Cupressaceae > Sequoiadendron > Sequoiadendron giganteum. The sequence goes on along the minus strand of CM021106.1, from coordinate 168,238,060 downwards.
ATATCAGAGCATCGTTACGCTGCCGAAATGCTTGGAGAATGGTGGTGCTTTTGTAATTGATTTGGAGATTAATCGGATCGGTCACACTCTATTGGAGTGGACCCGGAGACGTAGTCACTCTCGTGACGAACTCCGAAATCAAACACTGTTTGCACTTCTCTCTTTCTCTCTTTCTGTCTCTCATTTCTTTTCATTCTGTTATAATCACCTTGATTACGTTCTTTATGTTATTTCCTTAAGTTAATTTCATTTTAATTAACTTGAAATAATCATTGTAAAAGCATTGTAAAAGTTTAAGCATTTAAACTGCAATTTAGTCTAGATCCTATACAGATCAAGTTGGTATCAGAGCTCAGTTGACTATTATTGCAGTTGTTTTTTTTGAATGCTAACGAGATCCAGGATTCAGAAGGGCGAAGGCAAGCTTGAAGAATTTGATCCTGAGATCGGAAAGCGTAGATCATTTCCAAAGATGTCAGTTTCTGGAATGGAGGTTCCTGAAGAAATCAGTGAGCAGGAATTTCGAAGAGCATTCCTCGAGATGAAGGCTAAGGTGGATATTCTTTTTCAGGAGAGACAAGAACGGAAGGAACATGAAGAAGGTTCGTCGAAGCAAGAAGATCGCAAAGACATGAAAGGGAAACATCATGAAGATGGTGGCAAGAAACCAAATCATCCCTTTTCTTCTTCTCCTCCCTCTTCTCCTTCTCCTTCTTCTCCATCTTCTCCTCATTCTATTTCTTCTAATCCTTTCAAGAGTGGGTATAAGCCTAAAATTAAATTGGATGTAAAATTTGATTTACCTAAAGTATTGTGGTGAACTTAATGCTGAAAAATTGGATGATTGGATTCAGCAAGTAGAAGTCTACTGTAGAGTCCAGAACCTATTAGATGATGTTGATAGGATCCAATTAGCTACTCTTCGTTTAGGAGGTACAGCCTTAACCTGGTGGGAGAGTAAGTCTAAGGCAGAAGTTTCACAACATGGTAAAGTCAGTTTAACTTGGGCAGAGTTTGTTAATGCTTTGAAGAAGCAATTTTATCCCTTAGGACATATGCAGCAATTAATGATGGATTGGCAAATGTTTAGGCAAGGGAAAGGTCAAACTGTCCAAGAGTACACCCATGAATTCAGGAAAAGGGCTATTGCATTGAATGTTCCTTTGTACACTCAGGACACGTTGTTGAAGTACATAGGAGGTTTGCATTCCTACCTTAGACATTCCATTTTGGTATTGAACCCTTGTAATCTTGGATGAAGTGTCTGTTCAAGCAACACACTTAGAGTCAAGGGGTAAAGGATCTTTTATTGATAAGTTTGATAATGATGTAAAGAAATCTTCTAAGAATGCAGAGACAGGGAAAGGAAAGAAGGCAGCTACAGTCAAGAAGGATGAGAAACTTTCTTGCACTCATTGTGACAAGGAAGGTCATGATGAAAATCACTGCTGTAAGTTACATCCCGAACTGAGGCCTAAGTGGGCTCAAAGACGTAATCAGAAACAGAAGGGTAAGGATAAATCCATGAATGTTGTTATGGATCTTGGTTCAGATTCAGATGATGAGACTAAGATAACAGCGATGGGTCTAAAAGGTAAAGCCTCTATTTCTGGTGTTTTTGTTGCTAGTTGTGCTTCTTCTTCTAAAGTTAATGATTTCTCTGAAGATGCAAAAAGGAATGAGTTGTTTCATTTAAGGGTTATGGCTAAGAACAGTAAAATTGATGCACTCATAGATAGTGGTTCTCAAGTTAATCTGATTTCAGAAAGTGTTGTAAAGAACTTGGGATTAAAAACTACATTGCATAAGAAACCTTATCCACTAGGCTGGATTTGTGAAAATGATAAGTTGCAAGTAACAAAACAATGCACCTTAAGGTTCACAATCACTAGTAAATTTGTGGATGAAGTACAGTTTGATGTAGTTCCACTGGATATCTGTGGGATAGTGCTTGGTAGCCCTTATCTTTATGACAGGAAAGCTATTTTCTACAGGGAAAAGAATCATTATCACTTGTTTAAAGATGGCATTCAGTATATTGTACATTCTCACAGGATTAAGACTGATCAATCTTTTGCAAATACAGGGCAGTTAAAGAGGGTAATTAATGCAAGTAAAGAGTTAACTCTTATGTCTGTCAGTACAGGTGGTTCTACACTTGAACTTGGAGTAGCTAACCAGGGTCAGATGTTGCAGGATGCACTTGCAATACAGCATGAGAAAATGATAATTGGAAGCATTGATGAATCCTTGGGTAAAAATGTTCCTGTTGTAAAGGATCGAATTGTTGTTGACTTATTTCCCTTCATTTCTGCATTGATTTTCAGCTTGATGCTAGTCAATTTTTGTTGGTTAGCGGCTATGGCAATTGATGTAGATGTTTATGGAAGTGATAACATACTGTTTATGTTCAACAACATTGTTGCAGTCTTTATTGTGCTTGTGAGCCAGATTTTCAGATGTACAGAGGATACAGGACAAGTGGGGAGGCCAAGTCCTCACTTATTGTCAGAGTAAATGTCACTTTTGGAGGTCCAAAAGGTCTTCAGTGGGGAGGCCTGATCCGGTGGATATTTTCAATGAAATTGAAGTGTCTTATTTTTCTCCAAAATCTGCACCATCAGAAAGAGCTCAACGTCCTGGTTCCAACGCAACTCAAACGGAGCAAAAAGGAGTCCGTTTGCACGAGTTATAGCCAGTCAAACCTTTGGTCAAACTGGAATCAGAGGGCGTCCAGGAAGCGAAAAAAATGGTGTCATCAAAAATTTTCGAAATTGGCATCATCGCGAAGAGCTCATCGCAAGCTTTCCAATGCAACTCGTTTCGTCGAAATCCGACATCGGAGGCTCAAGATACAGCTAGTCAAAGTTCGGTTGACTTGAAGGTACTGATGATGACGTCATCATGCTGACGTGTCAGTCCGTACAGTACGGAAGCCAAGTGGACGAATTCGGATGAAACACGTGGCAGATGAGTCAGATTGTACGGACCAATGAGAGTGCGACACGTGGCATCTGTACAACACGTCATCGGACAGGTGGCAGTCCAGTCAGCACACGTCATCGGCTTTGTCAGCGTACGGGCTTGCCTTGTCATCAGAGTTGACGAATTGCAGGTCGACACGTGTCTCCATAGCAGCGGTCTGGTTGGTTGGACGGAATGCCAAAAATATCGTGGGCGTGTTTGAACCCGCGATTTCGGCGGAAATAGCGGGGCATTTCACCGTTGCACCAAACATAGCCGTCAGTTATTAAGAAGAAGCCGTTTGATTTTATTGTTTAGTTATTCGGTTATTTGGTTTAAAGCATGGCCGGCGGGGTTGGAACCGCCGACCACCCACTTAACAAAAAGATAAGCCACCGGTGGACCACGCGAATCTTATTACATATGTATAGGCCACCGGTTGTTTTGTTATAGAACTATTGGCCGAATCTCTAACCAAATGGCTCTTTTAGCCATAAACCAACAAAACCCACCTAACTAAATAACCAAGAGGGTTGATAAAAATACAAATAACCCTTGTACGAGTTGGTAAGGGAGTTAGACATTAAATTTAGTGGTTAAGCCTTATTTGGCTTATTTTTATGTATAAAAAGGGGTGTGAGGTGAGAGTGGAGAGGAAGTCTTTTTTTCAGGTGATGAAGTTCTAATGCTGAGGCGTCAAAGAGAGGTCTTGTTGGAGAATTCTTTCAGATCATTCTTGCATATCAGAGCATCGTTACGTTGCCGAAATGCTTGGAGAATGGTGGTGCTTTTGTAATTGATTTGGAGATTAATCGGATTGGTCACACTCTATTGGAGTGGACCCGGAGACGTAGTCACTCTCGTGACGAACTCCGAAATCAAACACTGTTTGCACTTCTCTCTTTCTCTCTTTCTGTCTCTCATTTCTTTTCATTCTATTATAATCACCTTGATTACGTTCTTTATGTTATTTCCTTAAGTTAATTTCATTTTAATTAACTTGAAATAATCATTGTAAAAGCATTGTAAAAGTTACTTAAATACCGCATTCTTAGTCTGTGACTTCATACGCATCGTACTTAAAATGGGAATAACGTGGCAAAATTAAAAATGCTAAAATTCTCATAAGAACATGGAAAAAAAACTGTAAATGTTATTTCATGCCAAATAGAGTGCGTAGAAAGAGAAACCTGCATAGAAATGATTTTATTGTTTACCTGCTGCCTGCAATTGCAAAAATGACAGAAAAAATCAAGCTAGAGGAGTTTACAGACAAAAACCTACAGTATGTTTAAAAAACATGGCCTTTTTTTTAATTGCATGCATAGAAAATATGTTTTTTTTTTTCATTTAATCATTATTTTTTTCTTGTTGACCTGGTTTTGATTAGTTTTTGAAATTCCTGAGCTTGGTGGGTTGGAACGGCATGGTTTGGTGTCAACTATGTTTAAAATGTGTGTACCCACTTTTTTTTTTCCCTGTTTACTGTTACTATGGATTTAAGCATCTCCTCCTCCTTGTGGAGGGTGGGGGTTAGACTTCTGCCTCAGATATAACTATTGATTGTTTGGCGATAATATCTATATCTGAGTTTGAGTCTATGCTTGAAGGTTGAAACCCCAGCTTCAATGTGTTTCCTAAGGTTGCAACTTGTAGATATAGGTAAGGGATCAAACAATGGGCAACATAGCTGAATAGGCGCAGCGGATTCAGCCTTATGCTTTCTGGATTTTCTACCATATGTACGGAGAAATAGAGTTTCCTCAGAGATTCAATGTCCTCTTCTACTTGAGTAGCTAAAGTAATAGTCCTTTCAAAGGAGATAGGAAGAAACATTCTTATCTTAATCTTCATCCCTGACCATACTATTGAGATGTAAACATCTTGTACTTTGTGTGAAAGTTGTTTCAAATTTGATTCCAATTATTAAAATCTTTCCTTTTTTTTGAAAAAATTATTAATTTTCCTGGCCACCAAGCATAAATTCACTATCGAGAATGCATTGGAGTACACACAGATCAAGTGTTTTTTAAAAATATCAATTTAAAAGTAAGACTAAATGAAAAGTGAAAATGTTACCATCGACTAGCTTTT
>CM021106.1:167880805-168232902 GCA_007115665.2 Sequoiadendron giganteum | reverse complement strand
CATGCATGAGCCCCAAGAATATCTTGTTTCTTGTGCAATCATGCTCTCCAATACGTACCCCTAGTAAACTGAAAGGCCCTTAGACCTATAATTAGGGTAGAGAAAACCACCAATAAATCCTACTAACACACATGGCAATGATTGATGAGTCGCAATCAACTCCCGCCATTAAATCTCATAGCCACTAAGATGACCATCCTAAAAGATCCTCTAAAGAGCCTCTGTCCCTTCCTGCTCCTCATGGTCATAAATCACTAGGTCCCCTATGACTGGTATCCACAAAATCTGATATACATCCTCTAGGGTCACTGTAATCTCATTGGTTTCCAAATGGAAGGTGTTGTGGTCACTTCTCCACCACTCAGCAAGTGTCATCAATAGCCCTTGATTAATCTAGTACTGGGGCATGTTAATTAGTGAAGTCAATGTGCACTATTCAGTGATAGTTGATTCCATTGGGATCAACTATGGGATCATTTACCATGTCTGAGGAAAGCACTCTCAAACTTGTAGAACTCCTAAGCCACCCTCCTATGATCAAATTAAAGTATCAAGTCATAACATCAATCAAATGAACCTATCAATCAACATCTCAATCAATCAAATCAACTTGTGTGAGATTTCGATCAAATATCAAGGAGCACCTATTCTATCATCAATTCTCATTTTTCATGAGATTGATCATCATCAATCAACCTATCTTTGAATCTCATTTTTCATGAGTTCAATCAATCAATCATCATTATCTATCCTATCATCGATCCTCACATATCATGAGGATGACCATCAACCTATCAATCAACATAATCATATCATAGGCTGACATGATCATCAACCATAAAAAACTAGGAAGAATCATTCAAAATTATCATTTTTGTCTCAATGCACTAAAACAAAGTTTCTATATGCTAATCTACCAGATGCACTAGAAAGGTTACCATATGTGCTATAACAGAGTTTCTATGCACCAATTCTTGGATGCACTAGAAAATAGACTCCATGTGCCAGAATAGGGTCTTGATGTGCCATTTATTCGATGCGCTAATTTTACTACCTTATGCACTATCATATCCTATCTATGTACTAGAATCCCTATGCACTATTTCAGCAACCTTATGTGCTAAAGCGACGACTAGATGTGCTAATATACCTTAAGACCTAAAATTTTACCCTATGTGCTATTATAGTGACCATATGCACTTATTGAGTATCATATGCACTCTTTAACTAGCTATATGCACTAAAACATGTCTAAATCTGAGATTTTAAACTTAAAAAAAGAAGCAAAATTTTAAATTCAAAATTGGAAAAGGGCAGTTCTCAAGTATGTACCAAAGGTTTGTATGCGGTTGGATGCTAGTGGTAGCAAACTTGCTTCAATCTATGGGTGTGGCATAGAATCCTCTCCATCTTAGCTCTCTTCAATCCCTCAATTTTCACAATGCTAAGTTACAAATGAGCTTTCTTTTACCCATTTTGACCTTTTAAAGGATAATTAAAGGGGTAATTATGGTGGCATTTGTTATTTTTTATTTTTTCCAAAAGGGCCTTTAATCAACTAATCACCAATGTGGCTGGACTCTTATTATTTTTTGAGAGACAAATCAAGTCACCCTCCTCAAAATTGAAAATCATTAGAAAATCATTTAATCATCAAAAATTTCAAAAATCCCTGATTTATCTCCCGAGGGGGCATCCATTCATCATCACTGAAAAAATTAGTATCTCGGGCATGCCAATTTTTTTATCATCACGGTTGGAATTTTTTTTCTTTGAAGTAATGTGTTTGTGTGCATCACTTCAAAGTGGGGAAAAATGTATACACATAAAAAATGGTCTGGAGCACAAATTAATTAAATACTTGTTATTTAATTAATAAATCCTAGTTCTTCTACTATTATAGATAAATTGATAAATTTATTTATATGGTTCATCCCTTAAATCTTCTATCCAAAATCATTTTCGTCTTAAATTAATTTAAATGCACAAATTTAAATAATTTTTCATTTAGTTAATTTCCCTCCATTTAAATTTGAATTTTTAATTCAAATTGTCACATGTCTCCATATTTCTCTAACTTCCTTCCACCTCACCTACCACCTCACCATGTGTCACATGAATTTAATTATTTCTAATTTGTAAAATGAGAATTTCCATCAACAACCTACAACAAATTTGAAACCACTTTGGACACATGGCTTCTCCTTCCCTTTGATTCTCTTCAACACTTGGCAAAGTGTTATATTAAAGGGAACCATCTCCATGATTCTCTCCAACTTCTCCTTCCTCCACCGTTCATCATTGCCAAATCATCTCAAGCCTACAAAAATCTATAAATAGAGGGCATTTCTATAGATTTTCATATAGAGAATTGAGATTAACTTATGCTAGAGAAATTGATAGTTTGCATTTTCATATAGCATAGTCATTATAGCACTTTTACTTTGGATCAATTTAGTATTGCATTATATTTCATTGTTTTTCATAGCATTACATTAGAATTTTATGCTAGTAACATCTTTTGTCTTAGCATTATTTCAATTACAACAACACTTTATAGATCATTCAACATTTAAATATCAAAAATATAAAAATATAGTGATGTAAGCATGTAGTTTGCATTGCATAATATCTTCTAATTTATTAGGTTGTCATCTTTGTAGATTCATGTGCAACATTTAACTAGATCTGAGAGAATGAATTTTGAACGTCCTTAAGACTATAGAACCATGGAATGATTTGAAAGGATAGAAGTAGCAATTTAATTCCGTTATTTCAATTCCTTTAATGTAATACGTTGTATGTATGTGTGTTTAGTTTTAAATCATATTGATACACATATTTTCCACCACATAAGCTAAATGTACATGTTCATATGAATATGAACATGTATATATGCATATCTATATGTGAATGTATCTACGCACATGCAATGCATCTTCGGTGGAGAGTGTAATGAATGGAGGGTATGGTGCATTTTTTCCTTTCCCAGAGAGTAATGCTATTGCTGCTTATGCATATATATCATTCCTTCCTTCATTGCACCCTCCATCTAAAAAAGCTTCACTTTTTTTATTGCATATGCATATACATATGCATATATGTATATACATATATGCATATATATAGATATATGCATAGACATATCAAACAATACTACAAAGTGTAACAAAAAATATGTAGGCCTAAGATTCAGTGTAATTGGTGAACAAACCAACCATGCATCCAACAAAGGGCTAATGAAATTGCTCACAGAAAAAAAGGACACAAGCAAGACATCTACGGGGATTGTGCCTAAGGATTGTATAGTAGAGTGGGGAGAGCTAGATTCTGCTATCAAGAATTCGGAAAAAGAATAACAGGAAGAATAGTTTGGTATGGAAAACTTAAAATAGATGTAGACATACGAATATTGTAAAACATACTCATATAAGACATATAACATGTTCCATACATACAAAATAACCACAACAATTAAAACTTTGTTATAAGAAGCTTCAAATTTATTAGAAGGATCTTCAACTAGTCTATGTAATAGTTGTAAGAAGTATTAAGATAATACTTAAAAATCAAACATATGTGGCTCTTCAGTGTTTTGGTAATAGCCCTTTTACAATTTTCCTATTTATCTATGATATTTAGTGCCAAATCATGGAGCTCAATTTTACAATATATTCATATATATGTATATATATGTGCATATATATATAACTTATGCAAAACACCCATGTCAAATGAGTTACAGATTCCGAAGAACAATAGTTTTAAAACCCTGCAATTTGATGCACCAACAAATAAATCTAGTATTCAATGTTGTAGTGTGGGAAAGTATGGTCCAAAATATGCAAGAAAAATATATAGATTCAATTGTATTAACAGGAGAGCCATTGTGGCATTATCAATATTGTACACACATTGAACAATTAAATGTTGTGTTCTTAACATCTCAATGCTATCCATTAAGCCTTTGTGTGTCAAGGACACCAAATCCACCACCGCCAACCCACATAAGCACCAAACTCCACATCAGCACCCCAAAACCTGATCAAGCAACCACCGAACGAGACATATATCACACTGGAAAATGCAATTAATAGTTGAGTTGATAGAGATCCTTTCTGAAACTTCAAAGATATAGCCTATTGGTCAGGACATCTCCTATGCTACCTATGATTCTTAAGTGTTTTTCTAATAATTTTTGTACACTTTCCCTATTTTTTCTATAATATTTCATGGGAAATAATGTAGCTTGAATTTTGAATTGACAAGCCAAATGTTACATAGAACTTGTTGTTATACCTTGTCAAGACAACCATAGAAGTACTGGTAAGTAGGAATATGCTGCAAACTCAAATCTATACATGCATTTCACTAACCTATTAGAAAAACACTTAATAGTGAAAGGAAAATGAGGGATGTTTCAAAACCCACATTAAATAGAAAATTAAAATATGGACAATAGAACAAGAAGAGTACAATAATGAATAGTTTGGTTTGGAGAATTGGAAATAATAATATCATGAAGAACACTTTGTTAATGGGGAGTTCAAACAACTGAGTAAAAAATAATACCTTCTTGTTGGGTGGGACATCTCTGGTGCTACCTATGATTCTTAAGATTTTTTCTAATATTTGTTTTACAATTTCCCTATTTTTCTTATAATATTTATTGGCAAATAATGTATCTTGAATTTTGAATTGACAAACCAACTATCACATAGAATTTGTTATTACACCTTTTCTAGATAGTGATAGAATTCTTGGTACATAGAAATTGCTGCTACATCTTGTCAAGATAGCAATAGAATCTATTGTAAGCAAGAATATGCTGCAAGATCAAATCTATACATGTATTTCACTGACCTATTAGGGAAAAAATTAACAATCAAAGGAAAATGAGAGATGTTTCAAAACCTACATTAAAAAGAATGCTAAAACATGGAAGAATATCAAGCAGGCAGAGTACGAAAATGAATAGTTTTGTGTGGGGAACTTGAAATAAGAATACCATGAAGCACACTTTGTTGACAAGAAGTTCAAAAACTCAAGAAAAAACAATACCATCCTCTCGGATGGGACATCTCTGATGCTACCTACGATTCTCATGTGTTTTTCTAATACTTGTTTTATAATTTCCCTATTTTGTCTATAATATTTAGTGGGAAATAACGTACCTTGAATTTTGAATTGACAAGCCAACTATCACATAGAATTTGTTGTTACACGTTGTCTAGACAATGATAGAGTTTCTAGCAAGTAGGAATATGATGCAAAATCAAATCTATACATGCATTTCACTTACCTATTAGAAAAACACTAAACAATCAAAGAGAAATGAGAGATGTTTCGAAACCCACATTAAATAAAATGTTTTAATATGGAGAATGGAACAGATAGAGTATGATAATGAGCAATTTGGTATGAATAACTTGAAATAAGAATATCATGAAGAATAATTTGTTAACGAGAAGTTCAAACAGTTGAGAAAATAAAAATACCATGGAACATATTGATACAATAGAAAAATAAAAATTGGAAAGCACCTATTGTGAAAATACATAAGAATCGGAGGAAAATCACAGATGTTATCAAAACCACATTAAATAGAACTTTCAAATATGAAGCATAGAAGAGGAAAACTATGACAATCAACAATTTGTTATGGGGAACTAAAAAAAAGAGTATCATGAAGAGCACTTTGTTGTGGGGAACATGTTATAAATGAGGGAAAAAGAACATAATGAAACATATTCATATAATACACTATAATCCCATGTAGTTTACAAGCTCCACTTCCTACATAAACACATCTTACATGGGTATTTTGCATAAATGACTTGTGTATAATATTTAATTCCAATCAATGTAGCTCAAATTTGTAATTAAGCCTGTGGAATTATAGGCATTTTCTAGAGATTGTCGCATCATATAATTGTTTCCATAGCCTAAAGAAAATAGGCATTTTCATAAAGAACTAGGTTTACATAATTGATTTCACAAGTTGAAAAGATATGTGTATAAATGTGGAGAAAAGAATACTCTGGTGGCTTTTAACTGTTATTCTAAAAGCTGTTTTATCTGTTCAACTTTATAATTATTTTCTAGCACATTTCAGAGTATACTTTCCCACACTATAACATCCATGTAAAATGACTTATAGATTCTGAAGAACAACAGTTTGTTAACATAAACAATAAATAAATCATTTATGCAAAACACCCATGTAAAACTCCATACAGATTATAGAGAACAACAATTTTAAAACTAAAAATATGCTATGACATGAACACCACAATGGAAAGACCCATGTAAAATGACTTATAGATTTTGAAGAACAATAGTTTTAACATAAAAAATAAATAAATAATTTATGCAAAACACCCATGTAAAATGGCTTACAGATTGTGGAGAAGAACATTTTTAAAACCCTCCAATATGTAATGAAACCAACACCACAATGGCCATTTCAATAATTCAACTTAATCAAAGTATAATTTCCCACACTAAAACATTCAATATTGCATTTAATTCATCTACCCCTGTCATAAAACAACAACATAATGCATTAACACTCTTGCGAACAAACACAAATAGCCATGTAATAATGAGTATAACCCCATAGGCTTCATTGAAAATTTCAGCTACATCATTGGGCACTACTTTCTAATATTATTTTATCTCTTCCATTTATTTGTTTGAAGTTTCTGAAGGTATTTTCGTCAGGCCAGCCATGAATAGGATTCATTGTCTGATAGATCTTTTGCAATTTCTCTATTTGTCGAGAAATTTTAGTGCCATCCAATGCACCTTAAATTTTATCAATTAAGCTTGTAGCTTTAGATATATACATGCATACATACATATATGTGTGTGTGTGTGTGTGTGCACGTGTGTGTGTGTGTGTATACATGAACCACCAAAAATGGGTATGGTAACAAGGGAAAGAGGATTCCCTTTACTAGGAACCTAGGGTCTCTCACCTAGGAGCACTTGTTGTAGGAATGACACTATTTCAACTTTATTGATATGGTTATTTTTTGTGGTTGCATTCAAAGGAAGGATGGATTGTTTAGGATTGTGTTGTGTGTGATAATTTTGACTAAATGAAACTAAACTAACTAAATAAATGTAAACAAATAAAATACAAACTAAATGCTAACTAAAATATATGCCCTAAATGTATACAATTTTGAAAGTAAACTAGAAAACATAGAGATAGTGCACCTGGAAATAGAGAGTTACAGATGAGAAACCTCAAAATGTTTTGGAAGTTTCCTAAAATGTGCAAAGGGAAACTTACACCAAGCTAGGCAACCTAGTCCTCCTATTGGGAAACTGTTTTGGACTCGATTTTGGGGAAAAGGGTACCCAAAAATACAAAATACCTTTTTCAGGCATGATACGGGGACAAGCTCGCCAATAGTGGTGACCTCATCCTCCTTGTACTTTAATAAGCCTAAAGGTTTGATTATGTCAGTCCCAATTGTTACTTTCCTTCTCTATAACAACCCATGTCTAAATCTCCACAAAGTGACTTGTAACTTGTCCTTTTTCTCCTCCTAGGGTTTGATGTCTTGAGTTGACTTGAATGGAATGATTTTACTTACTAAAACACTTTAAACCTTCCTAAATCTGCATAGACCTTCAAAACACATGGAAAGACAAAGAAAGTGTTGGGGTTAGGAAATAGGGGTTTTCCTAAGTCAAACCCCTTTGATGGTAACTCAAACCCAAATGATAAACAATGAAACGAAAGAAAGAATGAGTAATGAACTCCATACAAACACTTACCAAACCCTTGATTGTTGAATTCTACAACATGCAAGAACCAACTCCAATGGAGGTTGCTTGTGATGCCCTTGTGCTAGATTGCTTGTCTGGGAAGCTTGAGTGCAAGAGTGCTTGTGAAGATGAAAAATGAGCTTAAGGGTGGGGGGAATGAAGGTGAACACCCTTATTTATATAAGATATGGCCTAATTTCTAGAAAATGCAACATGATAGGCTAACACTAGGGTTTTGGAGGAAAATTCCCATTAAGAAATTGTATCAATTTTGAATTTTAAGACAAAAGGGACTAGGTCACCCAAGGTAGTGACCTATTCCACTTAGACAAACTCAAGTGGTGGTTGGGAATGAAATGGTATCAATTATGTTTATTAGTGTTGCCTCCCAAAACACACTTGAGTCGGGCCTAAAAGTACATTAATGGATTAATTTATCATTAAAAGGGTTGTATTAGTTATGATAGGCCTAGGAAGATGTGAAAATTCCTTACAACACTTTACAAAACCCTAACCTAAGGATTGGAAAGGGGTAAAAGGGGGTTATTTAGGTGAATTGTGTTGAAAGGGTCTTAGAAAAGTGGGAAGATATGTTACAACACTTCACAACACCTTAGTAAAACACCATTAGATTTTTGTTGATTTGTAAGCATTCAAGATAGAAAAGGAAAAACAAGGTCAACATCCAAGGGAAAAGGCCAAAATGAGTGAAAAAGTACCAAATACCACACTTTTTGGTGACACATTTAGCCCCCACTTTAGTGAGAGGATGAACTTGCTTCAAACTCACACTAAAGTAGATGAATAATGTGTGTCGAGCGGGATCTAATGTAATCATGCTAGTAAGGTGAGATGACTATGATTAAAAGGGATGATCAAGCCTCGAGGATGAAGATCTCATGGAAAACTAAACATAAGTGCAAAATATCACACAAGGAGTGATGTAAAAGGGTGAAGAGAGAAAAAGCTTGGATCAAGCTTTGACCATTTATCCAGTTAGTTGTGGATCAGATCTAGGCTATTTGTCTGAAAAGAAAGAGGGTACTCACTCTGAGCTTGTGAGACTTTCAGTTGTTCATTAGGTGAGAATGCCAAAAAGGGTGAGAAACATACAATTTATTGGTATGTACTCACACATGCACAAAGGTGGCTATGGGGAAATTCATGCCACTAGTTGGGCTTCCCACTCAACCATACTAGAGTTCTACCTCCTGATAACTTTGATAAGGCACCACAAAAGATGAGGGTGCAGTTCATGAGACAAGAAAAGCCTTGGATGCTTAGAATTCATGAGAAAGTGAAAGATGGAACCATAGTAATGCAAGTTGTGTTATGCAAGGTGGCCATGTATGCACAAATGAAAAATGCAAAAAGAGTGTTCCAAGGAGTCTTGTTTAGTTCATATGAGGTCTTTGACTTAGGAAACATTGCATCTAATGTCTCCAAAAGTTGACCTATCAAACAATATAAGATTCAAAAATTAGGGGATGTAGTGTGTCACATCATGCCACTAGAGGAATGTAATATGTTAAGATAAGCCACACTTATGAAGGACATTACACCAAATGTCATCCACAAAGTGAGAAAACACATCATATGAAGTGATAAGGCTGCACTAAAAACCAATGAAATTTTTGCAATACAAGGGTAGACAACTGAGAGGGGGGTGAATGATTTGTCACAAAAAATATACTTATTAAACTTATTCTAAGATCTTGATAAATAAACATGAAATCATAAACCATCATCACATTAGAAATACACATAACACCAAGATTTTTCAGATGGAAACCATGGTGGAGATTAATCCACAATATTATACTCTATTTAAAGTATTACAAATTGGGAATGCACATGCATTCAGGCACACTACCTAGAGCTCACAACTCAAATAAAAAACGGTTTACTACCCAAAGGAAGACACACCGTCTTACAGTCACATTTGGATTAAATTCATCTAAGAGATTTTGAACTGACAAGATAGAATATTCTAATGCTTGATTATAGTTCCGATTAAGCACATAAACACTTCCTTCTATTCACTATTCTTCACACTTTACTTATGCCTTCAAAATATTAGAAAATTATTTACACATAACACTCACAAATATCGCTTCTTGCATCTCACACCATGCATAAAATGGTATTAACAATCGATCATATATATCCGCAACTAGGGATAACATCAACTACATGTCATCCCACCAAAATATGAAATATGTACAAACTGTTGGCCTAAATTAATAAATAATTTATCAACACAAATCAAATAATGTCAGCCAAAACATAGAAAGGACCCAAAAAAACATGTCTCAAACATGAAACACCTTAAACAATTAGCCTTAAATATCAAAAACATGCTATAATCATCCTATCAGCCATGAACATGAAAAATATCAACTCAGAGAATAAAATCACCAATCATGAGGACAACGATCAATGCAAACCAACAACATAGATAGAGCATGATCTAGAAACGTCTTCAAGCATCATGAATCACCATAGAATCATTCACATCAACTCAAATTACTAGAATCACATCATCTTCTTTCAGAAACATAAACTACAACAAAATAACAATTGTCGGAACACCGATAATCATAACTTGACCAAATATTCATGTGAACCTGGGTGAGTGCACCAATCTGTGACACAATTTAGGTACCAAATTGGAAAAAACATTGAAAAAACCCGAACTAAGACATTTGGTGCATACCAAATGACTAAAAATAAATTTAATGCACACCAAATGTCTTATTTGACATAAAAAGAAAAAATTGGTTTTCAAAACCTCATTTTGTCTTCAACCCATGGCTTGAGGAAGAGGATTTTAGGTCTGCAACTCATTCTCACCAAATCTCTTCCATTTTTTGCATCCTTAGCTTGCCATTTTCCATGAGGATGCCACCAAAACGTCGAAGAGGTTGAAGATTCCAAAGAGGTGTGCATTTTTATTCTATTTATTTCTAATTTGATTTGGAATGCAAATTTAAATAATTTTTTATAATAAAAATTTGTTATGATTCTCAGGAAATGAATCTCCACCTCAAAACATTGAGAATTCACAATCACCCCCTCATGAAGAGCCTTCTATACAAGAACAACCCAAAACCCCTCCATCAATTCATAGGAATCCTCAAGGAACACAAGAAAATATTAAAAATCAAATTGAAAACAATAAAAGAGACATTTAACAATTAATTTAAAGATTAACCAAGCATGCTGAAACCCACCTTTATAGGAGATGGATTGTTGAATCATTGAATTCAATTTTAACTCATGTAGGAGAAATGAGCAAGTAAATGAATTTTTTGTCAACTAAGATGCATGAGATGAGACAATTTTATGCTAATGGTTTGTCATATGCAGATGTCAAAAAACTAAAAATTAGCAAAGTCGAGTTGTGTGCCCTATTTATAGACCCAAAAACCAATGAACATTTGTCCCATGCATGCAGGAGGTTCCTCATACATTAGTGTCACCATGAGTTAATTAAAAACAAATTTTGGGAGTAGTGGTGGATGGTATTTGACCAATCTCCATGCAATAACCATCAGGTGCCACAATAATTTTTGGGGAAACTCTATTGTGAGTTTGTCCTCAATAAAATGCCAAACTATTTTGACATCTTAGACTTTCAGGGTAGAGGTGTGGGCTCCACACACGATAGAACTATTGCACAGCGTAATCCACAGTTGGCACCGAGAGCCTTGGGCAGACCCATGGTGGAGCATGTCTTTCTTCCTTTCATTTTTAAGGATGGTGTAGAGGTGGACATGATGAAGTCAATTGACTCACTCAACCAGACCATTTTACAGTGTGTGAGTCCTCTAGTAGATCCTGGTGTGGAGGAGACATGTAGGCCCTAAGCTCCACCCCACCATTGTGGTGCTTGTGGTGTTATTTTCCCTTACAATTATTAAGGTGCTCATGATGTAGCTACACAACCTACATTAGTTCTAGAGGTGATGGCTTTCACAGATGATATTTTGAATGATACATTCGACATTGACACTTAGGTAAAATTTAGCAAGTTATTTTAATGTTGTTTATTAAAATATATTTTGAAATTTAAGAATAACTAAATTATTAGAATTTTGATATGATGAAATTTTAGGGTCACACTATTCATGAGGGATGCTCTATTCCTACAGACCCTTATACATTTTCGATGATGATTCCACATGTATGCAACTAGTATTAAAGATTTTATTATTGCATTTCAATAGTTGAATGTTATATTTGAATGTTTGTCTCATAACATGCTTCGAATTTCAAATAGTTTCTTGGTGCACCTTCTTCCTCCACACCTCACAATTCATATCCTCAAACAATGTACACTCAGGTAGCCTTTATTCATTAATGGTGTTGTAAATCTATGTTAGCTAGTTTTCATAATTTTGCGTATATACAAATCTAAAAATTTGATGAGAAACACAAACATTGCATTCAAGTATTCCTTGATCGTGTCACATTATGTTCTCCTAATTCAATTTTTGTTCCTTTATTCCTTCCTAATCCCTTACCATTAACATTTAATTTTTCACCCTATTTTCCATGATCCCCTCCTAGCCCATCTCCCTAATATCTTCTAGTCCATGCTATGTGTCATTATGTCCTTCTACTCCCATCTTATTGTACCCATTATTATATCACCCTAGATGTTCCACCCTATGTTCCTTTATATCATCCTATGTTATACCATATTTATCCACATTTCATCCTAGATAACTCTTCTCTATTATTGCTACACACAGGTCAAGTTCGCACTTCGTACATACTATAGTCAAACCCTAGACACCTCCTAATTCACCCTATGTTGCATTATTCCCTAATAATTTCATCCCATTAACCTCAAATTTTCCACCCTATATTTTTTTATCCCATCCTAGCCCATCCCATCAATCTATACTAGTCCATCCTATGTTCATTAATCCCTTTGGTGCAGGGGCACCACTCTTTTCTATGTTTTTGCATTAAGTGTCTGATAGTGGTGCAGGAGCACCCATGGGTCTAAGGGACCTAGAATCATTTGTTATGTTTTTTTTCTTTGTTTAATGTTGGAATAAGGTCTCATGGACCATTTCATTGCTTTGTAATCAATCTCCTAGGGATTTGGTGGAGTTTTGGTCTTGATGACCAACTTTTTGTACAAACAAGGTCTCCATCCTCCTTTGTAAGTCTAGTGCATTTTGGAAAATTAAGCAAAAAGGATGCCTTGATGTAGCTAGACACCTAAGGGGAGTCATATTTTTCATTTTGAGGAGTTTTGGATGCCTTTCACACAATTTGGAGGTATCTTTGTAGTCGGGTTGTTGAAAATTGGTTAAATTGCCTTAATTAAGCATTAAAGAGTCCAAAATGAAGTATTTTTGTGTTTCCAATGGCCAACTGATTCAAATTTCAGTTGGAGGAAGTTGGAGGAGGTTGGAAGGATTCATATATGCCTCTCTTGGTTGAGGAAAGGATGTTCTTGAAGTTTGGAAGAAGTTTTCAATAAAGAGTTTGTTGATTTATGTGTTTTCTTGAAGAAATTGTTGATCTCATACTTGGTACGGTCTGTACGTGTTTTTTCATGCTCCAAGCCTATAATGGTTGGATAGGTAATTGAATAATATTTATTTTGGCATTGGAGTGATGAGATTTCGTTGAGTATCAAGGGAGATATCTTAATTTTACTCCTAGGTGGTATGAAAACCCTCAAAATCAAGGTTTTGAGTGAATTATGGGTGTTTCTTCCATCCACACATTGTAGAGTTGCTAAATCCTGGTGGGATGGAAAGTATATTCCTGTACTATTAAGAGGGAGTGAGGTCTAAATCACCATAGTGATAGTTGTTTGTTGAAACCTAAGTGCTAGAGGGTTATTGAACCTTGTTTTGTCCTAATGTGACATGATCCAAATGCTTTCGATTTTTGTGGGTGGTCTGAGTTGTGAACCCTAGGTGTGTGGGGGCTGATCATTTAAAGAATAATGGATTTTATGACTCCTTGTAAGAGTATTTGAGAAAATCATTGAATTGGATTGTCTTTGCCATCATAGTTGTGTGTTTACCTTCCCTGCCACTCTGCATCAGATAGGCAAGGTGTCTTAGGATGTACGATTTGAGTCCTTGAGTCTTAATAAGGTCCAATGTGACCATTCTATTGTAATTGATCAACTTTGAGGGGCTTTTGTATTCATCTTGTAAGGTTTGCAAATCATGTGGAAGGAATTCTCAAAGTTGACAAGGGGTGTCAAGGTAGATAGGATGATGTTTTCTTGAGTAAGTCATGATTTCTTAGTTGAATAAGGTCTCATTAGACTATTTGTAATAGTTTAGGTGTTTAAGAGGGTCTAGGAAAATATAAAGAGTCAAAACTTGAAAGTGCTAAATTTGTGAGTTGCATAAATGCAACAAATTTGTAATGCAATGATCATGAGAGGTTTAAAAAGTAGTTGTAAGGTAGTTGGGAATCGGTTTGATGAGGATAATCCTTCAAAAAGGAATGACAACTCATTTTGTAACATTGGATTGAAGTTTGAAGCATTGGCAATAAGTTTCAAGGGTCTGTGTTAAGTTTAAAGGTATGTTGCTTTGTAAATCTGGTGTAATTCATGGCCTAGGACGGTGTTGAGGATCTAATTTCAATGGATTGGTCCAAAAGACTTGTATCTGGTTAAGATATATGTTGTATAGCTCTGAAATGGGTATTTGAATCCACCTTCTAATTGTCAAGTGTTTTGGAAAGCATGGGAGTTAAAGGCCAAAAATTGAGTTTGCACTACTGCTAGGTTACATGGGTGAAAGTGAGAAGTTAGACTCCCGATTGTTGTCAAGCTTTGAGGATTTTTTGGATAACTCTAATATGCCATTTTAATCTTGTTAGATGTCTCTTGAATGCAATTTGTCACTTTGAATGAGTTTGAGTTGCCTCTTTGCATCACCCTTCTATTCCCATCCCATTACCCTCTCTTATTTCACCTTATGTTCCATTATCCCCTCTTGGTCTTTATATCAACATGATACTTGAGATATTGCTTCATTTACAAATGTTGAAAAGAGATATCCCTGGTGATATTGGTGGCAAGATGGACCATGGAGTTGCTGCAGCAATAGCCAGTTCTGATCCATTGAGAGAGGTATGGAATAGATTAGTCGATTTGACATTATATTTTCTCTTTTATGGTCTATTATAGAAAATTTTCATGATAATTTTATGTAGTTTAATTTCTATCTTCATGGTTGCTACAGGTGATTGTCACTCCAGATCATGAACGTGGTAATGCTGTAAATGTGCATGATGACTATATGTATGCGGTAAGTGATTATATATTTTGTTATATGCCATTCCACAATTCAATTTCTATGTTTTAACATATTTACTTTTAATTGTATCAGTTGAAGGTCCAAAGTGAAGAGAGGAGGAGTAGCGTGCGTGTTCGAAAGACAAAAGAAGCAACAACCACTCCATCCAACCGAATTTCGAAGGCAGCACGAGATCTATTTCCTTCCTCTAGAGGGAAATGACTATGTATTAGTGTTATTTGTCGTATGCCTATGTGGCATTTTGGAACATATGTTTTGTACTATTGATATATATACATGATATTTTACATCCATATGGCTCCTTTGTACTAAGCCTATATGGTTTTTTTGGATATATTTATATACTTTTATCAATATATATCATTGTATAGCCTTTCGGATTTTTGATTAAATAATCTCTTATTTTGCTACTGCCATTCTTGAATGATGTTATCATGCATATCATGTAAGTTGTATGCTTGAATGTTGTAGGCATGGATTTTGTTTACATCTAATGCTTAATTAATTATTGTTGAATGCTCAATAAGCCCCATCTAAAGCGTATTGTATAAATAAGCTCCATTCGTGGTGGTTTGTATCCTTTGGAATGCTTCAATTACTTGTGCCTCACCAATGTAGAGGCAAGGAGGCTCAAACCCAATCAGTCTGACAACCTACCTTCAAGGGGCTCCTAACAAGATTAATACAACCTATTTTGAGCAATCTACACAACCTCAAAGCCCCATCAAACCAAACTCTTCATTCAACACCTTACCCAACAATCCACCCTTGTAGCACTCAAAACCTGGTCCAAGCCTAATTTCTCCCAACCTTTCCAAAACACCTAACCATTTAAAGGTGGATTAAGATACCCTTTTCAGGGTTACACAACATATGCCAAAACCAATAGTAACTCTTTTGGACCAACATGAACTTTCAATACACCTCCCTCGCTCTAGGCTTCACAATTAGGCCTAATTTCCAAAGGAACCCCCTCACAAACTCACCTCCAAACCAAGGAAACTTGAAACAGTCTTAGGGATGCTCACCAAACTCAGGATTCTCCCATTTTAAGAGCCCCAAGAACTTGTTCTATTCCTCTACTCACAAACCCTCCTAAACCTTCACAAAAACAAGGGTTTTAAAGAAACTCATAACTCCAGACCTCCCCCAATCCTTCCAAAGGTCCAAAAACCCCACAATACCTCTACCCTAACTTAAAAGACACTCACAATCCCATTCCTTTCAGTATTTCTTAGATTCACTACTTGAGTTCCTTACTTTCATGGTGGAAACACCCCTGAACAACATTAGAACTTCACACCCCACTGAGTTTATTCATTCTCTCGACCTCCAAAGTATTCATACACCAAAATAATCATGGTAGAGGCCAATCCACAAGCAAGGGTCAGAATAGTAGGTGGATTGGCTAATGTGTCATGGTGTTGCCCTCAAAACCCCTAACACAAAAAATAGAGCAGTAACCAAGTTTGCTGATCCCACACACACCAACGGTGGATTTAAACCTTCAAAACAGATGCAAAGAGAGTAAAAACATATGCAATCAAGTATCCAAAGCCTCAAGTCATGATAGACTTGTATGGGCCTGTGCAAGGCAAAGAAAATTCAGGAAAACAAAGAAAACCAGTGATCAGCGTTTTCAAGTATATTTTGTTATTAGAAACTAACAAAATCAACCCTCAACTTGAGGGTATTACAGCAATATATCTTGATACCACCTTCCAACTACCCCTTGAGCCGATCAACCACCATAACCACCCTTTGTTAGACTTCTAAGATGGCAATTTGCCAATTTTGCTCTTAATTACCATTCATTCACAACTTGATTTTGCAAATACCACCTAACTGACCTATTAAACCTTTTAAATACAATTGCAAATGGTCATTGAGACATTATAAGGGAAAAAATAAGACCCAAGCCTACACTATACCTTATCCATCTGGAGCACATTGCCAACATGGCATAAAATGGACAACTTGTTTACATTACATCTCATCTTGGCATATTTTGCAACTTCCTCGTTGCATGTAATTTAAAGATCTTCAAATTCATTTGATGAACCTCTAAGGCTCATGTTTCTTTCACGCCAAGGTGATGGTGCCCCTGCACCATACACCCCCCCATAGAGAGACTCTTGTCCCAAGAGTGAAAGCTTGCTCCATGCCTCCACTTTGCTACTCCATACTTGTCCAAATTTGATGTGGGGTTTCTCCCGATCCCTGGATCAAAATTTGGTACTACTCCACTCCTCATACCTGCAATCAAACAAAAGCTAGCAACACAATGCCCTACCTTCTTCCTTTCTCCACCTTCATGCTTGTACCCATCCACCTTAGCATGTACACTGTGCCCTCTTGTTATTGCCATCATATCTCTTCACCTTTGTTCCTTTACTGTGATCGGACCTTCAAGTTTCATGTCCTTTGTCCTCCTTGTCTCATGACTCACTGTCTTCTTGTTTTCCACTCCACAAAACTTTGTCTTAATGCCTACTGACTGTCCATTGACCTACTGCAATACCGTAAGACATCTAACTATCCCTACAAACACATTATCAGCCTCATCTTGCCTTTCCAAAGACTCTTTCTCCTCACTCTACCCTTTACCAGTTTGAACCACTTGGCTACTCAACTCCTTATGCCATACAAAGGCATGCTTCACCCTATCCTCATGCAAACCACACATTTCCTTCTTACCCACTAGCTGAGCATTACTCAGTTGTTCTCCTCCTACTATTCCATCCTCATGAACATACTCTAGACCTGCAAACAAATTGGTCTTGCTACCCTCAAGCCCTAAAGGTTCTTTCTTCCCAAACATCACTACCTTAGACTTACCTTTATCCCTTCCACTTGTTTTCAAGGGAAGTAACTTAACACTTTTATCATACTTCTTGATGGTATATGTGTTCTCCCAACCATCATATATAGACCTCCTATCAAATTGCCAAGGCCTCCCTAAGAGCACATGACAACAATCCATTGGAAAAATATCACATAGAACCCTATCCTTATATTCCCCAATCTGAAATTCAACATATGCTTGCTCTTTTACCATCAAATTTTGATTATCATTGACCCAAGAGATTCTATAAGGTGCTTCATGAGGTAATTTTTCCAAAATCAACTTGTCCACCATTTCTCTAGACACTAGATTATCTTGAGAACCAAAATCAATGACAACTTGACACACTTTACCTTTGCTTTTGCATGTAGTTTTGAATAGGCTCCTTCTTTGACTGAAATCTTCCTCCTTGGATGCTTGCAACACAGTTCTTATCATGAGTGCCTCTCCTTCTTCTGATGTAAGGTTCACTACAGGTGAAGTCACACCCTCTTCATCTTCATGCACTAGTTGATTCCTGCTTTCTCCACCATAAGAGCTTGAGCTTGCTTTTCAGGGCATTTAAAGGTTGGATGTCTAGGCTGGTTACAAGTGTAGCATCTCCCTGAGAATTGATAGGAACCTCTTCCTCCACTAAATATGCCTCTTGAACCTCTCCATCCACCTCTTGAATCAGATTGTTCTTGGTCCTTCTTGTCATCTCGTTGGCCCTCATTGTTTGACTTTGAATTAGGATTGAATCCTCTTCCCCTAGAAGTGTTGCCTCTTCCTCTTGTTGCCTTCTCTTGTCTCCTTTTTAACTTTTCTTCAGCCCTCATTGCCATTTGAAAGCATTGTTCAACTGATGTTGGTGCCATCAAGCTGATTTCATCATGAATGTTGAATCTTAAACCATTCAAATACCTAGCAGTCATTTCTTCCTCATCTTCTTCATGTTTAGCCCTTATATCACTGTCCCCCCACCGTCCCCCTGCCGTTCCCAAACTTAGGCCCCCTGTCCCCACGTCTCGGAAACACTTCCCCTGTCGTCCCCTCGTCCCCGCCCCCAAAACCTCATGGAACACTGTGAATTTACTATGTGTCCTGATTTCTTCTCACGCCTTTCTATTGAGCACTAGTTTTGCACACTCCAACAAAATATTTATCTACTATTGTGCAATGACATCTCTAAATAGGTGAGGATGACTTCTGTTTCTCAAGAAATCTACACATATCACTCATGTTATTTGGCCTAAGTAATGTAAGAGGCCGCTTTGATCTTCTTTCAAAACTCCATGCCTAAAATGCTAGGCAGCCACTCCTTTGATCTGGTCATAGAAGAACCCTCATTCGCTTGCCCCAAAAGGTATTGGATTCTTGTAACCAACGCATTACTTGTGTGTTATGGATCCTTCACCCGTTCAGAAAATATCATGCCTTTGCTCACATTCTAGAGAATTCCACTTTTGTATGGCATGCGACTAAGGTAGTTGAGTTTGGCACATTAATCTCTTCTCAAAAAATTATTCGCAACACCACACTCTTCACAAACTTCACCATGTAAGTACAAGGTTTCTAACTTGGGAAAAAATGGTGGTAGACTGCATATCTTTCACATCAAAACATCGCACCTTAGATGGCATGATCTGTTACACGCATCAAAATATATCACAAGCACAAAGACTCTGATACCATATGTTGGTAAAATGAAAAATCGTTAATGGTGAAAACATTCATTCATCATGCATTTTAGTATACAAGATACGAATAGATCCATGCCTAGAGAAATAGAGCAAGTTGATAAGCTTCTATATAAAATTTCCTAGGACGATGAATCCTATATATGGCCATTAAGTGTAGATGAAATTGAAATAGTGTTGGCAACTGATTGACAAAGAATTCATCGAGACCCTATATGCCAAATAAATCTCTTAATTTGAAGACTTCCTACTATGCAGCCTGAAATGATTGTTAGATTGTTACCCTTTTCAAGCTGGTTTTGAATCTCAAGATATGAATTAAGAATGAAAGTTGAAAACACAAAATTGGGATGATGTGGTTCCCTAATGTGGTTCCTTGGTTCGTTTGTTGGGATATTATTTTAACTATCAAAAGAACATTATTATTTTAACAGTGAAAGAGATCATGTTTGTCAACTTTTTTCCCGAGTGAAAATTCACCACCATAGGAAAATGCCTCCAAGATAGAAAAAAACGAGCGAGGTTATTGTAGAGGGGCCCAATTTGATCCCATAGGCTCAGACCTGAAAATTTTAAGCATCCCGGTGTCTGAATACTAGCATGCTGAAGTTCAGAACCATTTTGCACTTTGGACCCTTAAGGGATAGATCCGATTGAACGTAGCTCAAAGTGATTTTGCGTGTTTGGGTGCGAAAGAGGACCATGCCTAGCGTAAAAATACCCACCCAGACGCGTTGGAACAGTTCGTTTGGTCACACGAGATGCAGAATGAAAGTTGCACCACTTTGCAACTTTCAACTACTTGCATTTGACAACCTTTTCCCCAAGTGAAAATTCGCCACCACGAGAAAACGCCTACGAGATAGAAAAAAATGAGAGAGGTTATTGTAGATGCAATTTAACCTGTCTTATACAGAGTTAGAGCAGAAGTTTCTAAACATCCGCGATTAATGCAGGAGTAATAACAATGGTAAGGATTGGTAGCCATTTTGCACTTTGGATAGCCAAGGGATGATCTGGACAGATGTAGCTCAAAGCAATTTGGCGTGTTTGGGGTGTGAAGAGGACCATGCCCTAGCATGGCGTGCCTGAACTTATGTTGGAATTTTTTGTTTTCTCACACAAGATCGCAGAGATGAAATTTGCACCACGCCTGTGACTTTCCAACTGCTAAGTTTGACAACTTTTTCCCCAAACAAAATTTTACCACCACGAGAAAATGCCTCCGATATAGTGAAAACCGAGAGAGGTTATTGTAGAGGGGTCCAATGTGAACTCATAGGCTTAGATGATAATTTTTTAAACATCACCATATCCAAGTAATAACATGTTGAATTTTGTATCCATTTTGCACTTTGGATGTAGGTCGATCTAGTTGACGTGGCTCAGTGATTTAGCATGTTTGGGTGCGAAAGAGGACCATGCCTAGCGTAATTGTACCCACCCAGACACGTTGGAATGGTTCTTTTGGTCACACAAGATGCAAAATGAAAGTTGCATCACTTTGCAACTTTCAACTACTTGCATTTGACAACTTTTTCCCCAAGTGAAAATTCACCACCACGAGAAAACGCCTCTGAGATAGAAAAAAATGAGAGAGGTTATTGTAGATGGGCCCAACAAAATATTGTAGGATTAGACGAGAAGTTTCTAAGCATCATGGTGTCCAAGTAATAGCATGCTGAAGTTTGCAGCCATTTTGCACTTTGGCCCCTTAAGGGATCGATCCGGTTGAACGTAGCTCAAAGCGATTTCGCGTGTTTGGGTGTGAAAGATGACCATGCCTAATGTAAACGTACCCACCCAGACACATTGGAATAGTTTATTTGTTCACACGAGATGCAGAATGAAAGTTGCACCACTTTGCAACTTTCAACTACTTGCATTTGACAACTTTTCCTCGAGTGAAAATTCGCCACCACAGGAAAATGCCTCTGAGATAGCAAAAACTGAGAGAGGTTATTGTAGAGGGGACCAACGTGATTTCGTAGGTTCAGAAAAATATTTTGTAATCACCATGGTTTACAAGTAATACCCTGTCAAAGATTGTTGCCCTTTTGCACTTTGGACCCTTAAGGGATCGAGTCGATTGAACCTATCTCAAAGCGATTTTATCTCTTTTCGATGGAATTAGGTGGGAAACATACTTAACTCCATTTTAGTTATAGTTTGGTTGGATTTCAAGTGGTTAGGAGAAACATGTTCTGGGGTAACAAATCTGGTCTAAACCTCTATCTTAGTCTGATTGGCCAAAATCCCATATCGAGTGGCAAGGCTATCCTATTGTGAGTTTGGTGAATTGATGTCCAAGTGGGAATATTTGAGAGAAGTTGTGTCATTTCTCCTATTTTTTTGATCCACTCTGCATCATTGTTCTTGTTTGGAACAACCTCATTAGGTCCCCTTGTGGTGTTGTAGATTGGTGCACAATAGTTGTTTGGTTCAATGTCATACCCTAAGGTATGTTAGAGATGACCTAGGTTGCATCGATTTCTATGAGGCATACGTTGCCCCTACCTTGTCAACCCTACGGATTTGGCAAGCCAATGATCTCACTAGCTTGCCAATTCGGTAGGATTGACAAGGTAGGTGGTGCAGGAGCACCTTGGCACCTAGTCACAAATCTCCATGTTTGATGGCCAGAATGCACCCTTGCATTAAAAATGTGTCAACAAGTGAGTTTGAAAGCCTAAAAGGCAACATGAAAGATTGTATCTCAATGACATAATGGAGTCATTAGTTTAGTTAGTAGGAAAAGTGACACAGTTGCAAATTTGTGAGTCGCATAATGCAACAAATTTGTAATTGCAACGGTTATGTGTTTTGAAAAGTTGGTGTCTTGGTGGTTAGGGGCATTGATCAGTTATAGGAGGATGAGAAATTCTATGTAAATCCTAGAGAGGCTCGAGTTGTGGTTGTTGGATTGGAGGGAAAAGAATAAAGCTTGAAAATTACCATAGTTGCTGCAAGACTAATACTAGTACTGGTACGGGTACAACATTTTTTTGAAAATAGGAGACAGGGGTACTTGGAGATGCCATTTTTTTTTTTAAATAAAAATTTATAATATATAGAAAATCTGAAAATATAATGACATTGAACTTTCAAAACAATAGTAGTAGTAAAGTTTAAGAATGAACATTAACTTTAAAATTTAAATACACAAAATGTCAAAATGTCAAAATTCAAATCCAAATGTCATTGTCACATTGTGTCAAAAGAGCCAAAGAGATCATACTTCATACTTCAAATTCCATAATCATAGTTTTAACTTCTAAGTTCACATTTGATATTACATATTCGATTACTTATTGAATCAGAAATATTGATAGTTCGATTGGATGATATGCAAAAAAAATTAAAAAATCAGAAATCTATCTGATATCTCATATCATCTACACCACATCAATATCATCCATGTCAAGGTCCTCAGTTATGAGGCTCTCCAAATACTCATAACTCTCTAACTAAAGTTCCTCTGCTGGTAGTAGAACTGGGGGTAAATCAATAAAGCCATTTGGTTCAACCACTTCATCCACTATGGCTGCAACATCTCCATTAGGTGAAATTTGGTCCCATTTTGCTGAAGGACCCTCATTGTATGCAGGATCTACATGAGAGAGAAGGTGAAGTGAGCTATCAATGTACACCAGGTTCTCTACTTTCTTTGAACCCAATCGGTTCCTCTTTAGTGAATGAATAAAACCATAAGTACTCCAATTTCTCTCACAAGATGAAGAGCTAGCCACTTGTGAGAGTAATCTTATAGCAAATGATTGTAATTTAGGTGTTTCACCTCCATATAGTTCCATAAATCGGTGGACATTTTTCAGTGGAAATTGAAGTGTCTCATTTTTCTCCAGAATCTGCACCATCAGAAAGAGCTCAGTGTCCCGGTTCCAACGCAACTCGAACGGAGCAAAAAGGAGTCCGTTTGTGCAAGTTATGGCCAGTCAAACCTTGGGTCAAACTGGAATTAGAGGGCGTCCAAGAAGTGAAAAAAATGATGTCATCAAAAGTTGTCGAAGTTGGCATCATCGCGAAGAGCTCATCGCAAGCTTTCCAACGCAACTCGTTTCGTCGAAATCCGACATCGTATGCTCAAGATACAGCTGGTCAAAGTTTCAGGTTGACTTGGTGGACTTGAAGGTACAGTGATGACGTCATCATCCGTACAGCTGACGTCTGCACATAGCACGAAATTCAAAATGGACCAATCAAAAGTTGACATGTGGCAGTCCGTACGATCCGTACATGTCGACGTGGCACGATGATGTGGCAGGTGACGTCAGCAAAGGTCAGCGAATAATGTGTTGACACGTGTCATCCATACATCCAGTCAGCGTAGACGTGGCATATCCAATCAGCATCGCCAGTGGTGTACGGACCAATGAGAGTGCGACACGTGGCATCCGTACGACACGTCATCGGACAGGTGGCAGTCCAGTCAGCACACGTCATCGGCTTTGTCAGCGTACGGGCTTGCCTTGTCATCAGAGTTGACGAATTGCAGGTCGACACGTGTCTCCATAGGCAGCGGTCTGGTTGGTTGGACGGAATGCCAAAAATATCGTGGGCGGGTTTGAACCCGCGATTTCGGCGGAAATAGCGGGGCGTTTCACCGTTGCACCAAACATAGCCGTCAGTTATTAAGAAGAAGCCGTTTGATTTTATTGTTTAGTTATTTGGTTATTTGGTTTAAAGCATGGCCGGCGGGGTTGGAACCGCCGACCACCCACTTAACAAAAAGATAAGCCACCGTTGGACCACGCGAATCTTATTACATATGTATAGGCCACCGGTTGTTTTGTTATAGAACTATTGGCCGAATCTCTAACCAAATGGCTCTTTTAGCCATAAACCAACAAAACCCACCTAACTAAATAACCAAGAGGGTTGATAAAAATACAAATAACCCTTGTACGAGTTGGTAAGGGAGTTAGACATTAAATTTGGTGGTTAAGCCTTATTTGGCTGATTTTTATGTATAAAAAGGGGTGTGAGGTGAGAGTGGAGAGGAAGTCTTTTTTTCAGGTGATGAAGTTCTAATGCTGAGGCGTCAAAGAGAGGTCTTGTTGGAGAATTCTTTCAGATCATTCTTGCATATCAGAGCATCGTTACGCTGCCGAAATGCTTGGAGAATGGTGGTGCTTTTGTAATTGATTTGGAGATTAATCGGATCGGTCACACTCTATTGGAGTGGACCCGGAGACGTAGTCACTCTCGTGATGAACTCCGAAATCAAACACTGTTTGCACTTCTCTCTTTCTCTCTTTCTGTCTCTCATTTCTTTTCATTCTGTTATAATCACCTTGATTACGTTCTTTATGTTATTTCCTTAAGTTAATTTTGATTTAATTAACTTGAAATAATCATTGTAAAAGCATTGTAAAAGTTAAGCATTTAAATATGCAATTTAGTCTAGATCCTATAAGCGACCGGTTAAATGGGAATAACGTGGCAAAATTAAAAATGCTAAAATTCTCATAAGAACATGGAAAAAAAACTGTAAATGTTATTTCATGCCAAATAGAGTGCGTAGAAAGAGAAACCTGCATAGAAATGATTTTATTGTTTACCTGCTGCCTGCAATTGCAAAAATGACAGAAAAAATCAAGCTAGAGGAGTTTACAGACAAAAACCTACAGTATGTTTAAAAAACATGGCCTTTTTTTTAATTGCATGCATAGAAAATATGTTTTTTTTTTTTCATTTAATCATTATTTTTTTCTTGTTGACCTGGTTTTGATTAGTTTTTGAAATTCCTGAGCTTGGTGGGTTGGAACGGCATGGTTTGGTGTCAACTATGTTTAAAATGTGTGTACCCACTTTTTTTTTTCCCTGTTTACTGTTACTATGGATTTAAGCATCTCCTCCTCCTTGTGGAGGGTGGGGGTTAGACTTCTGCCTCAGATATAACTATTGATTGTTTGGCGATAATATCTATATCTGAGTTTGAGTCTATGCTTGAAGGTTGAAACCCCAGCTTCAATGTGTTTCCTAAGGTTGCAACTTGTAGATATAGGTAAGGGATCAAACAATGGGCAACATAGCTGAATAGGCGCAGCGGATTCAGCCTTATGCTTTCTGGATTTTCTACCATATGTACGGAGAAATAGAGTTTCCTCAGAGATTCAATGTCCTCTTCTACTTGAGTAGCTAAAGTAATAGTCCTTTCAAAGGAGATAGGAAGAAACATTCTTATCTTAATCTTCATCCCTGACCATACTATTGAGATGTAAACATCTTGTACTTTGTGTGAAAGTTGTTTCAAATTTGATTCCAATTATTAAAATCTTTCCTTTTTTTTGAAAAAATTATTAATTTTCCTGGCCACCAAGCATAAATTCACTATCGAGAATGCATTGGAGTACACACAGATCAAGTGTTTTTTAAAAATATCAATTTAAAAGTAAGACTAAATGAAAAGTGAAAATGTTACCATCGACTAGCTTTTTAATTGGATGGTTGCAGGTTGATTCTGCAACCTAATACGCATGTGCCTTTTAAAAGGCTTGTTGAGGCTCGGAATTTGTTTTGGGCCACACGATTAGATTTAATCGTGTGGCCCAAAACAAATTCCGAGCCTCAACAAGCCTTTTAAAAGGCACATGCGTATTAGGTTGCAGAATCAACCTGCAGAATCTAATCGTGTGGCCCAAAACAAATTCCGAGCCTCAACAAGCCTTTTAAAAGGCACATGCGTATTAGGTTGCAGAATCAACCTGCAACCATCCAATTAAAAAGCTAGTCGATGGCAATAGATAAAAGCCCTATTCAAGGCTAAAATATCCCTAAATTAAATAGTAATTTATTATTAGTGGCGATATTGCCCCAAAAATAATCGGAGGAATATAATATTACTGGCGAATATAATTAATATTTTTAATTACGGTATAAACTACTGGCAAATCAGTTCCAATAACTCATCGTTTACATGGTGAATTAATCGAGACAAAATTAAATAAAAAACCTGGCGATTCAGTCTACTATTCGCCATTTTTGGAGGTCTCGATTTCAATTATTCGCCAATTGGTGAAGATTTGCCACTAAAGTTTTCCCTGATTCCAATATTAGGAACTTTGATGTATGGTCTTTCATTGACATATTTTGAATTATTCCTATCTAAGAACAATAAAAAAAAACGAAAGATGAATAACAAAATATTTTTTTATTCTTTTGACTTATGTCATAGGATTGTGTTCGTGTTCAACAAGGACATTTTTTGGATTAAGTTCGGCAATGAGATAAAATCTGAAAACAAATTGTGATTAAATTTATCTAATAGAAATTTGAATTAAAAAAAGAAAGAAATAAATCCACAAAATTGTCAATATAGGTAGACATTGCTAAATAGATTTGAAATTTATATAAAATGATGCCAAATTTATATAACATGATAAACTTATCGAAGTTAAATTGTAAGAAACATATGAAATCACGATTGCAAAGATGTGCTTTTTGTCAAAAAGTAGCAATCAAGAGTCAAGATTGTAAAACTTCAAAAAAGTTCCAAGTCATAAGTCATCAAGACCATCTGTGAAATACTTCAAAGTGTTTGGAAGTTCTTGTTATATTAGAAGAGACGTAGAAGATTTAGGGAAGTTCAATGCAAGGGCAGATGAAAGAATATTTTTGGGCTACTCTTCAAGGAGTAAAGCCCACAGATGTTTCAATAAGAAATTGCATAAAATGGTTGAAAGCACAAATGTGAAGATAAATGAGGAGAAAAACTATCAAATTGAACCACAAGAAGATAACTACCCTTATGAAGAAATATACAAGGAAGATGTAGAAAAGAGAGAAAATGAAATAATTGAACCAATGAACACCAAGGCGGTACAAAGACACCATCTAAGTTTGTTCAAAGGAACCATCTAGAAGATTTGATAATAGGAGATGAAGGGGTCAGAACAACAAGAATGGTAGGAGATCCAGAAACTAAAAATGTGGCATTGCCATCTATGATTGAACCTAAGAACTTCAAAGAAGCAAGTGAAGATAAGAATTGGATAGAAGCTATGAATGAAGAGCTGAATCACATTGAGAAGAATGATACTTGGGAACTTGTCCCAAGACCCAAGGATAAAAATATTATTGGCACTAAGTGGGTGTTCAAGAATAAGTTGAATGAAGATGGTCAGGTTATGAGAAACAAAGCAAGATTGGTATGTAAAGGGTATGCTCAAATAGAAGGTGTTGATTTTGAAGAGACTTTTGCTCCGGTTGCTAGGATGGAAGCCATAATGATGTTCTTGGCTTATGCTAGTTTTAAGAAATTCAAAGTATACCAAATGGATGTTAAATCTGCCTTCTTGAATGGAGATCTAGAAGAAGTCTACATTGAACAACCAAAAAGGGTTCCTACTATCAAAAAATAAAGACTATGTATGTAGATTGAAGAAGGCACTTTATGGTTGAAACAAGCACCCAGACCATGGTATGCTACACTTGACAAACATCTACAAGAACTAGGGTTCAAGAAGGGAGTTGCGGATAGAAAGTTATATATTAAGACTGAACGTAATGATTAGTTAATTGTGGTGGTCTATGTGGATGACATCATTTTTGGAGGAAACAATGACAACATGTGTCAAGGATTTGCAATGGAGATGCATAAGGAATTTGAAATGTCCATGCTAGGTGAATTATCCTTCTTTCTTGGTTTGCAAATATCACAATCAGAGAAGGGAATATTCATCTCACAAACCAAGTATGTAAAAGAGATGTTGAAAAATTTCAAAATGGAAGATTGTAATCGTATAAGTACCCCCATGGTAATAGGATGCAAGTGAAGATGAGGAGTCACCTGAAGCAAATCAAACACTTTATAGGTCAATGATTGGAAGTCTTTTATACTTGACTACTTCAAGGTTAGATATTATGCAAGCAGTTGGCATGGTAGCAAGATTTCAAGCTGCACCAAAGGAAACACATGTTCAAGCAGTGAAACGGATACTTAAATACTTGAAAGGAACATTGGAGTTTGGCTTATGGTATCCAAGTGAAAATGATTTTACTCTAGTAGCATACACAGATGCGGATTGGGCAGGCAATATTGATGATAGGAAGAGCACAAGTGGAGGAGCCTTCTTCCTTGGTAGCAACCTTGTATCATGGATGAGTAAGAAACATGCATCAATTTCCCTATCTACCGTAGAGGCAAAATATATTGCAGCAGCATCATTTTGCACTCAAGTGTTGTGGATGAGGCAAACATTAAAGGACATCAAAGTAGAATATGATAAACCTATCACCATATTTTGTGACAATACAAGTGCAATTAATATCTCGAAGAATCTAGTGATGCATTCAAGGACCAAGCATATTCCCATAATATCATGTTGTGACCTATTTCACACATCGCCCCATTGCAAATGGGGACCCCCTTCTTTTTGCTTTTTGGGTTTTTGCCTTGGCAGCGCAACTGCTTATCACCATTTTATTTACAATGAGGAATTAGAGTTTTTTGGAAATCATCTGAGCCAAGTAGAGAATTCAAGCCCATATCAGTGCCTAGATGTCATGGAAGTGCTCAGAAGGACCGGTAGACGAGGAACGCCATTGCTTTGAGTCAATTTTGACACTTCCTATTTTTTAGGGATTCTGCTTTTTTTATTTTTGGCATTTTTAGGCCATTTTGGAGTTCCTATTTTTTAGGGATGCTTTTTTTCTTTTTTCTATTTTTGGAAAGTTTCTATTTTGGGAAAAGTTTCCATTTCAAGATCCTACTGACTGTGAAGCCAATGTACCTCCAGAATGAGCAAATCAACAGAAGAATCAAGGCAAATGGTGAAAGATTGATGAAAATGGCTAAGACTGGGAAATTCGCCAATGAGAAGGAATGGCAGGCCATCCTTGAAGTCCGCCCTTGCCTTTGGCAAGCCAAAGGCAGGCACTGGCAGGCCAAGAGTGAAGTCCGCCCATGGAAAGGAAGCCTCCAAGATCGCCATGACTTGGAGCTTGTCTTGCCTATGGCGGACTTGGAGCTTGCCAAGACAGGGCAAACTTTGCACAAGAAAGTCCGCCCATGAGAGAGGTGGATGGAAAGACAAGCCTCCAAGTCCGCCACCCTCTGGAAAAGCCATCATGAAGTCTACCATAAGGAAGTAAAGAATGGAAAGACATTGAGGAAGTTTGTCCATGGCATGGATCAATCAAAGTCCACCCTTGGCAAGAGGAAAATTGGCAAATCTATTGAGAAGTCCGCCCAACTTTGGAGGCAAGGAAAATTTCTAAGGCATTGGCAAAGTGCGCCAAGCATGAGAATGTCTAAGCACTCACCAAGTTCGCCTAGTATGAAGATGGCAGGCTGAAGACAAAGTCCACCCAAAAGGAAGTGCACATGGTCTAGCCAAAGATGAAGTCCGCCAAAGCATGTCTAGCCAACCTTGAAGTCTGCCATGCACTTATCCAAGCTAGCTTCAAAGTCCGCCTTGTCCAGGACACAGCCAAGTCCGCCAGGGAGAAAGAAAAAGAATTGGCTTGCCAATGAGGAAGTCCGCTCAAGCATAATAGAAAAATGGCATGTCAAGTCCAAAGTCAGCCAAGATCAGAAACAAGCATGGTAAAATTTGCCAAGAGGAAGCAAAAAAAGGGGCTAAGTGTGGAATTTTCCTAAAATAAAAGTATCAAATTTTGACTAAGTGTTGGAAAGAAAACAGGAAAAATGAAGAGAAATATAAAATTCTTGCCCAAGGATGGAGTCTGCCCTACTTAGCACAAGCCAAACTTAGAATTGAAGACAAATCCACAGGCAAAGTTCATTTGAGCATAAAGATGGCCAAAATCTTGGCTAAGTGTTGAATGGTCAACATGAAGGCGTTACATAATGAAATTGAATAGCCAAAATTTGGCTAAGTATGGGAAATACTTCACAGAGAAAGTTCCAATTTCTTCCATTATGGTGAAGGCACAAGAGAGTTCTTCTCCATATTCAAGGCACTTGAAGGAATTTCAAAGCAATTAGGAAGGAAAAGTTCAATAACTGCTCCAAGGGGAGACTTCCAGACTTCAAATGCAAGTGAGAAGAAGAAATCAAAATCTCAAAGGAAATCCAAGATCAAAGCCAGGAAGAAACAAGCACAAAGGACAAAGTCGTTGGTGAAGAAAGATATTCTAAGGCAAATGCATGGAAAAAGAACAAGGAGACCAAGGAGGACATCCAACACGTTGAGGTGGCACCTCGTCATCTTCGAAACCAATCAAATTGTTCCAAGTCAACATGTCTAGGTTCAATGAACTTGACTTATCCATGGAATTGGTTTATATTTAGCAAGAAGGACAAGTGTCCCAAAATGTAATTTTCTCATTGGTCGAGAGGTAGTTAATTATGACAAGCCCTAATTAGGGTTTTATTTTGTAATCTCGGTTGTTGATTCGAAATCAATCTTGGCCATTGAATTTTAATCGGGGAGCCTATAAATTGAGCTCGCCCCTCATTTGTATTTTGTGAAGTGAGTAGTATGAGATTGTTGCGATAAGACTATTTCCGTTAATAAAAGCTCTAGTGCATGATTTGCTTAGAACCACTTTTGTTTTCAAATAGTGTGCAAGGTTTACATCTTCTCCTTCAACATTTAGAGTAAAGTTAAATTAGTATTTTATTTGTATGTTTGTTAGCGAATGATAGATTTGATAGCAGTGGTGGATGAAATTAAGCTCATACTTTTGTTGAATAGATGATTTGTATTCAATGTGTAAAGTTAGCCTGAGCTATTAAGTTGTGGATGCTTAACTTCCGTTTGGATAATTGTTAATTCAAACATGAAAATCATTATCACCTCCATTGAAGATTGCACCCGCTTTGCGTAGTTGTCCTAAAGGAGGTGAAACAAAGAGTGGTTATTCCAGTTTTATCTAGTGACTGCCGTCTCTTGAGTTCTTAGGCGTAGCTTAGACCTATAAAACCCTTATCTTTTTCCCCTTTTTTTTTGGAAAGTTTGAAATGCCCGATGGAAAGAACCTCAATGTCAAAACCGTCTAAGTCCTTAACTTGAAAATAAACTATAACGTAAGTCCCCTTGTGATTACCAGCAAATGACAATGCCCAGTGGTCTTATCCACATGCCATGACTTGACTAAAGAAACATTGGAGTTATTGCATAATCTTCTTAGCATACGCATTAACTTTCCAAGAGAGGATAGAGTGTCTTTGGGCATTTTATTCTGTGTTCGGTGGGTATTAAAAACACACACCAACATATCACTTATTGAGAGAGCAAGTGGCAGAGGAACAAGTTAAGTTGAAATATATTGCTATAAAAGAACAAATTGTTGACATATTTACAAAGCCACTTCCAAAGGACACATTTGAGTACTTAGGGAAAAGTTGGGAGTAGTCCCATATTCATCTAATTAAAGGGAAGTATATATTCAGGGGGAGCTACTCGTAGTATTATCTTGTAGATCCATAGAAAAGAAAGTTCAAAGATTGTTGGAAGACCCTTTGCCATTGATGTCAAAGAGAGTTAGAGAAAGGGGGAGTAGTACAGTCAAGGGGAGCAATGCAAAAGAAGATTTATATTCAAAATTGGGTTGCCATCAACAACAAAGGGGGAGATTGTTAGAATATGTTGTCATTGATGTCAAAGGCACATCATAAATGTCAAGGAAAAGCATGGTCTGTCAAAGAGTTATATGCATGTTTAAATTAAATATTTAAATATTGAAAAAGATAGTGTGTATTTAATATGGGCCGACCCATATGGAGATGCTAAAATAAAGATTTAAATTTCCCAAGCAGCTGACCTCCAAAGAAAACTTAAATCCTGGCCAATTATTAGTGAATAAATTAAATGAAAATTATTATTTAGGCCTACTCATAATCTCAAGGCTGCGACTATACAATGGCAAACAATACTAAAAGGAGAAGTAGCTATCAAATAAAAACATTAAAAAGAGCAGCAATTAATATATGAGTGCAGCGATTAACATCTACAAGAGCAGCGATTTTTTTTTAAGGGCAACAATTAGAATCTATACAATGATTCATAATTATTTAATGAAGGAAGCAAGACAAAAGGTTTTTAACAAATGATATGAAAAGGTGCGATTAAGATATAAAAGAGGTATATGTTTATTTGAAGAGTTGTATCTATCGTGAAAAGTGATATCCATTGTGAAAGGGTATGTCCTTTATCCTTATTAAAGACATATAAAACGAACATAGAGTGGAGATAGAACAACAGCAATTTTCAATGAATATTTTTAGAGTAATAAATAAAAGGAGAGCAGAAAATGAAAAGTAAATCAGACTTATATTGAAGATATTTGAGTGATGAAGAGATAGAATTTATGCTAGTAAAATGAAATAATGATATTCAGATTTAAGAAGGAACAAATGTGAATTTGAATCAGATTTGTGAGAATCATGAAAAGATCTAAAGTTAGAATCAGATTTGTGAATATTGATAAGATTTAGAGTTTTCAGACTTGTGAAGATTGTGAAAAGATTTAGAGGTTGAACAGATTTGTGTGAAGAAGAATATCATATCAGCATTTGAAGAACTAATAGGTTGGGGCCTATCAAATAAGAGGTTGTAGCCTCTTGCTGGGTTGGAGCTCAGTTTGTGTGAAAAGTTGAAATTTGTGTTGGGAGTTTGAAGCCTCCAATAGGTTGGAGCCTATATTTTTGTCAAGTAGAGATTGGAGTCTCTAGTAGGTTGGAGCCTACAAGAAAAAGAAGCCATTTATATATATAAGAAAAATTGTGCTGTGGTTCTCTCCCGAAAGGGTTTCCATGTAAAATGTGTCTCATTGTGTACATAATTTCTAAATCTTCCATGTGTAGCTGATGTAATTATTTAAATTTGAAAAGTAAAGGATTGTTAGATATTGATTCACCCTCCCCCCCCCTCTCAGTATCATCGTGTGCTTAACATGTGTACTGATCTATCACTATACCCTTCAAGGTTGTTGGAATGATCTTAACTAGTAAGATCTATCGTCTTGGCCATTAGCTACCCAATTTTTTTTGCAAGTTTTACAACATCGTATAGGATCCTTTGATCCATTACCCATGAATTTCGAGAGTTTTCACCTCTCCATGTTCAACCTTATTGGGGGAGTCACCATCTTTTTTCCTTGATACAATGTTCATGATTGGAACCTAGTTGGGAGTTTTGCCTCGTACATTTTGGTGCTTCTCTTGCACTCTTGGCCACATAGGAATCCTCTATTTGTCCTATCTTGGCGTTTTGCATGCTCAAGTTGCCCACAAAATCTTTCTTGTGCTCCCTTTGTCCTAGAGTTTGAGGCTCAAATCCTTTGACTACTGGCTCTTATGTAAGTGGTAGTTCTTCAATGCATCAAATGTTGTTTTCGTATGTTTCTGACAATGAGTCTGTGGACTCTCCTTCTCACTCTTCTTCCTTTGGTGGTGATTGTATTGATGATTTCTTGACGATTGGTAAGGTCCACATACACTTTGCCAGGAAGTGGTAAGTGCCTTTCTATTTCTTCCCATTCTGCCTTTGCGTATTCTCTTGTTGTGGAAGTCTTTTACGCTGCCCAACTACGAATTTGACTTATGCTTCAGTTTTTACTTCATTCTTAGGAAGGGTTTTGACTTGGATATCGTATGGTTGTATTTTTCTCAAGTCTTTCTCGTAATCTTCTTCTTTGTTCCATTTTCTCCACAATCCTTAAAGATCACTTGATCTCTGAATCTTGAACACCTTTTGGTCTCTTCTTGCCTTTATTGGGGTCTAAGGGCATGAATCTCTTATATTGGATCCGATTTCTTTTAAGGCAATGACACCAAATGTTTACTGCCATATCTGATAAAATGAATAAATGAATTAATAATAGAGATGACAATGCATACCAAATACAAGAGTAAAGTATATATTTATTCACACATGAGATTATTACAAAAGAAGACCCAAGATGGTCAGCCAAGGATTGAAGCCAATTCGACTAAATCTTACCGCTTTCTTGACAATACAAGTGCTATTTAAAGGTCTTGACAATTGCCAAGAGGAACACAATTGTTGACCAACCAACTCTTATAACTATCCGAAGCCAACAAACAATTAATACATAGTCGGATAACCAATATTATCGAAACATAATAGTAGGCATTGTACATTGACTACCACTCAAAGCTAGGACTCCCCTTGTTCATGTTGGGTTGCTTTGTAATGTCCCCATTTTTACGCCATGTTGTTCCGTGAGCATCGGCCAGTTTCCAGGGTTTTCCAAAGGCTTCTAGGCTAAGTCACAAGGTTCGAATTCGAGCTCGAGTTCGGCAACAATGAAATTCGGATGAAGTTCAGCAAACAAAAAAATTGGAAAAAAAATTCAGCATTAAATTCCCTTATGTGATTTAAAAAAAATAAAATACAAGTAGTATATCCACAAAAGTGTCAAAATAGTTTAACATTGATAAATAGATTTAGTTAACTTGAATCTTTAGTGTATTTTGACTTTATCAATTCGACAAATTCCCCAAAGGTATTTCTAAATATCGTCATCCTTACAC
The DNA here is from genome assembly GCA_007115665.2 of Sequoiadendron giganteum. NCBI lineage: Eukaryota > Viridiplantae > Streptophyta > Pinopsida > Cupressales > Cupressaceae > Sequoiadendron > Sequoiadendron giganteum. The sequence goes on along the minus strand of CM021106.1, from coordinate 168,197,802 downwards.
ATGATTCATCCCACAAAAAATTAGGTTGTAGAAGTCCATATTCTCAAGACAATCTTATAGCTTACAAATCAACTCTATGCACTAGATCATTTTCGCGGAGCTTGCATTCAGCCTTAAAGGGATAATATATGACCTATATATATTTTCAAAAATTATACAAATCCTAAATCATTCTATAGACTCCAAACATTTTTTTTTACCTAAATAATTATATCTTACAAAACATCAACATATATTCTTTATTCTAATTCCTAAAACTAAAAATCTTATCTCCTTACATTTAATACTCCGAATATTCATTTATTACAATTATCAAATCCATATAAAAACATATAAAATTATAAATATATACATATTTATAGTGTAAAATTAACAATTAATTTAAAATATCACATGCATGACATGTAATATGTATGTCATACAAATTAAATTCATAATTATAAATTAAATAATATTAAATTTTAAACATATAATATTATGTTAATAGATTACAAAGATTGAACTTTACATATAATATTTTTAACATATATAATATTATATTAATGAATTAGAAATATTGAACTTTAAATATAATTGTATTAAATATTAAAATATTAAAGTTTAATACTAATGAATTCCTAAATAACAATAAAACTATCGTGTAATGTTTTCAAGTGTTTCAATATTTCTTGGATACAAATGAGGCCTCAACTCTTTTCTTTTGAATCGCTCAACAAGTACCCACACAAATCATTGCATAATCCCTAGAAATTGAAGCTCAAGAGTGCAAAATGGCCCCACATGAATCGTTGCAGAATCTCTAGATAAGCATATGGAGATTAGAGTCTGTATTCACCATAGGTTTGCTTGTCATGTCTTCTCTACAAACAATAAACTAGTCTAAATTTCAAATATTGCCATAATTCATAATGTTTGTATGCCAGTCGATAAAAGGTAGAATAAATTCAATGAACCCTAAAAATGGTGGAAAAATCCTCACGAACCCTATAAAAGCCAAAAAAATGTTTTTTCTAAAATATATTTTGTTAAAAAGGGTACGCCATTTTCTCCGTACGAATATGAAGCGAGTTTCAACGAATTTGTAGTCATTCTTTGAAGCTCGCTGAATTTCAAACTCCATGCTTGAAATGTGGCGAACTTTGTGACTTAGCTTCGAGGTGAATTGTGAGAGTTCCAAGGTTCTTGGAGAGCTTAGTGGTGGCTTTTTTTAGCGTCCAGTGGTGTGTTGGTGTTCTGTTGATCTTTAGGATGGTGGTGATGTCCTTTGTTGCATTTTTGGCCATTTGGGTTGTTCTCTACATTTCTTGGAGAACATGACTATATTTAGTAACTGCCCATTTCGGCACTAGGCATCTTTCCTTGTCATCAACAACTTCTTGGTGCAATTAGTTTCCGTTGTGGATGTCTCCCAATGCTTTTTGTAAAATGATTGGAATTATTTCAATATTTACACTAAAGTTATAAAGTAATGTTTTAATATTACTTTAGTGTTAAATATTATAAAATGAAAAGGTTATTAAAGATGTTTTTTAAAAATAAAAAGAAAAGCAAAAAGCGCTTTTTTGAGAAAAAGCTAAAATGCTTTTTTCAAAAAAGCAACGAAAAAGCAAAATGTGCTTTTTCGAAAAAGCAAGGGAAAAACAAAATAGCGCTTTTTCGAAAAAGCAAGGAAAAAGCTATAAAAGGAGGCATGGGTAGCTCATTTGGTCATGTTGAAATCTGATAACTGTATAGGAGAGAATTTGCACCCCTTGTTTAAATTCCACTTTTGCATACCCTAACCTTAGAAAAATGAATTCGAAGGCGAAATTCCACATCACCCACCTGCCTTCCATCCACTTGGCGCGTGTTTTGTGTGTTGGTGGGGGGATTTTCATTAGGGACCCAAGCACGACGCTCGAACGTTTGTGCGGTGGGCTGCCGTCCCTAATAGATTCCTGTCCCTGAGTCTGCAGGGACGTTACACTCCTCATTGGGGATGGTTTGTAATGCCTCAGTGCGACCAACCGACCTGAAAATGGTTCATTTTGGCCTTCAAAGACATTCATTTCACACTCACTTCATCTCTTAGCAATTCGTTCGATCTTCAACCTTCTCTTGAGCATTCTAGCACTCCATTTTCACAACTCGATTGAGCATTGCAGCAACTTATAACTCCATCAACTTCACTTTTGTATGTGTGGTGCTGCCATAGAAGTTGCAAGCTTGGAGTCTTGCGAGACCTCCCTTCATAACCGTTGTGGTTGTGGTGACTTTGCCAAGTTCGTTGCTTGCATTCTCCCTTCATTAGCCTTGAGAGCCTTTGGGTGGAGGTGGTAACACTTCACCTTTCCTTTTGTGATTTGATAGAGTAGATTTATCTTTTGTAGTGTTCATTGCAGTTCTTTCTATCTTCTTTATCATACGTTCTACTCCGTTGCTTTTCTGGTTGTCCATGGAGGTGGAAACACCAAAGCAGGGGTTTGACTAAGGCAAACCCCTATACAACCCCAACAATTTTCCCTCTTGCTTGTGTGTAGGTGAACGTGTGCGTGGAGCTCGCTGGCGAACTGGCGTTTCAATGAGTTAATATTCGTCACCCTAGTTTTCATCTACTTATTTTATCATTTCCGCATTTACTTTTCATACTTTATTATTATGTTTATTTCATTAAAATTAGTTAGCTAGGCTGTCAGTAGGTTTCTCGTCTTTTTCTTACTATATATCTTGTTTTTTGGCCATACGGACGCTAGTTTGCCAGAGAGATAAGAGAGCTGTATGAGGTGTAGTTCGGACTCCAGAGATTGGCTTGTCTAGCCCCAAGTAGATTTTCGGGTTTGTGTAGTGACAAAAGTACTTCATAGTGCTCTTCATTCTTGATCCCCATCCTAAAATATCCGTTAGAGTGAGGTAAGTTAGGGTAGCCCTCCGCTTTCGACTCTCTGTGACCTGGAGCCTTGGTGTGGGTGGTCCCCCTCTCACATTTTTGGTGAACTCGACGTGAACCAATGTCTATCCATTTGCTTGTGTTGAGACTTTTCCCCGCACCTGGTGACAATTGTAAGCCTAAGTGTTGTGAAGGTTTATGAGCATCACAACCTAGTCCACAACTTCTGGGTACATTGTTAGGAGAAGTGTGCGACACCTACCGATGGAAAAAGACAAAGTTCACTTCTAGTTTCGCCTCCAGTTTCTCCATTGGTCTAGCTACTGACCGTTCTATTGGTTTTCCTACAAATTATGCTAACGAGATGGGTTTCATAGAAGAGACCACTCGTGTTCCTACCCCTCTAGCATACCCTACGACTTCGTCTGTAGACGAGGATGAGGCTGTGCATATCCCTGCAGAAAACCTTCTGGCATTAGATAATAGATTACTAGACCTTTTGAATCATTTAGAAAAAGCACCGAGCATGGCAAGAGCCGCTAGGCTTATTAGCGAGGTGAGACATTTTCTAGGGATAGATCGGACAAGCATAGAATTTCTACATGGCCTTGCCAATCTAATCGAAGCTTATATCCCCTCGTATAAGCCTAGGTCAGGTACTGCCCGAGGAGAAGTGCTCGATACTTATGAAAGAAAAATAAGTGTTTCAATGCCCACCATGTCTGTATGCATGGCCAAGACAGGCCCTTCGATCAGTGTTTCCTCTGCTTCTCTGAAACCCCCTACTCTCAAGGTGAGTAGAATACCCCTTGCATTCAGTTTCACCCATCCTATTGCCTCTGGTGGTGGGGGCTCTGGTGGAATGAATGGTGGCGGTTTTGGTAGCGGGGGTGGTACTGGCGGAGGTGGCTTTGGTGGAGGCCATGGTGGTGGTTTCGGTAGTGGAGGTGGCTCCGGTGGGGGCCCCACTGGTGGTGGTGGCTCCGGCAATGGTCACAACGGTGGCTCCGGAGGTGGTTTTGGAGGTTCCATTGGGCCTTTGTCATCTTCTGACCTTGTTTTGAATGCCCTTTTGCAGAACATGGGTTGGATGCAAAACCAGTTGGCAAGCCTTTCTCAAGCCTTCGCCCAACCTATTTTTTAGCCCTTCTTCTGACATAGCCCATTATCGGTAGCAATTTTGAGTACTCCCTTCCCACAAGGAATGGAGATTCCCATGTTTGAGAAGTATGGCAGCAAAGGGGATCCGCAAACACATGTGTCAGCCTTTAATGCCATGTGTACGAATTTCTTCCATCAGGACGTCTTGATGGCAAAATTATTTCCTCGATCTCTCAAGGATACAACACTCGAGTGGTACTGTTCTTTGCCCGACAATTGTATATTTTCATTTGATCAACTTGTAAATTAGTTCCTCCGCTAGTTCCAAGCTAACATCGGTCTGAAGATGACCTTCTCAGATCTCGTCCGATGTAAGCAGGGGGATAACGAGAAGATAATTGATTTCATAGCACACTACCAAGCGCTCTTGTCACAGATCTCATACCCCTTGCCCGACTCCGATGTGTAGAAGGTGTTCATAGGTAACCTGCAGAGAGCTTGGCAGGAAATTTTTTCCCTAATGAAGTACCCTTCCTTTGCACATTTGTGTGTCGCGTTGCAGGAATATCAACAAATAGTAGTTCAGTTCGGGGGATCTTCCTCGTGCTCCCGATCGGAAGGAAAGTCTATTGTATCCATCTCAGGAAAAGGCAAAGCTGTTGCGAATGTAGTCGTCGCGACAAATGATAACGACCTTAGACGCAACAAGAAGTTTACAAAGTTTGCGGAATCTTATTCTTCCATCTTACAAAAGTTGTTGAAGGATAAAATCATAACCTTGGAAAACTCCCGACCTCTCAAGGAACCTTATCTTGATTGGTATGATGCAAATGCTTTTTGTCAGTACCATCGGGTTAATGACCATGATATCGAACGTTGTATGTGCCTGTGTCACAAGATACAGGATCGCATCGATGACGGTACCGTTCGTCTCAATGGGACGAAACAAAATGCAAATAAATCGGTGGTGAAGGCCTATAGTGAGTTGCAGATATACACGGACCCGTTTCCATCTCACTCTGCTAACTTGATTATTGACCCTTCCGATTCTTCTAGTCAGCCATTGACAGACGTTAATATGGTCACGATTACTCCTTCCCCACAGCCTACGACTAGTTCGCCAGATGTGACATTCACTTCGCAAGACATGCCCTTGAATAACAAGCCCTCTCCCCTCTACATTCTTGCTTGCCTCAATGGGAACATTGTGATAGGGGTCCTAGTTGACCCCGCGAGCCGAGTAAATGTTATTACAGAGGAGACACTGTGGTTAAATTCATTGTAGGAGGAGTATGAGGAAATTTAAGTCTACCATTTGTATGCACGATGGTCTCTCTCTTAAGCCATATGGCTCAATAACTCTTTCTGTCCTAATTGGACCTAGGGTTGTGGATACTACCTTTGATGTTATTCCAAAATCTGATTTGTTCAGGGTGAAGTTAGACATCCCGTGGCTAGCTTCCATGAACGAAATCGCTTCCATCATTCATAAATGTCTAAAATTCTCTCGTGAAAGTGTCGTGCACTTCGTGCATGACACTAGATATCAGCCGTTGGTATCTCGTGGGGGCTATTCATTGGATCATTTTTGGCCTGCCTCGGTCGGTCCACTTCCCCCGAGAATGGACCTACTTTACCGAAATTATGTGGAGTATAAGACCAAGGGTAAAGGATAGCCAAAAGTGACCCCTCCGGTAGTGCAACAACAAGCTGCCTCCTCTTCTTGAAAGGGAAAAGAGAGGTCTCCCCGTCCTCGGGGTGCCTCTTCTGCTCCCCTCTCTGAAGAAGAATTTTGGATGTCCACTCCTGGATTCCACTTGAGAAGTTCGATGGTGCCTACTTGGCGTAAAGCCAAGATTAGGATATTAGACCTTCCTACTGTGCCTCTTGGACCTTGGCCCTATCTACACAGTAGAAGAAAGGGCCCTCACGGGGAATCCTCTATGTCTCGGCCTTTGTGGCCTCCTATCGCTCTTGCTCCTAAAGCAGTGAATGGGAAGAGGCCCGTTGTCGAGGCGCTAGAGCCGACTCCTCCTGTTGTCTCTCAACCTCTTCCTCCTACTCTCATTCAGGAATCTGTCCCTTTGTTGGAGATGGCTGTAGTGGACACTCTTATGGTCGAGCAGGAGCCTTTTGTCCCTTCTCAGCTTTCGGCCTCTAGCTCCAATAGTCACATAAATTGCCTTGTGTGTGAGCACAAGCGTTGGCGAAAGGATTTGGTGGCTGAGCAGGCTGCTTTGTAAAGGAAGGAAGGGGAGTCGATTGCCCTTGTTTCAGGGCCTCCTGCCGTGTCCTCATCTCTCCTCCCCTCTGCTTCCGTTCAATCGAATCCAATCCTGCTTTCGGCGCCCACTATGAGCGTGAGTGCACTTGAACCTAAAAAGGTGCAGGTGTTTATCGCTCCTTCGGTTGAGCCACCTCTTTTGATGTCCCTCCCGGACATCCCGCCATTCCCTCAACCCATGGACATGCCAAATACCTTGGTGGTGTTTGCCGTGGTTTTCTCCTCCTCCGCACCTCTTGCCTCGTCCGTGGGGAGTTCACACCCTTCGACGAAGTAGAAGGTGGAGGTTGGCCCTTCTAGCAATGGGGGGTGTAAGAGAAGCCCACCTTCTTCAGAGGGTGGTCCTGCGTTAGCTTGTGCCGTCCTAGTGACAGAGCAAGTTTCGGCTTCTCTTGAGTTCGTCACTGCTCTCGAGTTGCTCAGTGAGCCTAATAGTGAATCTTAGGCACTGCCTCCCTCGCCTGTTGAGGTAACACATGGCACTCCAGTGAAGTGCATGTTCAACTCTTTGGACGAGGTCCTGGCCTTGTTAGTGATCTTCGCGAAATTGCTGACCATAGCTCGACAAGAGCCGAGCGGAGAAGACCTTACGGGGCCTTCTTTTTTGGCCCTTGTTGCGAGAGGGTCGGAAGCTTCCCCCCTTAATATTCCACTACTGCAGGCTTCTCCGCCTTCCCCATTTATTGATCTAGATTGGGAAGCAGATGACCTCTTGGTCGATGAGTGTTAGGGGGGACGCCTCTTCTTTACCTTTAAATTAGGTGTGTGTTTGTTGTGATGTGTTCGCTCGAGCTTGTGTTATGTGTTCCTGGATGACCCTTGTCACCCTTGTAGGTGCTTGGATACATGAGTGATTATGTGTCATAAAACTTCCTCTATTTGTATCATCATTCTTCCTTTGTTATGTGTTTTGATTTTCGGCAAATTGGGGACGATGCAAAGTGTTGGGGGGATTTAGGCTTCCCTTCCATGTTGACCCAATTTTTTATTTTTTATTTTATATTTTCGTGCATTCTTCATATGGTTTGATTTAGTAGGGGGTTGATGACAGTTCACTAAATATACTATTACTATACTTATATATATTTATGAGCAGCTCTGACCTCGAAATATCAGATCGCCCCTGTGTCTTCTATCTATGATGTTTCTTTTTTTCAGTTTTGTTATCTTTCTCTCTTCTTTGCTTGAGTTGTGATGTTGTGGTGCCTATGTGTTGTCCCTCCTGTGTGCGACAACATTACCACAACGACATCTCACTACGCCTCACAGGCCACAACATCACTCTTTTTTCATTCTTGCGTTTCTCTCCTTAGGCTGTTGCGTGCCTCTGCGTTCAACACGCACCACCCTAAGGGGGGGCTACTATGTCGACTTCAATTTTCAGAAAACGCATTCGTTGGCAATGAATCTTTTCTCGAAAATCTTTGCAAACTTTTTCAAAAATTGCATTCTCAACTTGGACCTCCTAGCAGAGTGCGTTTCCTTCGTCACAGATTCGCAAAGAAAGAATTTGGAGAACTTTCCTCCGAGGAGGGAGCAACTTTTCTTGCAGGAAAAATTTCGACCTTCCCCTCGCGAGGGGGTATTTTCTTCTTTTTGAATTCCTTGATGAAGTGAGCACCTTTCGAAAGGATTCCTTGATGTTGAATCGATTTGCAAAAAACACAATCTCACTTTCAAATAACGCGTCCCTTGAGTGGACCCCTCTTCTTTTGAAGGATTCCTGAGGGACCCCTTTGAAAGGTTTTCGACTTTTTTGATTGTTTACGTGACTGTCTGCTTGTTTGCCTGTGTGGCTGCTTTTCGTTCTTTGACATGTTTTATCTTCGTATTAACATGTTGCTTTGCAGGTGCGCTTGTGAAGCCGCTTTCCAATCCGACTCTACGGAGTCCCCTTTCACTAGGCTTCCTTCATGAGAGAAAACTTGGGGGAATGCCTGTAGTCGGCTGATAGTGTACTCGGTTAGCCATGGGTCGATGTAGTCGGCCGAGAGTGTACTTGTTCAGCTATGAGTCATAAGTAAATAAGACTTTAGTTTATATTAATAATCCATGTACTTATGTTATGTACGGGTCATGTTAGTTAGTTGTCTCGGGAATAGTTCCTGATGAAGTAATTAGTTATAATGAAGGGACGCGACGGTTGGTATCTTAACCACCGCCAGTGTACTATATGTATTTGAGTCATGTAGTCGGGAAGGGAGATGGTTCTACTATGCTATGCTATGTTCTGTCTGGAGACATTATGATGTAATTGCCGAATACTGAATAAAGAAGTATATCTATGTTCTGTGTGATTGCCATGTGATTATTATATGCTGTCAATGTTATTTTATATCTCCGTTTACTCTGTATGTCATTGTACCTGTAGCGAGTAAACATTTGGTGCCGTTGCCTAAGCGAATCCGGTAACCACCCAGATAGGAGAATGGCATTGTGATGGGGCAACTGACCGAAGGGCCGGTACAAGCAAACGAGGATCATGAAGATGCTTTGATGGAAGACCTCTGCAGTCTGTGGGAAATCTCGTTAAAGGACCACGTACGGAGGGAGGCTCTCAGGCAAGAGATCCCTCAGGCGGTCATTTGGGATAGATTGCGCGTCAACGAAGAGGTCGACCATCTTCTTACCAGATTGCCAAGACTGATAGCACGCCACTACATTATCGTACAGGATCTTCGGGCGGAGGAGGATCAGGAATGCCGAAGGCAACAAATCTTGTAGCGGTACGAAGAACGAACCAAACGGGAAGAGGAGGAACGAGACACTAGTCAGAGACGTACCCCTGGCAACCAGCAATGATCGTGTGAAAGACCTGTAAATGCCCATACGACCGAACAAAGACAAGAACCGAGTACCATTCGGGCACGAAGCGGAGGAGGAAAGAATTCGGCGATCATTAAGAATACAAGAGCAAGAAAACCGGCGGCTGAGACTTAGTAAAGCACATCAGCACCCTGTGGAAGAGAGGGACGAGGAACCACTCGTCACCCCGTACGTAGAAAAATATAAAAACCGAGAAAATGAAGATGAATTGAACGAAGAACTTGAGAATAGCATCCAATGCATTCGGGAGTTGTCCATATCGGACGACGACGAAGGGCTGAGGATAGGGAGATCTGAGCGCAAGACCCCTTGGCAGAGGGAGCACCGGAGTGGAGCCCAGGAAACTCAAGGTGTAGAGGATGCTGATGGAGGACGGGAAAGTGACTCGTACGTGGCCGAGAGTGCAAGTGACGCACCGGAACGTAACGGGGAAACCGGTCCAGTCGTGTCCAATATACAAGGAGGATAGCGGGGAAGGATGGTGACTCCAGAACTGCAAAAGTTGCCGAAGTTTACAGGGAATGGGTTAGAGGATCCAGTTCGACATTGCAAAACATGCGAGACAATTTGGATAGCAAGTGGAAAAGATGACCCGGATCATTGGTTGAAAGCCTTCCCGGCGACACTCAGAGATAGCGCCATCGACTGGTACTCAGAGTTGGACCAAGCACAAAAAGCTACATGGAGATTACTCAAGAAGGCCTTTCAGGATGAATTCAAACTCCTAAGGGATGACAATGAGATTGTAGCAGAAATCTATAGTACGAAGCAGGGAAAACACGAGAATGTGCGCACATACAATCGGCGACTGAAAGACTTGTTGGGAAAATTGGAGGTTCAACTAGCCGATGGGCTAAAGAAGCGATGGTTCATTGAAGGCTTGCTTTCGTTGTTGAGGAAGAAGATGAAAGTCGTGCCTCCGTCGTTGTACGTTGAAGCATACAATCGGGCAATGGATATAGAAAGTGAAAACAAAGCATCCTCCCGAGGGAAAAAGAAGACAGATGACGAGGAGAGTGCAGACGACAGTGACGGTGAATCCAAGACCGTACAAGCACTCAGGAAAGATATGATGCGAATGATGAAAGAATTGAAGGCCGACAAAGAAAGTACGAGGGAAGCACGAGAACTATGGTGTACAGACTGCAATAGGGAAGGTCACATGAAGGCGAATTGTCCGAAGAATTTATTCTGCGATATTTGCCAAGTGATGGGGCATTCTGTCAAGGAATGCCCATACAATTTAAAAACCAAAAGTGCACAAGTACTCTTCGCTCAAGGAGAACCGTCGACACTGCTGAACACACCACCGAAGCCCCAGTACAATAGCAATGCATCCCCTGGAGGTTACTAGAGCAACAGGAGTCCGAGGAACAGAATACAATACGATGGTAAAGGATGACCCATGATCCAATGCCGAAAGTGTAACGAATGGGGTCACTTCGCCAAGGATTGCCAGAACGGCCAAGGTTCAAGAGGAAGATTGTGTAAGTGGTGTGGACCAGGCGACCATGAAGATAGTGAATGCCCCAAGTAGAAGGGTATCCATACGCTGGAAGTAGAAGAACAAGAGGTACTTGTGATCACCAGAGCGCAAGCAAAGAAGGCAACCTACCCAGATCCATGTACGGAAAAACAAAGGATGAAGGAAGCAAAAGCTGAAGTGGAACTGGCGATGGCGAAGGAGAACAAAATATCTTTGGAGAAGCCAGAGACCTCTCGGCGGTCGGAGGCAGAAACCAACATCGTACGGTAGGTACTGTAGACCACCATACCGATCAAAGTAACTGACCTTCTCCAGACGTTGCCGCAGTTGGGACTGGCAATGACAAATGTCCTTGGGGATGTCAAGCAATCGCGAGTGGAGGACCGAAGGCAAGAATTGGTACCAGATTCACCACCGTACGGTGAACAAACCATTGATCCCGTACTCACATCGGGAAGATACCGGCGGTTGTGCAGATGGAGATCGGAGGGAATACCTTGACAAATACTATCATCGATGGAGGATCGGGAGTCAACGTACTGCCCGAAGACACATGCAAGAGCCTCGGGAAGCCTACCCTCTGGCCACTGACATTCCAACTCGTCGGTGCCGATCAACATGGTATCAAATTGTTGGGAATGTTGATGGCGCAAAAGGTGGTGATCGGAACACAACCATTTCTGCTGAACTTTGCAGTCATTCCATTGCAGAGGAAGGCATATGATGCATTGCTTGGACGAGGGTGGTTAGTGGCAGCCAAGGCGAATCATAATTGGAAAAGAAATACACTATCCATAGAGAATGACGGGAGGAAGTACGTGATCGACTTGAAGAATCGGGCTGTCAGTGAAGAACTAGCATCTTCTGAATCAGAATCTGACGAGGGGGAGTTGGACATGGACGAAGAGAAGAAAGCAATGGAGCCTAATAAGGAGGGTGTACTTGAAATCGAGAGTTGCTTGGAAGACGAGACAAGTTCGTTGAATGGCTTATTTCATTGGCAGATGGAAGATTATGAGGTGTTCCAGCGAGAGTGTAACATGTTGCAGATCGGAGAAATCCAAGAAGGAGAAGAGAACGACATTTCTAGCTAGACACTTTCGATCGAGTCCAGAGAGTACAAAGAAAGAATATCAGAACTGGATGATATGCCAACCCACAAATCCAAACAGGTACGAGATAGAAAAATTATGTTGGAGCCAAAAAATGGAGAAAATAAAGACAATGAGAAAGAAGACGGAGGAGAAAGAAAAGAGACGAAGGAGAGAGAAAATATAAGAGGAAAAAAGACGGAGACAAAATTAAAAGAATTAGACGAATTAAGGGACGGAAGAGGGAGTATATTAAAAAGAAGAAATAAAAGTGCAAAAAAGAAATTAGAGGAAAAAGGAGAAATAAAAGAAAAAAACATTAAAATATTGGCAAGGGTGGAAAGTGCACGACCTAAATTGAGAAAAAGAATTCAATTAAAAGCAAGGACCGTACGAAATTTCCAAGTAAGAAGAGAGGAGCAAAAGCAAAAGGCCGTATGACAAGAAGGGAGGAAACTGGTACGCTAAAAGAAGAAAAGTCCGTACAAACTGATAGACAAGAGCCAAAAAGCCATACACCACATTAATGAGCAAACCGTACGCCAAAAGCAAGAAGCCGTACGCTACAAACAGAGATCCATACGACAGAGAGAAGACAAAGCTCGTACGACACTTGCCAAATCCGGACGCCAGAGGAAGAACTCCGTACGGCAGAAGGAGAAGTCCGTACAACGGAGAGAAGACAGAGCCGGTACAACACTTGCCAAATCCGTACACCAAAGGAAGAACTCTGTACGCCAGAAGGAGAAGTCCTTACGGCAGAGAGAAGATAGTTTTAGTACGACACTTACCAAATCCGTACGCCATTAAGGGGAAATCACCGTACGCTAGGCCAAGAAATCCGTACCCCATTCACTGGTACGCCAGAAGTCCATACGTCACGTCTCAAAACCCGCACACTGGAGACAACTAGCCGTACGACTGCATCATGGAGGAGTCATACGCTACAGGAAGAACATCGTATGGCAAGAGAAGAATTCAGTTCGCACGTCTGAGAAGGGGACCGTACGGAAGGAGCAGAAATCCGTACGTGTACATGTGAAAAAGTCCATACGGGCTAAACAGGAAATGGCCGTACCAAGCATCGACCTGAAGAAAGTGAAGTCTCAGAAAAACAATGCAAAACCTGTATTTTTCGGGTTCATCAGCACTATTCGAAACATGTGGGAAAATCATGAAAATGAGGCACGCGATGCTGTTTTGAGTGGTTTCAGAAGTGTTAAATTGGCCTTGGTGGCGGGGGCGTTGCCCCTCGACCCCACCCTGTACCGCGACAAGGAGCGCGCCAGGGGCATTGCCCCCGAACCCTGCGAGGGGTGCTGCCCCCAGACCCTCGCAAGGGGCACTGCCCCTTGACGCCGCTGGGGGCATTGCCCCCAGACCCCCATCATATTTATTGGAATTGCCAAATTGTAGTACAACCAACTATCATAATACAGTCACAGGAGCAATTGCCTGTCGCGCAGATGAGAGTTGCAACCCTCGAGGAGAAGTTGGCAGAGAGAGACAAAGTATTGGGAGTGAGTGACAACCAGTTGGCAAGGAAGGATCAGCTATTGGTAGAAAAATATACACAAGTGGCTGATGTGCAGCGATTTTCAGTTGAGGGGGAGAGTCAACCACAGGGAAAAGACAAGGAATTGGCTAGCACCAAGCAAGAACTCGAGTTGTTAGTTTTGGTTTTCAGTCCCCTGGAAGATGACTACTTTGTGGGGGGAATGATGTAGTCGGTCGACAGTGTACTCGGTCGGCCATGAGTCGATGTAGTCGGCTGAGAGCGTACTTGGTCGGCTATGAGTCATAAGTAAATAAGACTTTAGTTTATATTAATAATCCATGTACTTATGTTATGTATGGGTCATGTTAGTTAGTTGTCTTGGGAACAGTTCCTGATGAAGTAATTAGTTATAATGAAGGGATGCGACGGTTGGTACCTTAACCACCGCCAGCGTACTATATGTACTTGAGTCATGTAGTCGGGAAGGGAGATGGTTCTACTGTGCTATGCTATGTTCTGTCTGGAGACATTATGATGTAATTGCCAAATACTGAATAAAGAAGTATATCTATGTTCTGTGTGATTGCCATGTGATTATTATATGCTGTCAATGTTATTTTATATCTCTGTTTACTCCGTACGTCATTGTACCCATAGCGAGTAAACAATGCCTTCTTTGCAGGTCCGAGGGCCTGTGAAGCGCTTGCATCATGTGGGATTTATCCATCGTTGGTCTGCAGGCCTTCGGTGTACTTTGTGCAACTTCGTAGTTACACGGAGCTACAAAGTCCTTTTGTTTGAGCCTCCTCAAGAGAGAGTACCTATGGAGTCCTTTTTCAGCCCTGCGCTTTCGAGTTTGCTAGATTGCAGTCCGTTTCCTCAACGTTTTAGGTGTACTTTTCTAACTCTTCGATCTACTTTATTGAATGCTTATCGATATTCGCGCTCGCTAAAGTGGGGGCAAAATGTATAGGAGCAAATTTGCACCCCTTGTGTAAATTCCCCTTTTGCATACCCTCGCCTTAGAAAATCAAATCTGAAGGCGAAATTCCACATCACCCACCGCCTTCCATCCACTTGGGGCGTGTTTTGTGTGTTGGTGGGGGAATTTTCGTTAGGGACGCGAGCGTGGCATGCAGACATCTGCGCGGCGTGTTGCCGTCCCTGACAGATTCCAGCCTCTGAGTCCGCAGGGACGTAACACTCCTCATTGGGGACGGTTTGTAATGCCTCAGTGCGACCAACCGACCCAAAAATGGTTCATTTTGGCCTTCAAAGACATTCATTTCACACTCACTTCATCTCTTAGCAATTCATTCGATCTTCAACCTTCTCTTGAGCATTCTAGCACTCCATTTTCACAACTCCATTGAGCATTGCAGCAGCTTGTAACTCTATCAACTTCACTTTTGTACGTGTAGTGCTGCCATATAAGTTGCGAGCTTGGAGTCTTGCGAGACCTCCCTTCATCACCGCTGCGGCTGTGGTGACTTTGCCAAGTTTGTTGCTTGCATTCTCCCTTCATTGGCCTTGAGAGCCTTTGGGTGGAGGTGGTAATGCTTCACCTTTCCTTTCGTGATTTGATAGAGTAGCTTTATCTTTTGTAGTGTTCATTGTAGTTTTTTCTATCTTCTTTATCATACTTTCTACTCTGTTGCTTTTTTGGCTATCCGTGGAGGTGGAAACACCAAAGCGGGGATTCGATTGAGGCAAACCCCTATACAACCCCAACAATTTTCCCTCTTGCTTATGTGTAGGTGAACGTGTTCGTAGAACTCGTTGGCGAATTGGCGTTTCAGTGAGTTAATATTCGTCACCCTAGTTTTCATCTACTTATTTTATCATTTCTGCATTTACTTTTCATACTTTATTATTCTGTTTATTTTATTAAAATCAGTTAGCTAGGCTGTCAGTAGGTTTTTGGTCTTTTCCTTACTGTATTTCTCATTTTTTGGCCGTACGAATGCCAATGCGCCAAAGAGACGCCAGCGTGCCGTGTTGTCATCCTAGACCCGCGCTGCCGTCCTCGGACAGAGAGCTGTCTGAGGTGCAGTTCGGACTCCAGAGATTGTCTCGTCTAGCTCCAAGTAGATTTTCGGGTTTGTAAAGTGACAAAAGTACTTCATAGTGCTCTTCATTCTTGATTCCCATACTAAAACATCTGTGAGTGAGGTAAGTTAGGGCAGCTCTCTGCTCTCGGCTTTTCGTGACCTGGAGCCATGGTGTGTTTGGTCCCCCTCTCTTACAATAATGAAGTGTTGTTGGCATGAGATTGAAATAATTTGGATCTTTTAAGGCTTTGAGGACAAAAACCCTCAAGGTTCATTTTAGTTTTGGAGTTGAAAAATACTCCCTAGCTGGACTAGTGTGGCTTCATTCCAGGAGTCACCATTGGAGCTAATGGTGAAGCTTTCTTTCAATGCTCTTTTAGTATGAGATTTTTTGAGGAGTTTTCTTTGCTAGTATTTCCTAAGCTAATCCATTGAGTTGCAGATTTATTTGTGGAGTTTTTCAGAGGGTTTCTTATTGTTGGGCCATACCATTGCCATACTAGGTCGTACCCTTGTTTTGTTGGTGCAGATTGGAGATTAGAGGTTTTGGTTGTGAGTTTTTGCAAAGGCTTTTCCTTGAGCTGGGCGACCAAGTTAGGAGTGTTTTGTAGGGGTTTCATGAAGCTTTAAATTTTCTAGGAGAAATCGTCCCATTCTAGTCCATTCTATGCTAGAAGGGGGACGTGAGGGTCTCTAACGGGAATGGCTCTATATTTGCAGCCTTGTTGAGTCTTTTTGGTGGTGCCTAGTCCTTACTAGGCCATTGCTAATCATTCCGAGGTGTTCTTTGGTGTTTTGGAGGTGCTCATTGGGTGGCGTGCCATGTGTATACCTGCTGGTTTGGGTGTTTCAGGCCTTCTGTTTTCATATCAGACCTGATTCAGTTGCCTTTCAGATCTATTTCAGACTCTTGGGTGCCATTAGTGAGGTATACTTGTTCATTCATAGCAAGGAGCAACTTATTCATGTTGTTGGGTATCATTTTGGGGGAGTTGAATCAAGTTTATAGCTTCATTTTCAATGTAGCAGCAGTCTTATGTTGTCCTAAGACTGAATTGTAATGAGCTCATATTGTAACACCGTTTGGTAGTACCATCAGTGACTTAGCTCTTGTGTTTATTTGCTACTTACCCACTGAATAAGTGGTGTTATTTCTTACCCCACTTAATAAGTGGCTCTTGTCTTGTGCTCACCGCTGAAAAGCGGAAGAGCTGATTTACTTTTCAGTTTGTACCCACTGAACAAGTGGAAGTTTCTTCTCACACCACTGAACAAGTGGTTACTTTTCATAAGTGTTAAAATCTAATCCTTGCAAAGTGTATGCTCTCACCTTGCCCACACTGGAATCTGGTTGATCAGAAAGTTGAAGGAAGTTGATTTAGTTGGTTATCTTTGCTTATGTTTTGATGCTATCAAGTTGTTGAAAAATCAAAAGATTGGGGTGGTTATTACATGCTTTATAGGGATTTAGGAAACAATCTCTCTACTTTCTCTAGATACTTGGATCAATGGTGTTTGGCCCTTTATCTTTAGGATGCCATTAACCTTTGGCATAGATCCTTACATGAGGTCTCTTGGGATTCTAGGACTCCTAGGTTGATTACATCCTCCTAGCACATCTAGGATCTTGACAACTCTAAATGACCATTGGATACCACCACTTCTCTTATAGATCTAGATAGATATGTGAGAAGGTGTCTCTCACAACTTCTACCTCAACATATTCTCCCTTAGCATTGTGGTCCTATTTCTTCTCAACAACTTGGTTCAACTTCTTCTTGTTGGCATAGATCTACTCGTCTTCGGCCACCCCCCATAGATGCATATTATGAGCTTTTTCACTAGTACAAGGCTACTTTGGTCTTGGTTGTTAGATGTGATCTTGGTGGGAGTATCTTGCTTAACCTTGCCGGCCCTTGGTACTCCTTAATGAGCATTATTAGATTGTGCATTGGTCCCTTCATAGTGATTGATGATTGCACTAGCGACCATTGTTTCTAGTTGAGATAGTGATACTTGATGATCTCCAATTTTCCTCAACATTTTCTCTTTGGAGTTCTTGTTCCACCTTCTTGGCTCTATGTACCAGTTTCTTGACCACTTCTGTCAGTAGTCCCTTGTTTTGTATTTCTTTTCATTTGTTCTTCCCTTTGTGGGGCCTTTCTAGGTTTCTCTTCCTAGAATTTTCTATTGTAAATTGCTGTACTCTTGAGTCCCATTGACCTACTTTGGTCATTTGTTCCTTTCTATCACTGAGCAACCAACTATTTGCAGTTTTTGGCTTTTTTCTAGTCTACAGTGTGGTTCTTTCTCTTCCAATAGAAACTAACATAAGAGGAATATCTAATCATATATCTTTACTTTTATCTATTAGAGGATTATGAGACATTCCATCAAAAAAATTTCTTTCTTTAATTTGTGAACTATGAAATATCCCGAGCTAAATTATCATTCAATTTTTTTTTCAATTTCTCGACTTTTTGTGAATAGACATTTTGTCAAACAGTTTTCATACTTCTGTTCTGATCTTGCATTCAGTTTGTTTTTATAGGTTTGATAATTGCTCTTATGCATCAATTATATCCAAGGAATTTTTCACAAGTTCAAGTACAGAGTAACATACATTCTAATAACTCACAACATAAGAAATTTACTCTTATATAACAAATTCTCAACAGCTACAATAAACAACCCAAAAAAGGTTTGATCACTAGTGTTTAACAACTTCACATATAGTAAATAATCTTATTATTATGCTGACCTGGAAAATGATGCCAAACTTCTACACAACTTCAAGCCTTCACCTTGTACGTCGCCCTCAGCAGATGATAATGGTGCCTAGTATGAGGTGTGGTGGCCTTGTTTGGTAATTACGACTGCTTCTTTGAGACAACGGTGACTAAGGATGCACCCCACTTTGGAAGGAAACACTCATAACCTTTCTCACACATCACCCTCCACATCACTTCATGTAATTCCAAAAAGGGAGTCGCACTTTGTGTTTGAAGCGACTAGTTTATGGAATCCACAAAATACTGCATCATAATCACCTTACAATAAGTCAACACAAGCCGCAGCCTTATGAAGAGGTGGCTGGTCTAAAGACAAGACCACGAATTCTCCTTGAACTTGCTACGGTAGTATTTTAAAATGATATGACATCCAAGTAAGATGTGTGGGGCTTCGGGAAATAGATGGCGACTTCCACTATAATGAATTGTTCCTTTAATAAACTCACGATACTAGCAAAGAGATGGACTGAAGTTATTTAGTAGCATCTCCTTCATATTTCATATGCTAGAATATCCAATAGGACCCACACCAGATTGGAAATATCTTAGGCGGCTAATTAAAATAGTGGCGAACTGCATAAAACAACTACTCCCCCAAAAAAACCAAATAATTAGCCTCCCTAAATTTGATGACCAATCAATAGGTGCAGTTGGAAAACGTTATGGCTGCGATAGGAATTTATGAGACATTCAGCCCCCTTCACCAATAGAATCAACTACTTCATACAGTAGATAAATAATACAAACAAACCTTCCCAAAAATTGGAATAGTACGACTAGCTAGGTGGTGAGAAAAAATTTAATGACCTTCCACAAATAATAAAATGATACAGCTGGAAGAAAATACTCAGCTACTTACAAAAATATAATATATTATTTTATTCATCATATTTCTGCAACTCCGTCCAACTCCGTAAATTTGTCTTTGTAAGAGACTTCACAAAATTCTTCATCTGCAAACAATAAAATCATGCGTGAAACCTGAATGATTCCACCTGCAACCAGTAGGATAGGTCTCCCACTACTAAATTGGTTTACCCTTAGGGTTTTCGTCCTAGGGTTTCAACTTTCAGCTCCTCAAAAAGCTCTCCAAAATCCAATACACAAAATTAACCAATCATGAACTCCCAAATGAGCTTCCCAAAACACTTTATTCAATCTTTCGTAACTCCTCCCTTTTTCTTGAAAAAACATATTTAGTTTTACTTTTAGCTCCTTATTTCTCCCAAAAAGTGACTTATTTAAATAGTTTTACTTTTCCGGCACATTAGTCACTTTATTTAAAAAATAATTAATTTAAGTTGTCATTTAACTATGTATTATTTGACAACTTAATTAATTATTTCCCGCACCACCAATAGAAATTGTGGAAAATACCAAAAACCCGATCGGAAGTGACAACTGAAGGTGCCTAAATACCCCAGAGCTCCTCGGACATCAAATAATCCCTTTGACAACACTGATTGTCACTGAGAAAACCAAAGCTACAATCAATGCTAACATGATCGAAAACGGGGATATTATAGTTCGCCCTCCCCAAAGATTGCTTGTCCTTGAGCAATGCCAGGGCACCCTCAAAACAACTAGCTAAGACAAATTGAACCCAAGTGTGGTCCTAGGGGCCCAAATCAATCTCTGGAAATATCCACTATGTTGTCGTTGTGCTACTCTGAATAAAATTGTCGAATCATCATGCCTAAACTACAGTCTCCTCTCCTTTTACCCCAAAATGTAAACATCACCAACACCCAAATTGAGATACCTACGAGGGTTGAAAAATCTCTTGCCAAGGCGCCTTAGTGAGGTCCATATTTGTATTCCCATTGCCTAACTCAATCCTGGGCAATGGGAAATATAATCTGTTCAACCCCAAAGAATAACCCTCAGCATATCTCTTCACATTGTCCCAAAGTGATGCCAATCAGTCCTTGACCAGAAGCTGATAAGGAAGATGACAACAATGTCATCCCTAGAATCATTCATCTTGAAAATACCTTCCTGATCATAGACTGGTAATCCCTCACCGGCACTTAATCTTCAAGTGTCAAAAAGCCAATTTCAAGCACACCAATTCATCCAATCTACAACAATCATCACAGTAACATTTGCAGATATATATATCAACATCTCTGATTGATTGCAGTAACCATCACTCACCCTAGTGGTAGCTAGAAATAACTTCGCTAACTCTGCAAACCCTCCCACAACCTGCTGCCAAGAAGCTTGTAAGTACTTGAAGTCCATCTGCCCATAAACTGATGTTGTCATAATTAGTATGGGAATGCAAGGGCAACAATTGTCATAAAAGATTACCCCTGGAAACATAGGAGATGCGAGTGTGGAAATGACCATAGAGACTCCTTCAATAACAACATAACCACTACCAATCAACACTGATTGAGGATTACTCCACCGTTGGGTTGGAGGTATTGGCCAATCTCTATGTATATGAACATTCAAAGTCCTATGTGGGCTGATTAGAAAGTGGACAGCCGTACCAACACTGAAGTTTTGTCCACCACCCTGATTCTGAGTCAACAACTCACTGCTGAAGACTGTACCTGGATTCCAAATCCTGCGATTTTCACCAATCATACTCACACATATGTTCCCATACTTGCTGAAGCAAAAGATGACAGCAGTGTCTGAAAATCTGATTTATAATCTCCTCGGGAATGCTTCTACTGTTATAGACTGGTGATCCCTTATTAACACTCAACCTCCAAGTGTTAAGAGACAATCTAGAGCACACAAACCCATGCAATCAACTGCTGTCCTCAATGCAAGGTCTGATAAATCTGTGTTTAGCGTCATAGAACAGCTACTATTCATCGAGTAAGACAAAAAACTTTGCACCAAATCTGAAAATTCTCATACTTGCCCCAAATTGATAAAATTATACCAACTCAGCAAACTAGGAATATGATATTCTTGAACATTGTCTACTAATGAATGATGAACAGCATATTTAAATTTAGGAATCCTCAATGTTACAATTGATAGCCCTCTCAAGGGAATGCCTTCCAAAGTGATGACAAAAAGCGGTGTCTTCACAAAGCAAGAATTAACAAATTCATCATGGAATGTCAACCTTTTTGTGTACCTTGGATCCATCAACACTATCTCATGCTTGTCTATGAAATCTTGAGTGTCATCATGATAAAGCTCCTTAACAAAATCACCTACATGTGACTTATCTATCACCTTAACAAAATCACCTTGATCAAACTGGGTGATCTGGGCATGCTGTTCTTTGCTTCAGGTTGCACCAAATCCTATTTTTCTGTCACAGCTTTTATGTGGACCACATTTTGTTAAAAACTTTAGTGTTATTGCCAAATATTCAGATTTGCAATTGTTCATGTGCATTTTATATTTGCATATGGGTTTATGAACTGTGCATATTTACCGGTAATAAGAAAGGGTTTTTGCCAGTGCACACTTTATTGACAGGAGTTTGTTTAATTGAGTTACTTTCATACTTTCCTTGGAGTAAATTTAACTAACCAAAAATCCCTAGATCTGAGAAAAGGGGATATTACATGGTTCTTGCTTCTTGTATATGTGAGAGATCATTAATGTGACAAGAAAGAATCTCATTTGGAATTGCTCAAAAATGTAGTAAAATGAGTAATGCTTATGATGAGAACAAAGTTTGTTCAATTAAAACTCTACTAATCAAGCCACACAAATAGAGTAGATTCCACAACTTGTTAGTGTTCTGTAGCGGCAGGAGGTATTTTTCTTAAAGAATATTTTATTCAAGGCAAGGCGGCCTTTCTATTATAAACAAATAATATGTTTTCTAGGTCGGCCCAAGAGGAGAACTTGCCTAGTTTGGTATATAATGGAGATAGAGTCTCCACATTAAGCAATCAATTCATTCCTTTCCAATTTCGATTTTCTTCAGCAACAGATACGCATTCAAGAGGAGCAGATTCACTTCAAGGAGAAGAGTTGTTATTTTGTGTATCTAAGTAATTTGGACTATTTCAAGTGCTAATCTATTGTAAGAGATTCAGCCTCTCTAGGCCTTGATTCTGAGTGCTATTTTTGCACTTCTATTTCTGAGTTATAAGTGAATAAATTGCTGGGTTTTTCTCCCTCGAGTAGGAGGGTTTTCCCAGGATAAAATTATGTGTTCATTGTTCTATGTTTACTTTTCTGCTTTCTGTTAAATCTGATCCAAAAACTAACATGGTATTAGAGCTTAGGTTCAGGAAGAACTGATCAGATTTGGCTAAGCAATGTGTGGAAGATGGTGACCGGTGTCAAGGTAGAAGATAGACTTGAGACAACAGCTCCATCATATTCCTTGGAGGTCACTTTCAATCTTGGAGAATTGAAAGCTTGATTAGAGAAGTTCAATCTATCCATTCAGTTGGGGAATTGGTTTTCATCACGGAAGAATGAAGGAGTTTGGAACTTTGGAAATGGGATCACTGAGAACGAAACCTCTCAGAGATTGAGGAGCTTGGTTGGATGGAAACCCAATCATGGGCATTGGAATAATTTATCATTCTGTGTTGACCTTATGATCCTGTACCAAGACTTTGAATTTTCGAAGGGCAAAAAGATTGTGATTGTGGGAATCGTTCGGGCAATTGTTTGAATTTATCTAGTGTAGAAGAAGACAAACAGACCATCCTCGCCGGGAGAGGAAAGAAACAAATCTAAGATTGCTCGATAAGGACAAACCAAGGAGCAAATCAATATTCTATTTGGAGAAGCGATGAATCCTAAGGACTCGATTAATTGAATATTAATCCCTTGAGTGTTTTTTCAGATAAAGACGAAATGCAAAACAAGACAAAGATTGTTACTTATTATATCCACGAGGGAGGGGTATGGTAATATTAAGCTTCAAACTAATTCTCTGACAAGGCAAATCACGGGATGCCAATCTGCCAGTTGTCACTATGGAACGGATATGTTAAAATAGCCGCTATCATTTAGTCAGTACTGTCGGGAATCTGCAAATAAATGGTGATGATATTATATTCGGCCCAATTTATAATCAAAGCGGAATTTCAAATTAACATTGGCTTAGGCGTTCGAGTTGACTTTGAAGTATATTGCTATTAGCGGCTGAAGAAGTCAGGTTCTCCTTGAAAGGCACTGGGCGCTGGTTATGTAAGCATTCTGATATCGGGAATCATTGAGGATTAGTGAATTCATTGTTGCCAATAACACATCTATTCACTTATGACGGTCTCATACCCACTGTTGATAATATCGCTTGTTCATGTTGTCTGGAAATCGAACTATCATTGGTGCTGATATTGGTGGAGCCGTGAATGTTCAGGATTATCAGTAATTATATTCATTATCAGACCCGTATAAGATTCACGACTGTTGCACTTCAAGTTGACAATGTCAGTTATCATATCGGGCACTATATTATGCTCTTGCCGTTGTCAACAATGATGTCGAGCGATCATTCTTATATTCAATATGTATTCTGGAACTTCAAGTAGAATTGCGGACAACCAGTGATAGCGTGGGATAATAAAGCATTGGAATCTATCAACCTTTGTAATCAACACACACCCACGTGGAAAGAGTGGTTGGGTTCTATATGATTGCTTCTTCTATGCTGTGGGTGGTATGATGGACAACTTGATCCATTGAATACTCTCTTTTCTATTAATTATTTGCAAGACTTGATTGGGATTGGTCTAAAGAAACATATTTGTAAACAAGCATTCAAGTTGAAGGGTATTCATCAAATTGTTTAAATTTCAAAGCTTCAAAAAAGGTTATGGTGCAGAAAATTCAATGGAATAAAAGATATTTGAGATTACTACACTTCCAGAGGATATTTTGTAATCTCTGTATTGAGGCAAGGATCAAGAGGGAGTTCTGTGTTCAGCAAAATGGAGTCCTCTGACACGAGGAATTAGAGTGACTCGATGAGAAGAAGTGAAGGTGTTAGCTAAGTGAGTTACAATGTTGCAAGGCTAGGTGCTAAGTCTTTGGAAAGGCCTCTTCAGCTACAGAGAACGGAATTGCACAAGGCAGTCAACCTTGTTTTGACATTGGTAGCACTGCAAACCTATTCAGAATAGGGTGATCTGGGATGAGGTCGAGGAGGACTAAGTCTTGGACTCTCGCAAATCAGTTAAATGTGCTGCTAGGAGTAGTGTCGGAAGTGTGTTCCTCTAAGGCAAGCAATGCAGGCAACCTTGGACGAGGAGGTCAGGAGGTTGATGCGGGTACTTGGAGGTCCAGAGGGAGTCACAACATCATTAAGATTTCTTGTAATGTATATTTCTCTGAGATGGAGAAATATGAGGTGAAAGCCCTTGTAATGTATATTTCTCTGAGACGGAGAAATATGAGGTGAAATCCCTTGTAGTGTATATTTCTTTGAGATGGAGAAATATGAGGTGAAAGCCCTTGAAGTGTATATTTCTTTGAGACAGAGAAATATGAGGTGAAAGCCCTTGTAGTGTATATTTCTTTGAGACTGAGAAATATGAGGTGAAAGCCCTTGTACAAGATCGCATCTCTAAGACTGAGCTGTGTTCCCACAATTGGGTGTAGCCATTGTGGACGTCATGTTGAGAGAGCCCATAACGAAGATACTTGAGAATACCTCCCTAGCTAAGAGGGAGTGTTAGTGTTTTGTAGCAGTGGGAGGTATTTTTCTTAAAGAATATTTTATTCAAGGCAAGTTGGCCTTTCTATTATAAAACAAATAATATGTTTTCTAGGTTGGCCCAAGAGGAGAGCTTGCCTAGTTTGGTATATAATGGAGATAAAGTCTCCACATTAAGCAATCAATTCATTCCATTTCTAAATTCTATTTCCTTCAGCTGTAGATTTGCATTCAAGAGGAGCAGATTTGCTTCAAGGAGAAAAGTTGATATTTTGTGTATCTAAGGAATTCACACTATCTTCAAGTGCTGATCTATCGTATGAGATTCGGCCTTTCTAGGGCCTGATTCTGAGTGCTATTTCTGCACTTCTATTTCTGATTTATAAGAGAATAATTTGCTGCTGGGTTTTTCTCCCTCGAGTAGGAGGGTTTTCCCAGGATAAATTGTTGTCTTCCGTTCTGTGTTGTGTTGTTTAATTTTCTGCTTATTGTACATATCTGATCTGAAAATTAACACAACTAAAACCAAATTGGATTTTGCTCCAAGGTGATTTTTGTTCAAGAGAGTTTTTGCTTCAGAACCACTGATCTTACATTTAAAACTTCTTTGAGTGTGCATTGGTGGAAAATTTAAAATTATAGTTGCAGGGTTTTCGCAAATGATTAATGTTTCTATCCAGAGGAAATGATGGAGATATTTTTCAACTGATTTGCCAAAGTGCATATCTCTTTTCCAATGTAGAGAATAAAAAATACACAGAGACCAACCCAAGGTATCACCTGTCACCTATCAGAAAGAAAAATATGCAATTGAAAATTAACATATATTACATAATGACCATTTCACCTTATTGATTTTTTCTGAATGTTTGGAAATGGGGGAAATTTCCTAGAACTAGGTGTGGTGTTGGGTGAAATCACCATTCTGTAGGGCTGGTTTTCTGTTATGCTACTGGTTGAAAATTGATAAGCAACATTACCTCATTGTGTGCTAGAGGTCACTAGGGCAGAGTGAGGCATCTCCCATTCTTTATCAGCATTAACTACATTAGGAGAATGGCACAAAACATCTCACAAACAACCTGCAGCAAATTGCAAATCTAATCACAACAATGGTCAACATAAGAAAGTCACCTTATTCAGTTTCACCAAGAAAGAAAAGGCTGCTTAGATTTGAAGTTTTAATTGATTAGTAATGTGATAATGGCACGACTATCATTGGTTGGTTGCAAACGAGACTCGTTTGTAAACCTCATTACCTTAACATCAAAACTTAAAGTAATAGCATGGTTGGTAAAGTTCATTGTGTTTACTTTTAGCTGTTAGACTATTTTGTCTTATGAGCATATTATCATTTACTTTAAAAAATGGTCTTTAAAATTAGGCCCTCAGTGTCTTGCCATTCATATATTCTGTAATAGAGTATAAACAATATGTTTTAATGACTATTTTATGAATCTAATTGGTGTCGTTATGAAGTTAGATGAACCTTTTGAGTATAAACAGCATGGTCACACAGTGTGGACCTGGGGTCAACTTGAGAAGCTGAAGGGTACAAGTTGACTTGGTGTTGATAAAAAATGGCAGAGTTAGCTAAATACTGATTAAAACCTTCTAATTGCGACTAATTTTGAATTGTTTTATTGGTAAGTTAAGGGTGGCAATGTACTGTTGGCCTCAAACATGGTCATTAACTGGGCCCAGTCAGTGGGACCACAAACAGTGGGCTCCATTCCTTATCAACAAACAGTCGAAGACCCATGAGTTCACTGGCCCTGCAGGGGCTTGAACCCAGATGGGTGCTGAAACAGCACCACCCATAACTAACAAACTATGCCCTCATCGATGAATCCTTATAATTAGAATGAATGTCAATTGCGTAATCAGTCTGAAACTTGGTAATAACACAGTAAAGAATTCTTGCTACTCATTTTCCTACAGTGCACAGTCAAATGTGGGGGGTATTCAGCTACTCAGAAAGAGTAATGTAACTGATAAATAGACCACCCCTTATACTCAAGTAGCAAAAAGCCAAACCTTTATTTTTCAGTTCTCTATGTTGATTTTGTCTCCTCATAGAGCAAGTTTTCTCTCTTACTCATTTCAGAGTGCTCTGTTCACATTGGTGGCTTCTTCCCTGATTGTACCTTACCAGGAAGTCTTCAAGAGTAACTACCATACAGGCTGCATGGTATTTTTGTTGGTTACTTGTAATGTCCCCTTTTTGGGAATGCCCTTTATTTGCTCTAATTCCTTAATTTCCAAATGATAGCTGAGTTAGAGAATACTTTTCACTTGGTTGAAACCTTGATTGAAGTCCTTCATTCCCAATCGATCCGGTCTTCACACTTAAAAGATATCGTTAGTGTTGGTCAAGCGGATAAGAATCTATTATCCATACTTATTTAAAATATCATAATTACTTATAAGACTTAATAATTGTTGCAAGCATCATTATTGTATATTCACAAATAATATATATATTTATATTTTACACATATATTTCTAATTACTTCCAAATGTATGTGTATATATATATTTTACATATGCATTGTATTTGTCAATCATCACACAATATATATATATATATATATATATATATATCAATTATTAACATGTCATTCAATTTCTCATTATATTTTCCCATCAATATATATTTAAATATATTCATAAATCATGATATACTTAAATATATTTATAAGTATTAACTGAGATTTAAATTAATAATATACCTAAATCTACTTTTCTTACCTTTTTCATACATAAGTGATTATGATCTTTTATTCAAATATATATGACAATACTTGTTCATTCCATAACTCTTTCCAAACCTGTTATTTACTACTTTCAGATCTGTATTTATCTCTTTGTTCTGCTTTATCTTCCTTGCTGTTTATATCCCAGTCTTGTATTTGTTTTCTCTCTCTGACTCAATTCTGTTCCTTGATGTACTTCTGAATCTCATTGATGATCCTCCCTTTCTTCTTCCCCCTTTCATCTCTTATTTATACCATCTATTATATCAAAGGATGTGTCTTTTATGAGGGGTATGTCTATTTGAATAGATGTGTCCCTTTGAAATCCTTCGATTGCCTTTCCTTAATGAGTTTTGTCTTTATTCTTTTTTAAATGCTGCCTTCTTACAATTAATCGTAGCCTGGAGCCTTTTGTTAATACTAAAATATTGCTGTTTGTATATGCTCATTCCAATTGCTGGCTATTTATCATATAAATCGCTGCCTTCAGGGACTGACACACACTTCTCCTATTTTGTTTGTATTCACAAATCAGCATTCTTTTTGTCTTATTATGAGTATTATCAATTGCTGCCTTTGGTAGGATGTAAGTTGATCAATGTCTTAACTATATCATATTAGATGGATTGCTTCATATTATAAATACAATAACTGCTGCATTATAGTCTTCAAGTAAAATTGCTGTTGGGGTGTTAGGAATCGCTGGCTTTAATGATAATAATCAGGAATCGCTGCATTTGCATTTATCAATGCTTCGTAATTACTAATTATTATTCATTTATTTAATTATTATTTTCTTGTGAATATTTACTATTATAATAATTATAACTACTGATATTAACTTCTACTTTGTAAAATAATTGTATTATAACATAGTTACACCGAGTTTCGGGGACGGGGACGGGATTCGGGGGCACGGGGGCGGGGGGCCTAAGTTTGGGGATGGCGGGGGGGACGGCAGCGGGGGGGAGCGGTGCGCTGAAATACATATAGTACTTGAAAAATTAGTTATAAAAAGATGTATAATTGTAAAAGCCTAAGGAACATTGAAACAATGAAAATATACTTGTGACTTAATAGACATTGTGATTGGAACGAGAACTAGCTGTTTCATATTCATAATTTGAATTTCAAAATTTCATAGTCATGATTCATAATTACAATCAAGTATCAAGTTATCAACACAACAGTGTTCAAACTTCAAACTTCAAAAACAAAATAGTAAATACTAAATAGCTAATGGCCTAATGGCTAATGCCTCTATTGATCTAATCATCTCCAACTCCAAGCTCCATGCCAATCTCCTCATCACTGGAACCGTCGGACGAGGACCCCAAATGCTCAAGCTCATCTAAACCAATACCAACCAGCCCTGTCTGTGTAGCATCCTCATCTATCTGTGCTGGCTCTTCTGGCTCTACATCCCATCTGGCTGCTGGACTCTCCTTGTATGTAGTTGTGCTGCGATCAATGAGACGTAAGGCACTATGGACAGCCACAAGCTTCTCCGCCCTCCTAGAAGTGAGCCTGTTCCTCTTAACAGAGTGGATGAAGTTATAAGTGGACCAGTTCCTCTCAGAAGCAGAAGAACTAGAAACCTGGGACAGCAAACGAATGGCTAGAGTAGTAATCAAAGATCTAGGCCCATGCATAGTCCACCACAACTTGGGGTCCTCCTGTGACATAGTCTCCAAATCTAATATGGCTGCCTCTGAATATCCCCAAAGAGTAGCAAATTTTGTCCACTCAGTACGAAGCAAGCTGGCCTCTATAGGATCATACATTTTGTCAATGGCCTTCATGAACCCTTCCTTCACCTCAACATCCTCTATAGGTGTCACTCTACCAAGACGTGGCACATACCACTTTGGGTTCAATGCGTAGGCAGCCATGTGTAAGGGAGTGTTGAGTTTCTCCCATCTATGCTGAATGATTGGATAAACATGCTCGGTGTAGAATTGCATTGTGGGGTCCTTCTCTCGCACTTTAGCCTTCATTTGATCAAGCATGGAATCAATGCATTCGTATACCTCTCCAAGGGAAGGTGCATTAGAATCTCCAAATCTAATAACTTTGAAGACTGGCTCAATAATGGAGACAACATATTTGGCATCAACCCAAAAGACATCATTCTTCACCACCTCCTTAACCCTCAATCCCTGCTGTGTCTTTGACTCAGGCCATCTGTTCCATTCTGCTGTCATTACCATTAGTTGCAAAGGCTCTTGCAACTCAAGCATCCTCTCCAAGAGAATAAAGTATGATGCATACCGAGTCTCTACAGGCTTCAGGAATTCCTTCTTGGAGAAGGACCTGAAAAGTGCATGTGAATGATGATGGTTGCAGATAAACATCTGCACATCTCTAGCATCACTGACAATAGATTTGATCCAGCTGATTTTACCCATGTCCTTAAGTGCATTATTCATAGCATGCACACAACAAGGAGTCCAGAAAATATGCTATAGGCTGCCTCAATCAACCTCCCTTGCAGCTTTGCACACATGGGCCGCATCTGTCACTACCTGCACCACATTTTGTGGTCCAACCTCCTCTATAGCATCCTTGAGGATCTGAAACTGATAATGGGCATCCTTGCTATGCCCTGAACAATCAATAGCCTTAAGGAAATAAGGGCCCGCTACAGATGTGATGATGATATTGATGAGTGGACGATGCCTAATGTCCGTCCACCCATCCATGACTATGCTGCATCCACTTGTGACCCAGGTTCTCTTCATCTTCTCCATCAAAATATTAATCTTGGAATAGTTTTGATCCAAGATTGTTGTCCTCAATTTATTCTCCCCTGGTGGCACATATGATTGTCTTGCCCTTATTATCTTTGACACAACTTCCTTATAATAAGGAGAGCGAGCCACATGGAATGGAATGCCATTGGCAAAGAATAATTTGCCAATGGCATCATCTGCCTCTTCCTTTGCCTGCACATTGAATAAATCTGCTAAAGGTTGTGAAGATGCCATCTTACGTTTCCCCCTAGGCTCTGCTGCACTTGAACTGAACGGATTTGGTGGCCTTTGACTCTGCAAAGTAGAAGTAGACATTGCTGAAAACTGATCACCCAAACTTTTATGTGGCAATGTAGCAGATGCAGGCACTTCATTCTCTTTACAACCCCATAATTTTAAAATTTCAGCCCTGTACTTCAAGTTACCTGCCACAACTTTGCATACATCTATACCTTTGCTTCGAATAAGAAGAAAGTGTGCATTAGTTCTTGTAATGCTGCCAAACCATGTAAGCTCACACATGTGACACTTCCATAATCTAGTGCCCCCAGCTGCCCCAAGCTTTGCTGCTACCTTGGATGCAAATTGTTTTAAGGGTTTTTTTGGATCAAAGAGGCCCTTGGCCCATTCTTGAAGGATTTCTGAAGGGCAACTATTATCTCTAGTGCCAATGGAACTTGTGGTAGTTTGAGTATTTGAGGCTGAGCCATGTTGTGGAACTTGTGGTTCAACTTCACCCACAGCCTCCCCTCCTATTTGAAAGTCAGGATCATCTGATGAATCATTTGCACTTTGAATTCCTGGTTCATCATCACTTCTGTTATGTGAACTCATTATGATGATGATGCTGCAAAAACAATGTAAAAAAAAAATCAGACTTATATAATATAAACCGAAACTTAGAAACTTGAAAGAAATTCAAATCATAAATGTGGTCTCATGGATTGCAATATTTGCAAGATATGCATAAGAATTAAGAAATCAAAATGTGGTTTGTTCTGCAAAATTTGGAAGCACAGGCAAGGCATTTGAACTGTTTGACTGAATGCATCAAGGCAAGGCATTTGAATTGTTTGATTGAATGCATCAAGGCAAGGCATTTGAACTGTTTGATTGAAGGCAAGGCATGTGAGGCAAGGCATTTGAAGTTTGAACTGTTTGACTGATGCATTCAGGCATCAAGGCAAGGCATTTGAACTGTTTGACAGTGACTGAATGCAGTCACTGTCAAACAGTTCAAATGCCTTGCCTTGATGCATTTGAGTCTTTGAATGCATCAATCAATCAAACAATGCCGCCAATCAAAGTTCAGTTCAAATGCCATCAATCAAACAGTTCACATGCCTTGCCTTCAGTCAACTTCAAACTTCAAATGCCTTGCCTTCAATCAAACAGTTCAAATGCCTTGCCTTGATGCATGCTTGAATGCATCAAGGCAAGGCATTTGAACTGTTTGACTGAATGCATTCAGTCATTGTCAAACAGTTCAAATGCCTTGCCTTGATGCATTCAGTCACTATCAAGTATCAAGGACTCAAGTGTCAAACAGTTCACAACTTCACAGTTAAAAATTTAAAAAGGTTTGCCTTGATGCATGCAGTCACTGTCACTGTCAAGTGTCAAACAGTTCACATACTTTACCTGTGCTTCCACATTTTGCAGAAATGCCAGCAAATAAATAATAATTTTTAGTTTTAAGTTTTATCTCATTTTCGATTTTAAAATTTTTCAAAAAAAAAATAGTTGAAATTGAGGGCGAGGCTGACTGGTGAGGCTTTGAGCGAATCCCTCAAAGGGATTCGCTCAAAGCCTCACCAGTCGCCAATGTCGAATGCCCTAGCGGCTGAAATCAAAATAAAAAATGCTAAATCTGAAATCGTAAATACCTGTTACTGAGTGTTCAATAATGACGCCCTTGGAAAACCGAAAATCCGAAAACCTTGATTTGGTTCAGTTTGCAGTTCGCACATTCACTCTTAGGCAGAGTCTCGAATGCTCGCACAGGCACGCACGGGTAGGAAATGAGATAAAAGTTAAAAGTTAAAACAAAAAACTTTAACTTACATATCATTCATGAATCATAATAGTTAAATTTTAATAAATTTGATTTTAATTAAAATTTAATACACTTGAATGAAGGGGACGTGGGAAACTCGGAGGCTTGGAGACTCCCAGAAGACTCCCAAAGGAGACGCCCAGAAGACTCCCTGTGAAGGAAACGTCTAGGGGATGGCGGAGGGACGGGGAGACGACGGGGGGACGTTTCCCTGACGTCTCCGCGTCTCGGAAACGTCCCCGTCTCCAAGACGGCTGCTTTTTCGAGGGGGACGCGTCCCCGTGGAACTATGTATTATAATTATAATATTATCTGTGATAATTATAATTATAATAATATTTAAATTGCAATGATAATTTAATTATAGTATTATCTTGTGAGAATTATAATTAAATTACTAATATTTAGAATTTTAATATGTATTTTATTTTTATCTTATTTACTTATTCCAATGCTCTGTAGTCGGCCGACAGTGTACTCGGTCGGCTGTGAGTTGATGTAGTCGGCCAAGAGTGTACTTGGTTGGCTACGAGTCATAAGTAAATAAAACTTTAGTTAATATTAATAATCCATGTACGTATGTTATGTACGGGTCATGTTAGTTAGTTGTCTCGCGAACAGTTCCTGATGAAGTAATTAGTTATAATGAAGGGACGCGATGGTTGGTACCTTAACCACCGCTCGCATACTATATGTACTTGAGTCATGTAGTCGGGAAACATTATGGTTCTACTATGCTATGCTATGTTCTGTCTGGAGACATTATGATGTAATTGCTGAATACTTAATAAAAAAGTATATCTATGTTCTGTGCGATTGCCATGTGATTATTATATGCTGTCAATGTTATTTTATATCTCTGTTTACTCTGTACGTCATTGTACCCATAGCGAGTAAACATTTGGCGCCGTTGCCTGAGCGAATCCGGTAACCACCCAGACAGGAGAATGGCGTTGTGATGGGGCAGCTGACCGAAGGGCCGGTACAAGCAAACGAGGATCGTGAAGACGCATTGATAGAAGACCTCTGCAGTCTGTGGGAAATCTCGTTAAAGGACCATGTACGAAGGGAGGCTCTCACGCGAGAGATCCCTTAAGCGGTCATTTGGGATAGACTACGCGTCAACGAAGAGGTTGACCATCTTCTTACCAGACTGGCAAGACTGATAGCACGCCACTACATCATCCTACAAGACCTTTGGGTGGAGGAGGATTAGGAACGCCGAAGGCAACAAATATTGTAGCGGTACGAAGAACGAACCAAACGGGAAGAGGAGGAACGAGACACTAGCCGGAGACGTACCTCTGGCAACCAACAATGATCGCATGAATGACTTGTAATGCCCGTACAACCAAACAAAGACAAGAACAAAATACCATTCGGGCACAAAGCGGAGGAGGAAAGAATTCAATGATCATTCAGAGTACAGGAGCAAGAAAATCGGCGGCAAAGATTAAGTAGAGCACATCAGAGTCTTGTGGAAGGGAGGGAGGAGGAACCCTTCATCACCCCGTACGTAGAAAAATATAAAACCCGAGAAAATGAAGATGAATTGAACGGAGAACTTGAGAATAGCATCCAAAGCATTCGGGAGTTGTCCATATCGGACGATGACGAAGGGCTGAGGACAGGGAGATCTGAGCCCAAGACCCCTTGGCAGAGGGAGCACCAGAGTGGGACCCAGGAAACTCAAGGTGTAGAGGACGCAAACGGAGGACGGGAGAGTGACTCGTACGTGGTCGAGAGTGCAAGTGATGCACCGGAACGTAACGGGGAAACCGGTCCAGTCGGGTCCAATACACAAGGAGGACAGCGGGGAAGGATGGTGACTCCAGAAGTTGCCGAAGTTTACAGGGAATGGGTCAGAGGATCCAGTTCGACATTGCAAAACATGCGAGACAATTTGGATAGCAAGTGGAGAAGATGACTCGGATCATTGGTTGAAAGCCTTTTCGGAGACACTCAGAGATAGTGCCATCAACTGGTACTCAGAGTTGGACCAAGCACAAAAAGCTACATGGAGATTACTCAAGAAGGCCTTTCAGGACGAA
The DNA here is from genome assembly GCA_007115665.2 of Sequoiadendron giganteum. Classification (NCBI taxonomy): domain Eukaryota; kingdom Viridiplantae; phylum Streptophyta; class Pinopsida; order Cupressales; family Cupressaceae; genus Sequoiadendron; species Sequoiadendron giganteum. Next base: position 168,163,590 of record CM021106.1, on the reverse strand, counting down.
TTTAAACTCTTGAGGGATGAAAGTGAGATTGTAGCAGAAATCTACAGTACGAAGCAGGGAAAGCACGAGAATGTGCGCACATACAATCGACAACTCAAAGACTTGTTAGGAAAATTGGAGGTTCAGTCAGCCGATGGGCTAAAAAAACGATAGTTCATTGAAGGCTTGCTTCCGTCGCTGAGGAAGAAGATGAAAGTCGTGCCTTCGTCGTTGTACGCTGAAGCATACAATCAGGCGATGGATATAGAAAGCGAAAACAAAACATCCTCCCAAGGGAAAAAGAAGACGAACGACGAGGAGAGTGCGGACGACAGCGACGGTGAATCCAAGACCATACAAGCACTCAGGAAAGATATGATGCGAATGATGAAAGAATTGAAGGTCGACAAGGAGAGTACGAGGGAAGCACGAGAATTGTGGTGTACAAATTGCAATAGGGAAGGTCACACGAAGGCGAACTGTTCGAAGAAGTTATTTTGCAATATCTGCCAGTTGATGGGACATTTCGTCAAGGAATGCCCATACAACTTAAAAGCTAGAAGTGCACAAGTACTCTTCGCTCAAGGAGAACCGTCGACACCGCCAAACACACCACCGAAGTCCTTGTACGATAGCAACGCATCCCTTGGAGGTTATCGGAGCAACAGGAGTCCGAGGAATTGAATACAGTACGACAGTAAAGGACTACCCATGATCCAATGCCGGAAGTGTAACGAATGGGGTCACTTCGCCAAGGACTGCCAAAACAGCCAAGGTTCGGGAGGAAGATTGTGTAAGTGGTGTGGACTAGGCGACCATGAAGATAGTGAATGCCCCAAGTAGAAGGGTGTCCATATGCTGGAAGTAGAAGAACGAGAGATATTGGCGATCACCAGAGCGCAAGCAAAGAAAGCAACCTACCCAGATCCACGTACGGAAAAACAAAGGATGAAGGAAGCAAAAGCCGAAGTGGAACTGGCGATGGCAAAGGAGAACAAAATATCTTTGGAAAAGCTAGAAACCTCTTGACGGTCGGAGGTGGAAACCAACATCATACAACAGGTACTGCAGACCGTTGTACAGATCAAAGTAACTAACCTTCTCCAGTCCTTGCTGCAGTTGGGATTGGCAATGTCAAACATCCTCGGGGATGGCAAGCAATCGCGAGCGGAGGACGAAAGACAAGAATTGGTACCAGAACTGCCACCGTACGGTGAACAAACCATTGATCCCATACTACTCACAGGGAACATTGGGAAGATGTTGGCGGTTGTGCAGATGGAGATCAGAGGGAATATCTAGACAAATACTATCGTCGATGGAGGATCGGGAACCAACGTATTGCCCGAAGACACATGGAAGAGCCTCGGGAAGCCTACACTTTGGCCACCGACATTCCAACTCGTCGGTGCCGATCAACATGGTATCAAGCCATTGGGGACGCTGATGGCGTAGAAGGTGATGATCGGGACACAACAGTTTTTGCTAAATTTTGTCATCATCCCATTACAGAGGAAAGCATATGATGTAATACTTGGGAGAGGATGGTTGATAGCTGCCAAGGAAAATCATAATTGGAAGAGAAACACACTCTCGATCGAGAACAACGTGCGGAAGTACGTCATCGACTTGAAGAACCAGGCCGTGAGCGAAGAATTGGCTTCCTCTGGATCAGAATTAGACGAAGGGGAATCAGATGTTGACGAAGGAAGGAAGACGATGGAATCAAACGTCGAGGGCGTACTAGAACTTGAGAGTTGTTCGGAGGACGAGACAAGCTCATTGAATGGCTTATTTCATTGGCAAATGGAAGACTATGAAGTGTTCCACCGAGAATGTAACATGCTACAGATCGGGGAAATCAAGGAAGAAGAGAAACAAGGCATGTCTAGCCAGACACTTCTAGCCGTGTACGGAGAGTACAAAGAAAGAATATCAGAACCGGACGATATGCTAGTCCACAAATCCGAATAGGTATGAGATAGAAAAATTGTGTTGGAGCCAAAAAATGGAAAAAATAAAGTAGAGGAATTAGAAAATGTTAAAAATGAAGAGAGAAAAAAGAGACGGAGGAGAGAGAAAGCAAAGACAAAGAAGGAAAATATGACAAAGGAAAGTTAGTAAGCCAAAAGAAGACAAGTCCGTACGAACCGACAAACAAGAGCCAAGAAGCCGTACGCCACATTAAGGAGAAAGCCGTATGCCAAAAGCAAGAAGCTGTACGCCAAGAGTCTGTACGTCCAACACACAAGGAGTCCGTACGACCAATTAAAAAAACCGTACGCTAGGAGTAATTAGCCGTACAACTAAGATAGAAGAGGTCCGTATGCCATAGTGAAGGAAAATCCGTACGCCACACTGAGGAGATCACCGTACGCTAGACTCAAAAATTCGTATGCTAGATTCAAAAATCCGTACGCCAAACCTAGGAGTCCGTACGCCAAGCTCAGAAACCCGTACGTTGGAGACAGTTAGCCGTACAGCTAAACTAGGAAGGATTCGTACGCCGTAGAGAGAAAACCGTACGGCAAAACAGAAATTCAGAACAAAGTGGTGAGCAAGTCGCTGTACAGCAAGGCAAACATTCTGTACGCTTTGGGCAAAGGGCCGTACGCCTAAACAGGAAATCCGTATGGGAGGTTGTGGGAAGAACCGTACGGTTGAATCAAAATGAATCCGTATGGTTGAAAAGGGCAGTATGCTTGAGGGAGCAGAAGTCCGTACGTGTGAGTTGGAGGAGGTCAGTACGGGTCAAACGAAGCACGTCTGTACCAAGCATCGACCTAAAGAAAGTGAAGTCTTAGAAAAACAATGCAAAATTTGTATTTTTCGGGTTCATTAGCACTATTCGGAACATGTGGAAAAATCATGAAAATGAGGCACGCGATGTTGTTTTGAGTGGTTTCAGAAGTGTTATGTACATGTCATGTTAGTTAGTTGTCTCGGGAACAGTTCCTCATGAAGTAATTAGTTACAATGAAGGGGCGCGATGGTTGGTACTGTTGGTGTGTGTTTTGAATACGCCACTGAACACAAAATAAAATGCCCAAGGACACTTTATCCTCTCTTGAAAAGTTAAGGCAGATACTAAGAAGATAATGCAATAACTCCAATGTTTCTTTGGTCAAGTCATGACATGTGGATAAGGCCAGTGGGCGTTGTGATTTACTGGTAATCACAAGGGGACTTACGTTAAATTTGTTTGCAGGTTGAGGACTTAGACAGTTTTATCATTGAAGGCTCTTTCTGATGGGTATTTTAGGTTTTCCAAAAAAGGCAAAAAGATAAGGGCTTAGAAGTCTAAGCTACGCCTAAGAACTCAAGAGACGGCAATGACTAGATAAAATTGGAATAACTGCACTTTCTTTCGCCTACTTACGCAAAGCGGGTGCAATCTTCAACGAAGGTGATAATGATTTTCATGTTTGAATTGATAATTAAAACAAATAGAAGTTAAGCATCCACAACTTAATAGCTCAGGCTAACTTTACACATTGATGCAAATCATCCATTCAACAAAAGTATGAGCTTAATTTCATCCACCACTGCTATCAAATCTATCATTCACTAACAAACATATAAATGAAATACTAATTTAACTCTACTCTAGATGTTGAAAGAGAAGATGTAGACCTTGCACACTATTTGAAAACAAAAGTTGTTCTAAACAAATCATGTATTAGAGCTTTTATAAACGGAAATAGTTTTGTCGCAACAATCTCATACAACTCACTTCATATATTGAAAATGAGAGCATGCAAGTTTATATAGAGTTCCAAAAAATGAATAAACGACTCAGATTTAAAATGAGCCGACGACCAAGATTGAAACAAATAAACCCTAATTAGGGTTTCCCAAAATAACATGAGTAAACTCAGAGTTGACAAGGTGAGTTGGCGCCTGGAGCTACTTTCAAGGAATTCCATCCCTATCCTCCCGCGTTGCCGTGTGTTCGATGAATCTGGACACGATTGAGGCAACCTCTTCCATGGTGACTTGCGGAAGCATTCCAATCCTGAACTCCAGTCCGTCCATACTCTCGGCGCACTTGACAAAGATGTCTTCCCATTCTGGCTCAGACTTCACAAAAGATTCCCGGATGTCTAGGAAGTTCGCCATTTTAGCCCAGTTTTGCTTTAGGATAGGCCTAGTGATGGAAAAGAATTCTTCTCGCACCTTCTTCTTCAAAGCCTCCAACTGCAAGTCGTTCTCCCGAATGACCTCTTTGTCCAGGATGTTGGCTACCATAGTGAGGATCTTGGTCTGGACTTCTCTAATCTGCTCTTCTACTTTAAGCCCATCAGCCTTTACTCTTTCCAGGACCTCCCCTCATGCTGTCAAAGCCCAATACCAGGTGTGGAAATCGTAAGCTGTACCCGCTGCAATGACACCCCCATCTATTAGTTCTTGCTTTGGAATCCCTTTCAGAATCCTAAGGCAAGGAATTATCCTTTCTTGTACATCCGAAAGGCCATCCCACATTTCTGCCAAGGCTGGTAGTCTAGAGAGTAAAGAAGTGGCCTGACCATAAACCAAGGTCAATTTCTCCATGAACATATCGGCTTCTGTGCCCTTGACTGCTATCCACTCCTTAGCCTCCCTAGCTGTGATCTTGTCTTCTTCCATATCCTTTGCTGCCTCCTGTGAAGAGTTTGGGAGAAGGGGAGCTGCCGTGTCATCTTGATCAAGTGGCTTGATCAGATGCTGGATGTACTCTTTCAAGCGCTCAACTTCTTGTTGGCACTCTTTCCTCTTTGCCACCTCTTTCGCCAACCTTGACTTGATAGTGGACACAGAATTGTCCAAATCTTCGCCAACCTTGACTTGATAGTGGACACAGAATTGTCCAAATCTTCAATTTCCCGGCCCTTTGTGGTTGGACCCAAGTCAATGGTGGTGACAGCGTACTCATGTGGGGCTATGTCTTGCTGTGGCTTGTCCACTATAGGTACCGCAATCTGCACAGTTCGGTTGCCATCCTCTTCCCTTTGTATGGTTGAGAACTTCTTGGCTGGCTTCTTGACTGAAGTTTGTGTTAGTCTAGCCAAGAAGTCTACCGCATCATCCTCTTCTTGCTCTTCCACTCGCACTTGTATTTTCAACCTTTCTGTCAGCCAGTCCGGGGTTGTGTGCTGTTCCACGCCATCTTCTTCCGGCATGTCTTCTCTAGCGGGAACGTCCAAAATTCCTCGAAGGGCTAAAATCATTCCCTCCTGAAAGTCATCATTTTGGGCGCCTACATTGTCATCATCAGATCCCAATATCTCTGTGCCCGTGGGAGATGGTGGTTCATCATCGTCCGGCTGAGGCTCCATATTGTCCTCTGGAATCGGAGAAGGATCCCTAATGTCAGCCAATGAAGCATCAACGGTAGCCAGGATCTCTTTAATATTTCTAGATGTGGCGGAACGTGAAGAATCTACCCTTGTCTGGTTCGGAGCCGGCTCCTTGCCTACAGCTATCTCCTTCCTTTTCTTGGAAGTAGTGGCCTCTACCATGTCAACACCCTGAGATGCCTCCGCATTAGAAGAATAGGACTCCATCTCGCTTAGCATGTCATAAGTCAGCGTCACCTTCATCCGTCTTAGTTCCTGAATCTGCTGGTCAACCCACCATTGCGTGTATTTGACGACCGGTCTCATCAGCATGTTCAACTTCTAACCATCTGACCGCAGGCAATGGAAAGCTCTCGTCAAGGTGCGGCTGTACTTGTTGTCCATCCTTTTCCAACTGATTCGGCACTCGACACAGCTCAGTCGCCCTGATCAGGCTAACAGGCAACCTAGACCACATCCTCTGTTTGACCTCAAACTCATCTACGACATCTGCCCAGAAGTCTTCTAATTCGACCCTATGCCTATATCTTCTTCCATCCACAACTTTGATGTGATGATGTGGGTCGAAGTGATCCCTAGACGGATAGGTAGCAAAGGGGTAATGTTGTATCTCAAGCCTGGCGCTCTCAGCTGCCTGTGCCGACGAGCATGTCTCTAGCATGTTCCCTATAAAGAAGGGAAAGGTGACTGCCGCCTTCTGCTTCGCCCTCTGGAGGTTTTGGTATTCCTCCAACTGTCGCAGCACTTCAAGCAAGACCATCTTGTTTGTGGGAAAGATAGGCAGTTGGTACGGATTCCCAGTGAATCCTTGGATTCTGATGTGTACCTCGGATACTGGATGAACCATGATCCGTATTTGCCTATCAAACTTTTGGCTTCATGAGTCAGCCGTTGGTGTGTCCCTCCCTGAAGTATCCTCGTTATGTACATGAGGAAGGCATCATGAGCTCGCCTAAAGTGGGACTTCTCGCTCAACTATAGCTATGGATAGCAGTCGTAAGACTTCTGCTCATTTTCGCCGTTGCCGACTATGCCTTTGCAGATCAAGCCTGCATACCTATACGTCCTTGCCAACATGTAGATGACATAGGAACTCATATAGAAAGTTTTGGTCTTCTCCAGGTTAACCAACTGCTCATGGAGGTTGTTGCTTATCATGCGCGACCAGTTGAACATTTTAACCCCTTCTGTAATATCCTCAATAAAATAACACATCCAGGCCTCGAAGGGTGCTCCCAAAGGGTTGCCAACTATCCTGTTCAGTAGGACAATAATATCCCCGTAGTCTTCCTTGAAGTCTGTGCGCAACAGCTTCTTTGGCATTTTTTTGGCTGACACTCTCGGTTTGTCCAGCCATGACTTATTGATGTTGGCAGCACAGAGGTCCAACTTTTCATCATATAGTCTCCTTGTGTCTTCCTTGGTTTTGTAGACGGTCTTGGGATACGTGGGAATGCCAAAAGCCTCCTGTATGGCCAACTCTCCTAGATGAGCCAGTGTTCTTCCATCAGGTGCAACAATCCGCCTTTCCTCAGCGTCATAGTGGAGGGCGCATTCTACCATCAACTAGCACACTTAGTTGCAGGCGGGAATCCGGCAGCTTGAACAATCCTGTTCCTCATCATTCTTCTGGCAATACGTGTCGGCAGGAACCCGTCGTGCCTGTACATTCTTTGCTTGAATTCTTTGAGGTCTATGTGCCCAAGGTTGGTATTAGTAATATTTTTACATTTTGATTTTATCTTGGACTCCGGCTGTGATCCTTTGTTGGCGAAATTCATGAGCGCTTGTCTGGACGGCTCTCCTTGGTTGGTCATCCACCTGCAAGTATCAAATACTTAACATTAATACGAGACCTTTAAACTCTAGTTATTTCGGGGTGTTTATTTGATAAAATCGCACTTTCAGCTTGTTTAAAGTAAAATTTCTGTGAAAAAGCAAGCTGAAAGTAAATAAATTCGTCAAGCATTGAATAAACCTCGTGCCGGAATGAATGTAGAAGATAGAAAGGAGTAGAAAAATGTTGTCAATGAATTTCCAAACCTCCGAGATTATCCTCCGGCTGTGAATGAAATGAAATTTCTGAAAATGTGACAGAGAAAGTGAGCCAACCTGCTGAGAAGTGCGACTTTCAGGAAAGAAACAACTTATTTCTTTCCAAAAATCATGTACTCCGACACGAAATCACTCCTTCCACTCACGAAGCATCGTTATTCTCACTATCCTTTCCTTCAAAAATTATTCTTTGCAGATTCGAGAGAGATAGCTTCTTCTCAATCGAAATTGTAAAAAAAAATGAGTTGCTGAAACTCATTTTATGGCTGAGAAGTGCGATTTTCTCAAGGAATTGCTTTCTTTTTCCTAAGTTTCTTTCAATTTTAGAAACGTTTTCTCTTCTCCGATTAGCAAGTTTCTAATTTCTCTCGCAGTCGTTGAGGCAAGTTTCTAATTTTCCCATGGCACCACCTCTGTCTGAAATCTTTAGCTTTCTTTAAAAATTTGCCTAAGTGTTGGAAAAAATATCGAAAGATATTAAATTAATTATTAAAATTAATTTCCCAACATGTTTATTCCTCGAATCATGGCAAATTTAATTTTACCTAAGGCAAAATAATTTAATCTTCCAAGTAATCTCCAAATTTCGAATTTTTAATTAAAATTCCCTAAGTGCTGGGAAATAATTAAAAATATTAAAATTCCAACCCGTTTAAAGTTGACACATGGCTAAATTCGTTTGTCCGTGGCCAAATATTTTATTTTCCAATTGTCTGCCTAGCCAAGATGTGCTTAATAACTCATCTACCAATTTTCAACTCTCCGGGCGGACTTCTGGCCTCTCTGGACGTTCATACTTAGCCAACAACTTCATTTTCTCTCTCTTTCTGGGTTGGGCGAACTTGGAGATTTTCCTGCCATTTTGCCATTTTTTATTCACGCCTTAGGAATTTATTCAAGCTGAGAGGGATGGTCTTCGCGTTTGCCTTGCCTTACACTATTTCTTCCGTGCCAAAGAATTTCATTCCATTACGTTGAGGAGTGATTTTCGTGCTCGCTTAACCTCTTCTCTCTCTAGGTATTTCTCCATTTTTCATGCCTTAGAAAATTTTTACTTTCCTGAGTTGGGCGAATTTCTTCACATTTCCTTGCTAATGGTGCATTTTATCCTTGCCTTGTCCAAGGGAAGACTTGGCACTTGTTCATTCCACTTACCCTTCTCTCTATGGCGGACTTGGGCTTCTTCTTTGCCATGGGCGCACTTTACCTCTTCTTCTACCTTGGGCGGACTGCACTCCTTGTCTTGTCACTTACTTGCCTTGGGTGGACTTTGGAGACTTGCTTCCATTGACTTTTGGGGCGGACTTTGACCTTGCTTTGCCAGGGGTGGACTTGGCCTCTCCTCTCGCCTTCCACTTCTTCCTTGTGCCTAGGGCGGACTTCACCCTTCCTTAAGCCATGGGCGGACTTGGCCTCCTCTCTCGCCATCCACTTCTTCCTTCCTAGGGAGGACTTGACCCTTGGTCTTGCCATTTTCTTCCAGGGCGGACTTCATGCTTCCTCAGGCCATGGGCGGACTTGGAGGCCTCTCATGCCATGGCGGACTTCAGCCTTGGCTCGCCATTGCCTGTCTTTGTGCCAAAGGCAAGGGCGGACTTCATGCTTGGCCTGCCATTTCTTATCATGGGCGCACTTTGCCAGAGTTAGCCATTTTGCAAACTTTTCACCATTCACCTTGATTTTCATGTTGACTTCTGGAGGCGTATTGACTTCATGCTCTGTGAGATCCCAAAATAGAAACTTTCCAAAAATAGAAACTTTCTAAAAATAGAAAAAGCAAAAAGCATCCCTAAAAAAACAGGAACTCCAGAATGGCCTAAAAATGCCAAAAAATCAAAAAAGCAAAAAGCAAAAAGCAAAAAAGCAGAATCCCTAAAAAATAGAAGTGTCAGAAATGACCAAAAGCACAGGCGATCCTCATCTTCTGGACCTTCTAAGCCCTTCCATGACATTTAGGCACACAAACGGGTTCAAACCCTTAACTTGGCCGAACTGACTCGCAAAAATTTACTCAAATTTTGAACTCTAAACTGGCAACGCAGAGGGCGAAACCAAAACTTGGGGGTCCCCATTTGCAATGGGGCGATGTGTGAAATAGGTCACAACAGGTACCTCAACCACCGCCAGCATACTATATGTACTTGAGTCATGTAGTCGGGAAACATTATGGTTCTACTATGCTATGCTATGTTTTGTCTGGAGACATTATGATGTAATTGCCGAATACTTAATAAAGAAGTATATCTATGTTCTGTGCGATTGCCATGTGATTATTATATGCTGTCAATGTTATTTTATATCTCCGTTTACTCCGTACGCCATTGTACCCGTAGCGAGTAAACATGCTCATTATGTTATGTTTTCGAGGACATGACACTACTACATTCTAGATTTGGAAATTTGCACTATTTTCTGCCTTATAGGATGGTTTACCAAGTCCTATTTTCATCATTATCTTTTAAAATAATATTAAGTAACAGTTTGAGCTTTGCATTATTTAGGTTCGTTGGATGATTGGGATTTCGTACTTTGAAATGCTTTTATAATGGAATAATTAGGCTGTAATCTATGGCTGTGGTATTTTCTGATATCTCAGATGAGATAGAGATATTGGACACCTCTTTGACTAATGACTTTTATAATTTTATTGTGTTTCTTTCATTTATTTTGACTTATTTCATGAAATATATCTCCTTTACCATGTAATGTAAAGGGGCATGTAGTGATACTTTAAGGGTAATCTATTTTAGTTTTGCGATTTTCTCACTGATTGCATCCTTTGGTGTCTGGATCTTACCATTTGTCATGCCCAACCTAAAGAAAAGATTGAGGATGTGGATTGTCTGTGTCATTTTTTATGTTGGCTGTGCTTATATAGGTCTGCTACGAGGCTTTTATTGACATATGTGTGATTTATCAATTTCAAATTTTCATGTATGATTGTTTGATATTAGTTTTGTGTACCCTTGTTTCTCTTTGATTAATATTATGGTTTTTCATGGTTTTTATATGTCAGGGGTGCCTAACACCTTAAACGTGATTTCGATTTTCCCCTTTCTAGTGGTTGGTGTTATTGGATTTGTCCTTTGCCTTCATGGAAATTACTTTGGTATAAGGTATGGATATTTTATCTTGTGCAGTAAAATTTCTGTACATATTTTACTATCACCTGATATGTATATTTATGGTTGGATGTTTCTTGGGTGATCTTGTATACAGTTTACGAGGAGAAGTGTGGGGTTGGATATTCTTCTATGCTGCAGTTGTAGCCACTGCTTTTGGATCAGCTCATTACCATCTCAAGCCAGATGATGCTCGGCTTGTATGGGACCGTTTACCTGTAAGAATTATCTCATTTGTTTCACTTTCTTACTTGATGCTTTTATTGCTTTGTCAATACAAGGTCCCCTCATTACCGGCACTTTCATTCTTTGTTTTCTTTCATGCTTATTTTGTTATTTTGAGCAAGATAAACATAGTTGATACTGGTAATTTAATCTCTCTCTCTCTCTCACACACACACACACACACACACACACAATATTCACTCAGCACTTGATGGTTGGTGCATCACTTTCAGGGGATTGTGCCATCATGTCATTCTTATGTTAAAATGAATTCTTTCTTGCAGGTAAGTGTTGCATTGACTTCACTTATGGTGATATTTATCATTGAAAGAATTGATGAACGGACTGGAACTGCTTTCCTCTTTCCTATCCTAATGTTGAGTACTGTCAGCATTGCTTACTGGAGGCAAGTAGGAGTATTGAATTTTAGCTTGCCATCTTAAATGCCTTTTTCTACAGAAGTGATTTCATTGAGAATTTCAAGGCTGTTAGATCTCATTCTGAGTTAAAATGCCATCTTGATTACTAATCCTGTTTAATGTATTTCTCTTTTCTATTTTCTAATTGCAGGTTTTTTGATGATCTTCGACCATATGCATTTGTGCAGTTCATTCCTTTTATTGCTATTCCGGCTATGACTGTTTTATTGCCACCAAAGTATACTCATTCTATATACTGGTTATGGTCAGCAGGTTTGTAATGCTTGAATAATTAACTTATTAAATGAACACCTGGGGTCAGATTCTCTTAAGATGATATTTTTCTCTAAATTTTTCCGAACACATATTCAACCTTACAAAATGTTCTCTTCAGCTACCAGCAGCATGATGTAATTCAAATACATTGATGTTATCATTCTTTTTTTCTACATTGACAAAGGTTTTACTATTGTTTGGCTGAAAAATAATTACATATGGGTAAATCATAGTTGCCAGGAGACCAGTACTAGTACTGGTACTGGTACTGGTATGTCTAGTTTTGAAAAGTAGGAGACGGGGGTACTTGGAGACACCATTCTTTTTTTAATATAATTTAATAATTTATAAAGTTTCTACATTAAAACAGAAAATATCATGACATTGAACTTTCGAAACAAGAACATTGGCAAAGTTTAAACACACATATGTCAAAGAGTTCATTCTACATATTGAAATTCAGAAATATCGATTCATTTTTTTTCTTTTCATATGGGTACTTGTCAAAATGTAGGGTTTTCTTTAAATAAAAAATTAAGGAAACGTTGGCAAGATGTCTCCTGTAAGCAGGGACATCTCTGACAAGTTTTCGGTACGGGGAAACGTGTCCTGGTACCCGAGATGTGTCCCAGGGGGTCAGAGATGCATCTCCGTGCAACTATGGGGTAAATATATTGGTCAAAGCCCACTTTTTGAGAGGTTCTTGAGAGTTCAAAACAATATTTAGCCTCTCGAACCTTGCAAACCATATTACTCAAAAAATACTCTGCAGGTCAACCCAAGCAGTTTTGCTGCAGGATATCCTCCAGATCTCCACACAGAGCAGGATATGGCACTCAATTAATTATATCATGCTTAATAGTTGTAATTCTTATGAAGAGGAAGCCCTTGCACTCAAACACTTAAGCTCACTCACAAACTGTGAGTAGCTGATACATTGAGGTCTAGAATGTGAAATCTACCCTATACATTCTAAGCTTTGATGCAATTACTCTAGGCATCAGTTCAATGCCAAGTGTGATGATTGTATTTCTTTGTCTAACATATGATTACATGTCTGTAGGCTAAGTGTCTTTGAGCTCAAGGATCACACAGAAGACAAACACAAGAAGATATGGCATAAATTCATTTGGGGCTCTTCTTGTAGCTTTCAACATAGAGGTCTTTTCTATTGTCTCACATGTTTGAAATGGAAAATTTTATTGGCTAATTTTTGACATAACTATTTTGTGTTTCCAACGGAATGCTATTTCCTTATTTCTTTTCACAAGAATGAAGCATATATGCTTCTTGTTTATTATTGTTTGTGTTAAGGATCTACGATATCTTGGTGCAAGATACCATCTTTGTTCACTGGAAAAGATGTGAAAGCAATTTGGCAATAAAGTGGCTAGAGAGGCAACTTATTGGGCAGATTCAATCCATTCATAACTGGTCCAATAAGTGGCAGACCAACATGTAAGGCATAAAGCTATAAGTGATTGTAATGATAAAAAGCTGTAAATACAAGTAAGGTTTCAAATCATTAATTTAACAGCTGTTTTATTTTTGTACTTGTTAATTAAAAATTTCAAACTCCAAAGTAAAAATATTAAAGTCTGAATCTGTAAGATAACAGCCAGACATTTTACTCTGCACACACATGTGCTTACACAATAGAGCAATCATTTCTCTGGTTCAACCATTTCAATTGCTTCGTAAGCATATTGAAGATATGCATTATGGTCCAATCCCCCTCATGGAAATAGTGTACAGAGAAAAGCTTATTTGCAACCCAAGTGGTCCTGATGGTGAAGGCATCTATGCTCCATAGAGGAGGCCCAAGTTTGAATCTGGAGATGGGTAGGGTATGCAAACCTTGTTGAACAATAAATAAATGGAAAACAATCCCAAAAAGGGGATCTCATACACCAAATTGGTGTCTTGCTTGGCGATGGTATACCCTTACTTTTACCTATATGTGTTTGTGTGTTGAGGGTTGTGGGTTGGTGGTGGAGGTTGCGGTGAGGTGTCTTATCCAGGTAGAATCCTTATCTTAATTTGGATCCAAATTTTACTCAATTTCACTGAGCTGATCCGAGGTTTTGCCCAGACAAATAGTCTATTCAAGTCTCAAGAATGCAAGTATCTTTAATTAAGGGATGGTCAGGGGGCTCAGAGTTGGTTACTGTTTCAAATTATGAGCATTGTGTCCTTGTGAGAATGGTGGTGAATTAATGGTAGGGTACACTTGTCTGTAGATGGGTTTGGTGTTGTTCATGTGCATGCTAGTCCTTGCAGATCTTGTGGGAGATCATTTTGCATTATCCTTCCAAGCTAAGATGTTTATTCCAGTGTCTTGTGTCTCCAATGTTTTTGTTTTTCAGGTATAGTGAAGGCAGCAGGTAAGATTCATCACATAGTCAAGCATTGGCTTACAGGAGTTCCTCTTACCCAGTTATAATTCTCATCTTAATTTGGACCCAAATTTTACTCAATTTCATTAAAATCATCTATTCAAGTCCCAAGAATGCAAGTATCTTTAATTAAGGGATGGTTGGGGGTTTCTGAGTTGGTTACTGTTTCAAACTAATGAGCTTTGTGGTCTACTGTGAGAATGGTAAGGTACACCTGCCTATAGATGGGTTTGGTGTTGTTCATGTGCCACACTAGTCCTTGCAGATCTTGTGGGAAACCATTTGGTATTATCCCTCCAAGCTATGATGCTTATGCATGTGCTTGTGTCTCCAATGTTTTTACTGAAGTTCCTCTACTTAGCTACCATTTTGTAACATATGCTAGTTTGCAAGTCCTTACTCTGTTGAAAGTGGGTCATTGGAATCCTGATCCCTGATTTCATTTGTATGTCTTGTGGAGGCCTAGATTACATTCCACTACAATGCTGTTGGAAGGTGGAGAATCTAACTGAGCGGTTGATTGCCAATACAAATTTCTACGGAAGTCGCCTTAGCTCATGGCATATTGTTTGGATTTATGCTATTAATCGTAGGATTCTTTTTGGTAGAACTAACTTTGTAATGACAATATCAGTATTTGACATAATTGCATGTTTGTGGAAGTAGTTATTTCCTATGCTCCCCCAAGTTTCTGGGATGAGGACGGCAAGGGACGTGCTTTTTGTAAGGGGATTTTTTTTGGCCATTTTTTAGAGTATGACAAGTGACGACTATTGAAAAAATAAAGCATCATCATAGACATTATAGAACCTTTGTGAGCATGGGTAATTGAATAGGAATTATGATGTTCTTTATATATACATATGAGCATGAGTTAATAAAGACATGCCTGACTGGTGTGTATATTCAAGTGGGATTTATTATTAAAGTTTTCTTGAAGGCCTCAAGACTGCATGTTTTATTGTCAAACCCATTAACTAAGAGAAATGGTTAAATCAAAAGATAATTGGTTATGTTCTAGTTTGACCCTAGTTGGGATACTAATATGGGATTGTTCTATGAGTTGTATATGCAAGGCATGATTGATATATTCATGCATTATGAAAATGGCATTTCCTGTCAACTATGGCTTAACTTGTGTTCAATAGTATAATGATTGTAGCATGCCATCTTTGTCTATGATAGTCCTTGTATACTAAACATGTTGTCCAATGTATGAAACAAGATAATCAGAATCCTTAATTGTGGCTTTGACTATGAAGATGCAAATATTTGCAATAGGGGATATGTATTTTGTAGATTTTGTGATCATGATTCATCATTGGTCTATTACTTGGTTAGGTTATAGTTTGATGGGGGTTTGGGGGCAAAGGCCCTCGTGGGGTCATGGTGCACACCATTTTCATATTTTTTTGTAAATCTTAGATGGGCATGTCATAAACCAAACAAGCATTGAAAGGTTGTATTTTTTTTAAAAAATTAACTAAAATGTCCTTGGGTATGTTAGGGGACAACTAGCCATCCCTGGAATAGATGGGGGACGTTTGGATGTCCCTTGGACAGCCCCTAACTTACCTTGCCAAATTTTGTCATTCCGGGGATGTTTCCTAAATTTTGACAAGAAATGGGATGAGTGGGGACGTGTTGACGTGTGTTTTATGACAACGCCAGCACATAATAAAATGTCCAACGGTCACTCTATTCTCTCTTGATCAAAGTATTCCGCATGCTAAGATTGCGTGAAAGTTCATGCGTTCAACTCCAAGGTTCCTTTTAGTGCGAATAGACTTAGTTGGCTAATGTGAATATGCTGGGTATTCAAGGGGACTTACGTAGTTGTTCGATTTTGTGAAGTAGTTAGGACATGAATGATTTGACAATATTGCTCTAACTCCTAAATTAACCGGGAAATACTGAATTAAAAGGGGATAGGGATAGGAATTCTACAAATCTACTTCTAAAGGGTGGAGGACGAGGATCGACTTAAACAATCTTCAAACCAGACTTTGCTTCGTCTCCTTTCAGACAACTCTGACAAAGTTGGTGCAATCTTCAAAGGATGAGAAAGGTGTTCAAATTATGACACAACATGTTCATACCATCACCACGATGCATACGGACATATGAGCCACAATCGAAGTTAAGTGCCAATACTCCAGTTGACCACGCAAGGCGAACTTACCATCAGTAAGCCCGCTAGTGGTATGGATGAAAGAAGATGTGCTCAAATCGCAACGCCACACTCCACAATTAACAACTACTTGCATAAAACAAAGTCTACTCTACTCTATCCACTTGAATTGGAAAGACGAACAAGCCTTGCTAGCTACTCACAATAGAAGATAGAACCACCAAACAATGATAAATCTTTATATTATGAGAGTGTTCACAACAACTTCTTACAAAGTCCTCAATGGGAAAACTTCCTTTCCTCCTCAATCTAAGCTAACTTCTAAGCTAAATGCTATATGCCTTCTATTCTCTAGCTCAACTCTATCTCTGATTCAATTCTAGTTCTAATTGTTTACAAATGAGGGGGGATGCCCCTTTTATAGTTAGCCCATTTCAATGGACGGTTCGGATTCAATTACAATAAAGGGCTCAGATCGAGCCACCTATGCCCTAATTAGGGTTTCTGCCCTAAAAACCGCCACTGAGGGGAGTGGGGTAATAAATGAACAAAAGATTCTCCACTTCCCACTACGAGCAATTAATGCCCACACCCTGCCATCAATGCACGTCGTCTCCCTCTAGAAGGTCATCCTCCAAAAGGGTGTTTCCTTTCTCCTTCTCGTTGGCTGCAAATCTGATGAATCTGGCCAAGACTGCCTCAACTTCCTGATCGGAGATAGGAGGAATGTGATCCAACTGAAACTCTAAAACTGCAACTGTTTGCCCATGCCGGGCACATGATTTCTTCCAAGCAGCAAGGGCGTCCTGGGTGTTCTGTATGATATTGGAGAACGTGGCTGTGTTCTCGAAATCGTCCTATATGAAGGTCTTTACTTCAGAGAAGAATGGCGTCAATCTATCTTTCAATCCTTCTGCAGTTATCTCTTCAGAAGTCAACCTCTTGGCAAAGATTGCCTCCAATGTGTTGAGAATTCCATCTAAGATGTTCGTCATGGCCTTTCTGACCTTGACAGAATCTGCCTGTGATGCATCATAGAATCCCCGGCCTGTGACTACTGAAGAATACCATCTGGCGAAGTCGTATCTATCTCCCTGCTAGATAACACCTCCCTCAACCAAAGAGTGTTGAGGTATGCTCATCAAAGCCCCTAAACGGAGAACAACTCTTGTCTGATAGATGCGAGCCTCACCCCAAGCATGGTTAACTGCCTCCACTCTAGCCATAATATCGGAAGCTTGCCCATAGGCATGTGCAAGATCTTCTATGAACTTTCTTGTTTTTGTACGCACACTGACAACCCACTTGTTTGCCTGCTGTGCCATTCTCTTCAAATCTTCTAATCGACTGATTGACTCCCTGGAAAACTCAACTGGAAGCTCAATTGCCGGATTCTCTTGCCCACAAGGACGGGACAAGTGCTGCACGTAGCCAATCAGTGTCTTGTGCTCTACCTTCAACCTTTTGTATTTGCCCTCAACATGGGACAATCTATCCTTGAGTGCCCGATAGGAATTATCGCACTCCTCTACCACTTGTGCTCCAGTAGGGCGGCCTAGTTCCATGGTTGTCACAACATAGTTTTCAGGAACGGCCTCGTTTCTATCACATTCTACCCGAGGAATTGCCATATGCAAGGTTCGAGATCCATCCTCATCTGTGGATATTTTGGAGAACTTCCTAGCCTTTTTCTTTGCTGGAGGTGCGCTGATCCTCTGTAATAATTCCTCCATCTCGGCTGCGGGATCGGTCTCCTCTACAGGATCACGCCTCATTCTGTCCCTTAGCCATTCTGGCACCTCCTGCCGCATGTCAGATATAATAAAAGGCTGTTCTACCTCAGCCTCTACCTCGTGAACCTCTCCTCTGCCATTGTTCTGACGAGGCTCACCATCATCAATAGGCTCCGTGTCTCCCGAGCTCTGGGCATCCTGATCTGAAGTAGCATCACCCTCGAGAGCCGCCTCAATTTCCTGTTGAAATTGAGTATCAGTAGCCGTCCCCTCATCTGTCCCTTGCTGATTTTCCTGCCGATGATCTTCTTGGGGCATGTTGATGCTCTGACCCACTGATTCTCTACGAGGTGGCTGACTCTCCACTCGTACCGTCTGTCCTACATCCAATCTCTCTCTCTGATCAACAAACAACGACACCTCCTATAAGCTTGGAGAGTGTGTCCGAGATGGCGTATGCATGGACTCCTCAACTACCATAGGCTCGGGTCGAACTGGCTCCTTTCCTCTAGGCTCTGGAGTTGGGTTACTCCGTCTCCTCTGATTAGTTGCCAGTAACCTGCTGTCTCCCATCAAATTGTAGGTAAGGGGAATTGACCTTCCCTTGAGTCGGCTGACATGCCTCTCTACCCAACTCCGTGTAAATGTCAAGACTGGGATACAAAGTGTATCCAAGTCAGTGATCTCTAGCTCAGACCAATCTGGGAGTGGCAGAGGCGTATCTCTTACTGTCTCGTAGTCAGCTTGTACTACGTTTATATCTTCCTCAATTTGATTTGGCACTGGGATGATCTCACACTCTCTGACCATCACCAACGGTATCCGAGAAAACATTCTCTTTCTGACTTCGATCTTATCCACTGCACTTGCCCAAAAGTCTTCGATCTGCACCTTGTGCCTGAACTCTTTTGTCAATATCCACTTGATGTTTCTGTGGGGATCGTAGTAATGCTTGCTGGTGTGATAGGAAAGGTGGAAGAATTGGAGCTCCGCTTCTGCCTCTCTTGCTGCTTGCAACGATGGGCAGATTTCATCTGAATTTCCCATAGTAATCGGGAATCCGAGTCCACCTTTCTTCTTCTTCTTCTGAATCTTATCATAGGCAATCAGTTGCCTAGATACTTCCAGCATCACTATCTTGTTTGTGGGATACCGAGGCAATCTGTATAGATAGGAGGAAAATCCTTGCAGCCTTATGTAGGTGAATTTTGGAAATTGGATAAACCAACATCCGAATTTCTCAATCATTTCTTGTGCCTCCCTTGATATTCTATGATGAGTTCTTTGCTGTAGGGTCCTCGTTATGTGCATAGTAAAGGCATCATTGATCCTCTTGTAATTAGTTGTGCTTGTCAAATGCAACTGTGGACAAGCCTCATATATTTTAAACTGATGGGATCCGCAACCGATTGGTTCTTTGTAAGAGATCCCTCTATATCTCGTCATGCGAGCCAACATATAGACAAGGTAGGAGCCCATGTAAAATGTCTTCGTTCTCCTCACGCCACGAAGCTGCTCATGTATGTTATCACTGATCATCAGTGCCCAATCCATGTAATCTTTTCCCTCTAACACCAAGTTGACAAAATAGAACATCCAAGGTTCAAAGATGAACGCTTGGGGGCATCCTCCAACTCTGCTTAGCATCATAATGAGATCACCAAACTCCTATCTCAAGTCATCTGAGACTATCTGCTTGGGCAATTTTGTGCGAGTTGGCTTAGGTTTAATCATCCACCTAGTGTTTATCAAATCAGCACACCGGTCTGTGGTGGATGAGTACATCTTTCCAGCTCTCTCTTTCGTCTTGCAGATCATCTTCTCATGAACTGGAATCCCGAATGCCTCTCCGATCGCTTCAGGTGTTAGGTTAGCCAACACCTTGCCATCTGGCGAAGTGACCATCCTCTGTTCTGCATTGTAGTGGTAGGCGCACTCCATGATGAGTTCTGGACACCGGATAGCTGGCGGAAAGTTGGCAGCTGCATACAATCCACTTCTGACAATACAGTGCGAAGTCACCGACGGGTGATGGCCTCTAGTCCCCAATATCCTTCTTCTGAATGCTTCCATGTTGAATGAGCCTAAGTTCGTGTCAGCTAGCCTGCCGAGCTTTGATGAAAATTTGGATTCTGGCAAGAATGACTTGCCTAATTTCTTGATCACAACCTGTCTGGACTTGGTGTGGTTGTTTCTGCCTGCAGCTCTTCTGCTTGATTCGGCTATTCTGCAAAAAGGCAAGAGAGTCATTAGAAAACAAGATTTTATAAAACAATATATCGCTTTTGAGGGTGCCAACAGATTTTTAAATAAAAAGGCTGCAACACTTTGTCACTTTCAGCTGCAAACCTCAACTACGCCTGTTTACTTCAACGTTTTTAGAAGTTTCTTCTCTGGTTGCAGCAACACAATGCCAAATACTTGGAAATGTTTGCTTGCAGTAATTTTACTTTCAACAAATCTGAAACTTCTCCCTTGAAGTTCATACTTCTCCTTCTAACTTAGCAACTTTCAGCAACTTCAAACTTTCTTCTCAAGTTGTACTTCAACATTCAGCAACTTCAACTTTTGGCAAATTCGTACCTTCTTAGCAAATGCAGCAACTGGCAACTTGAGAATCCGTGCCTCTCAGCAACTGCAGCCTCAACAAGTTAAGTCGCACTTCCTTCAGCAACTTCAACCTTTACAAATTTGCACTTCTCCTTCAGCTCTCTCACAATTTCGAACTTCTTAGCAATTGAAACCTCCTCAGAAATTCGTACTTTTACTTAGCCAATATTTTGCATTCAGCAACTGGTGAGAGGAATGAAGAGGATTTTAAAATCTTATAGCTTGGTCGAATTCCTGCAGAGGCTATACTTAGCAAATTTTTGAATTCATTTTCCCTCTCTTTCCTCCGTTGTAACACTTGTCATCTGAGGCATCTTCTAGAATTATGAATTCATCATCTCTGCACAGGCCTGCCTCGTCTCATTTGATTTCTTAAAATATTAAATCGTTCACTTCCTTGAACAATTTCGAATTGTTTGGCTAAGTCATTTGATCTTATCTTCGCTTTGGAAAAATTGTCTAGCTCAAAACTTCTAGCGAAGTGCCTCTCATTCATTTTGTTCGTTTGCCTTAGAGAAAACTCTCAATTTTGCCTTAGGAATTTTATTTAAAATAGGCACTGGGCAAAATATCCATCGAAATGATGTAGACATGGCGTGGAGTAAGCTTGACTCACTTCTGAATTGCAAACGTTTAATACCCAGAAAAAAAATCCTTCCAGAATCCATCGTTTTCATGTGTATCCGGACGAAGGGGTTCTTTTAATTTTTATTATTTAAAAATAATAAAAATGGCTAATGTTTGTTTCTCCCCCTCCAGATGTTTTCCACTCCTGCAATTTCAATCTTCTCTGCCTTGGCAAATTTTCTTGAAGAATTTTCCTTCTGAAGATTTTTCTAACTCTAGAAACTAGCATCATCCTCTAGGCGTATTCTTCATTTTCCCTTTAAAAAATGCCTTAGGAATTTAAATTTAATTATTTTACCCTTGAAGGGCGCATTTGGGCATGTCAACTTCCACTTCAATCATCTTCACGCTTTGGCAATTTTTGCTTTAGGAAAAAAAAATCTTAGAAAATTTCATTTTAAATTACCCATGAGGGGCGTACTTCATCTTATGTATCAACCTTTGCCTTTACCCCTTAGGCATTGTCACGCCTAGAGGCTAACACCTTACCCTTTGCGAATTTTCATGTGTTAATTTCCACCTTAGGGCGCATTTGCCATGGGTAGGAGGAATTCCCATGCCTTAGTATTTTCAAAATCACGCCACCCTTAGTGTTATTTTTCTCCCTTGGCGCATTTCACATGGTGACCCTTCACCACTTAACGTTTTTATCTTTCACCTTCTACCTTTTACTTGGGGCGCAAATGCCATGAAGAAATCTCACGCCTAGGGTGACTCTTCACCTCCTTCTGGCGCATATCACACACTAGACTTCCATTTTATCTTTGAGCGCATATATCACATGAAAAACTTTCCATGCCCAGGTGTCTTTTCATCTCCCTTAAGCGCATTCCTCATAGAGGACTTCTATTTTCAAGCGCACTTCACATGTTGAGGAGAAAACTTCCTTTACCCTTGGCGCTTTTTTCCTTTCACCTTCAATGTTTTTACCTTTACCTTGTTACCAGGTTACCTTTAGGCGCATTTGCTATAGAGAGGAGGAACTTTGAGGGCGCAAATGGGGGTGTCATGAGGAATTCCCACGCCTTGGGTGACTCTTCACCTCCCTCTGGCACATATGGCTTAGCGAACTTCCATGTTGGGCGCATATCACCTTTGCAAAGGAAGGCACCTCCATCTTGTGACCCTTCAGGTTCCTTGGGCGCATTTAGCCTATGATGCTTCCACTCTTGGGTGCATTTGCTAGTGTTGGAAGGAATTCCGCCCCCTTCAGGTGACTCTTCAGCTCCTCCAGGCGCATATTGGCTTTGTTGTTTCCATGTCCTAGGCGCATTCATCATGTGTGGAAAACTTTCCAAGCCTTAGGTGTCTTTTCACCTTCCTCAAGCGCATTTAGCCTAGGATGCTTCCACTCTTGGGCGCATTTGCTAGTGTTGGAAGGAATTCCACCCCCTTTTAGTGGCTCTTCACCTCCTCTTGGCGCATATGAGGGTGTTGACTTCCTTCTCCAAGCGCATTTTCCATATGTGAAAGACTTTCCATGCCTAGAGTGACTGTTCAGCTTCCTTGGGCGCATTTGAGGATGCCTTAGGAAATTTCGATATCCCTTGAATATTTCCATGTCTTCGGGTGACCTTTCACCTTCCCTAGGTGCATATGGGGGTATGAGGAGGAAAATCTCTTGCCTTAGAAGAATTTCTATGCCTCTTGAAGGCGCATTTCATCCTTGCTCAAGGAAATCTCATACTTAGAACTTTTGAATCTTTCATTTCTCCTGGGTGTGTATGAGGGTGTGTGCTTGTCAGCTATCATTTATGAATTTCCAACGCCTTAGGCATTCTCAGCTTTCTATGTTTAGTAAAATTAGGAGAAATTAGGGTTTCATTGCGTTTCACCCTGTTCTGAACTGGAACTGGTGTGGTTGTGCCTCCATCTGGTGTTGCCATTCTGTTCACATCCTATCCGGCACAATACATGCTATTTTTAGCCATTTGCTATTTTTAGCAAACCCTAGAATTGATCAATTTCCGTATCTCTGTTTGCTTTGAAATTTGCTCCAGTTGCCTCTGATGCTGTGAGAGACCTGTTTGCACTTGCTTCTGGTGATGACGCGCTATTTTTAGCCACCTGCTATTTATAGTAAGTTTCAAAGTTGCCTGCTTCAGTAGCTCCGCTCGACCTGAAACTTGCTATGTCTGATCTTGATAACTTGAGTGCTCTGTTCATGCCAACTTTCGGCACAGACTTGCTATTTATAGCCATGTCCTGACTTACTAAAAATAGTAAGTCCTCCGACTTTGCTCAAAATTTGCTAGTAGGTAGCCCGAAGGATGCTGATCATGGTGGCGTGCTTCATTTTGACAATTTCTGGATTTCACTTCATCTATTTTTAGACATAGCATGGGAAACCCTAATCTGACTTGCATGCACTCCCGACTGCTCCTGATTGCCTTGATTTATACTGTTTGTCGTTCTGCTCGCTGGAATGAAGTGCTAGGTGGCTGCTGGACTGAAGCTGCTATTTATAGTAAGTGTCTAGAAAGTGGTCCATCGGATGTCGGACGAGTTTGCATGTCATAGTGCCCTTGGGATCTCAAAAAACCCAGAAAAACCCAAAAAATTGGTCAAAGTTCCGGCACTGGCTAAAAATAGTAAGTCCCTGAAAACTGATCTGATCCACTTGCATGTCATATCACTGCGAAGCTCTCGCGAAACCCAGATGGAATATTCGGACATGCATTGAAAATTCCTGCATGCAAACCCTAAAAATAGCCTCGGAAGGCTGACCTCTGAAAGTCACCATCTCGGCTTGCATGCTACACCATCGCGAAGGTCTTGGAAAACCCAGATCAATTCTCCTGTCATTCACCAAAGAATTGCTTGTCTAAACCCTAAAAATAGCCTCCGAAGGTTGAACTGCTAAAAATAGCCAGTTGTCTGAATCTGTTCAAATTTCATATGTAGGCACTCTGAAGCTGCCTGATTGTGCTGAAGTAGTTAGAATCCCAAAATCCTGAGGAACAAGCCTCAAATTAGGTACTTACTAAAAATAGTAAGTTGTCGGATTTCAGTGAGATTTCAGGGGGATTTTGCCTTGAGCTTTCTGAATGTGTTGCCGCACTTAGATTTCCCCTGAGTAACTCAATCTTGACCTTGGATGGGCCTAACGGATAGAAACCCTAAATTTGTCAATTACTTCAACTGAGGTCAAACGGGACATCCCCGGAAGGACAAAAGACCAGAGACAGAGAGAACCAAAGCCAAAAGACCAGAATGGAGCAAAAATTAGGGGGTCCCCATCTTGGATGGGGTGATGTGTGAAAAGGTCACAACACATCCCCAGAAGGACAAAAAGATCAGAAAGAGAGAGACAAAACAACCCAAAAAACCAAAGCCAAAAGACCAGAATGGAGCAAAAATAGGGGGTCCCCATCTGGCATGGGGTGATGTGTGAAAAGGTCACAACAGGACGCTTCCTAATCTCCTATAGGGCACAGGGTCATTTTGGGCAGGGGACATGTCCTTAGGGAGCACTAATTATTTCACAAAGCTAACCTTTAGTTTGTCAATACTTGTTAACATTCATTTTCTTGTAACTTAAAGCTCTCTCCTGTAGAGTTTCTTCTTGTAGAGAGCAATATTGTCTTTATCTACATCTTTTTCTACAAATTGTGCAGTCTTTTGAACATCATATTGGATTTGCTGATTGAAGAAAATTTCATTGAAAAATTTGCAGGATTTTATCTCTTAGCAGAAATTGAAGAAGCAGCAGATAGAAAGCTTTACAAATGGACTCATTACATGATTAGTGGTCACACATTGAAACACCTGAGTGCAGCAATGGTTCCAATCTTACTAACACTGATGCTTTCTCGTAGAAGCATCAAAATTGAAAGGTAACACATTTTATTGTAAAGCTATGACATAGGAGGATTTTATTTCCCTCTAAATACGCAATAGGAAGAATGTGTGTGAAGTTATATTTTTTTCTTTATTTGCAAATAATAATGTGACTAACTAAATACTTGTTAACAATAAGCCATGGGAGTTTGTGTTGGTCTCATAAGAGAAAGCACTCAGAGGAGTTGAGGTTTCTCAGGCATGTTGTGTATTTGCATCTAGTTAACATGATCTGAATAAGATTGATCATATAATGATTGATCTCTGTCAAAACATTCCTATCTCCAAATTATAGGTATACTGATTTCAGAGTAAATGCTTTCCAAGCTTTTATATAGTGGTGCTTTAGAACAATATCATTTAATTTGATTGAAATCAGCTTTATTGCAAGTTGTTTACTGTGTTTATACATTTATATAATGTAATACACGAATAGTTGACAACTAAACAAGTACTAATTTGTGTTAAGAGAAAATTAGTGTCGCAAGCTAATACCTGTTGTTAGACTTTATTGATGGTACACAATGACAATAGTCTCTGAATTTTGAGGCAGAAGTAGGTTTGTTATTTTTAAATATTAAGAGAAAAATGATGATTTTGCACAAAGTAATGCCCGTTGCTAGCTAAAGGCACACCAAAGGAACTGTACAAGGTAATGCTTATTCAAATTTCAGCCACATTGGATGATACACCTAGAAATAAAAAAATAAAAGAAAGTACTTAAAAAGATAGAATAAATGAAAGCAGAAAATGTATCATCAGCCCATACAGGAGCGTAATCTCTATTTTCCTTTAAAATAGTAAGTATTCCAAAAACATAGTTCCAGGCTTTGGGCTTGGCTGTCTCAATACTTAGCCACACTCGCTTTGACATTATACAACCATTTGTTGAAATTCTCTCTGCTATTCAGCTGCTTTACAACCAAACATTTCCCATCCACCTCTTCTGTATTGGATGTGGTTTTTGCTAATGATTCTCATCCGATTCAATGATCAACTAAATGTACTAGTGCTGTTATTCAACCGAGTTGGATAAATACACATAGAAATCAAGAAATAAGAAGAAGTACCGAAAGAGGTAAAATGAATTGAAATAAGAAAATGTACCATCAGCCCATACTGGAGTGTAATTTCTATTTTCCTTAAGAGTAGCAAGTATTCCAAAAGCATAGTTACAGGCTGTGGGCTCAACTGACTCAACACTTGGTCACTCTTGCTTTGACATTCCTTTTGTTGAAACTCCTGTCATCCAGCTGCTTTGCAACCAGTGTATGCCCACCCAGTGCTTCTGTATTGGATGTAGTTTTATTCTAATGATTCTCATCCCTTTCCATGATCAACTAAATATATCTTTAGTGTTATTTTTCAGTAAGTTGGATAATACACTTAGAAATCAATAAAAAAGGAAGCATTTAAAGAGATAGATTGATTTGAAAGAAGAAAATGCACGAGTAGCCCATAGCTGAGTGTAATTTCTATCTTCTTTTAGGAATGTAAGTATTCCAAAACCATGATTACAGGCTTTGGATTCAGCCGAAACTCGGTAAGGTGCAAAGTTATCACTCAGCATTTAGCCATGATTGCTTTGACATTCAACAATATTTTGTTGAAACCATAGTTCAAAAATTCAAATTTGGTTTAAACCCAAAAAATTGACTTGGATTCACACTCAGCAACAACTCAGTAAATAAATTGAAATTACATAAATATTCGAAATAAACTTAAACAATGCATGGGAAGCATAAAGAATAAATTTAGAGAACACAAAAGTCTACTTTGATCATAGTAGCATTATTTGAAATTGGGATTCATTTGGCAAACCAAAAGTATAAACGGAATTCAATTACTCGTAAAAAGTTGGGAAACTAAAAATTGCTGAAATATTCATAAAAATAGTGAAAGAAATGCTGTTTTTTGTTATTTCAAGCCAAATAAAGCGACAAAATGCTTCTTTTTCCATCTGGCATAGCCCAAAACATTTTTTATTTTTTGGTTTTGAAAACCAGAGTGGGGATTGGGGGCAGCAACCAAAGCCCAAATTAAGGCCTTCAACACCACAAAGATCTTCATGGCAGATGCTATTATTCATAATTTTATCACTTTTAATTTCCTAACCAACTGTTCATAAATTTTTCTAATCACCCAAGAATAAATTCATGCCACTAAGATCCAAATTGCTGAAGACAAAAATGACAAAGAAAGCAAAACAAATAAAGCTTTTATGCAGGGTTTTGCCTTTTATTGTAGCGGCTGATTTTTCCTCTTAGATTTGTTGGGTCTGTATGAGTCTTGGAGGGAAACTCACTGAGTAAATCAGGAGTTTTCCAACTGATTTGGTTCACTACTCGTGGGTGACCTGTTTGCCCTGCTGGAGAACTCATGAGTACTTGCAAGTCTGGTAACTACTCACTGGGTTTTAGATCTATATGGTTGAAACTCTTTCTGCTAGTTTGGCAGCATTATTTCTAAACTTTTCCAGATCAGTACTTGTGTGTTGGATGTAGTTTTTTCCAATGATTTTCATCAAATAAATTTGTTGTAATTAAACATCCACACTTTTCCACTGGTGAGCAGGTTAGAGGTTTTGTTTTCTCATGCCAGTTTGTCTTGAGTGCTGGCTTCTTACACAAGAATGGTTATTATTCATTTTCTACTGCAAATACTGTAGTTTTCTCTAGCTTCTTATAATCTATAGGAGCATCATTCTGTTGTGTGAGATTAATGACAGAGGCCCATAATTGAACAAATAATAAAATTCCAAATTAAAGGAGAATTCTAATATGCGGTGGTGTCAAGAGATACAAAAGAAGAATTTCACTATATAAAATAGAATGAATTGATACAAAAATGATTTTCTCAAGGCATTGCCTCTATTTATAGCATAGAAGCATTTTATTTACATGACATTGGCACAATAAGTTTAAATTTTTAATGGAATTCAATTACTTGTGTTTATAATGGGAAAAAACATGGGGAAAATCTAAAAAATAAAATAATGCTGGAATATATCATAGTTACGAGACTCGGACTCAGCTCGGACTCAGCTAGGGTGACTCGACTCAGGACTCAGGACTCGACGTAGACTCAGAAAAATGAAAAAATGTAATAACCCTACTGGCTGTAGAGTTATATTTCTATGCAACTGCCTGGTGATTCTTAGTGATTTTTGATTGTTTTGTTTTTTGAGATATAATGCCAGGAATATAAAGAAATGCGAATAACATATAAAAAACACAAATGAAGCAATATACTGAAAGTAAATGTTGCAATGTCTCAAATCAGATTTATTATTTTATAATATCTTGGCCAAGAGCAATATACTTTCAATACAAGTTAATCCTTTGCATTTTATTTACAATAAACTCATACCTGTAATGCCAAGCAGGATTATTTGCAATTCTGAAACTCACAACAGCAGCACTGATAAACCCTTGGCAGGTCGATCTGCAGCAATGATGATATTCTCCACCAAAGAAACGCTTGAAGCCTGTCTTAAACCCTTAGACGCCCAACTCCCAGGAGGTTACAGCCCTCAAAACAAAGTGATTCAGCCTCTAGTGAAAATGCCTTACACTAAGACATGTACGGCCTGCTTAAATGACGACAGTACGGCCTTCTCTTGCTGCTGTACGGCCCAGCACAATAAATATTTTCAATGTCCTCTATCAACAATGGTGACCTTTAGATATTCTGTGCATAACCCTCTTCAAAAACTTGCAGAAAACTTCACTCTTTTTGCACAACATTGACTCTTGGATGAAGCCAAACCCACAGGCAATCTTCAGCTGGTATTGCACAACCTTAGAAAGCATGAACTTCAAAGCAGCTATGCTCTCCAAAGCTGAAAATGGCAGAAATTGCTGAAACCCTTGGTTTCCTCTTCTCCAAGGCAAAACTATTCAAAACATAAAATTCAATAATCATGAATGAATTCCTAAAAATGAAGCTTCAACTCTCTTTTATGCCCTCCTCCAAAAAAAAGCACGATTTCTAAGAATAATTTGCTCATCAAAAACATTTAATATTAAATTCGCTTTGAAAATGTTTTTAAATTCTTCTTCCTAGGCGCTCCACCCAAGGTACATATTATTTGACTTTATAATATTAAAATGGCCCATTGTCATAAGTCAATTCAATTATTAATGTGTACTTTTAATAATTAAATATTATTAAAGTCTTAACTTTAATAATATTTAAAAATAACATAACTCCCTCATAACACATCAATTTCTGATTCCTTCTGCGTAATGACTGAGTTAAGTACGCAGCCAGGTGCCTTGCTAAAGATAGTAACACTAGACTCCATTAACTAGGTGACTTACTATAAATAGTAAGTGTGCACAATTGAGTCCCAACTCACTCCCAAAGGACAATCTTGAATGATATTGAACTTCAGAGAGGGAAACAACTTGATAACTGCCAAACAGGACCCTCTAACCATGAATATTAGCTTATGAGGGCCAAAGGATAGGCTAATCCACGAGAAGCTGAGACGAGCAAAAATGGGGACATTACAGTCTGCCCTCCCTAAAATTGCTTGTCCCCAAGCAATCTTCACTGCAAAGAAACACCACCTCACCTGGGTCCCAAGGGAAGAGCTGAATAATGTCTCTCACAACAACAACTGACTCCTGAAGCACCAACATAAGAACAACTGACAAGACACTGTAACCAACATCATACCCAGTGTCGTGTACCTCAAGAGCATGAACCTCAGGACGAAGCAACTGTGGGCACTGAAATAATTTCCTCACCTCGACTGCGCAAAGAGAATCATCATACAAGCTATCTATCCCATGCGCACAAGAATTGTGCATTGAATACAAATTGTGTATAGGTGAATCAAAAGCAAAACTGTAGGCACTCCTCATTGTGTACACTCTGTAAAACTCCTTTGTGAGCCCTGTTTGGAATCCTGATGCACTAGGAGGGTCCCAATCACTGCGATCATTGCTCAACTTTGTACTAGCGTCAGGAGGGAGATCGGTGTCAAACTTGAAGAGTGGATTGTCATAAACCAATCCAACATCGGACTCAAATAATGGATTATTCACAAATTGCACATCCACTACATGCTGATCCGAGTCATCCATCTCCAAACCTTTGGAGCAATGCGTAAAATCAAACTCCTTCTACCCAACCTCCTCTATCCTTTTGCTCTTCTCTTTACAGAGAGAGATAGAACGCAAGTTCCCATTCACAATTCCCCTTAACACGTAACCTCTACCATTCATTTCAAACTTCATTTCCATTTTAGGTACGTTGAGGGTAAATTCCCCAATATCTTGGAGCCATTTCATGCCTAATATTATGTCCATCTCACCCATGCTAACCACATAAAAATCAGCATGTAACTCATAATCGTTCAACAACAGAGTGAGATTACATATCCAACTGGTGCAAGTGAGGGTGAATCTATTTGCAACCCTGACCCTGAATCCTGCGAAGTCCTATGTTTGGAGTCTACACCTGTCGACCAATCCCTCATTGATGAAATTATGTGTAGCCCCTATGTCGAGCATAGCGATACAAAGTTGTCCATTCACAACTCCTCGGATCCTGAATGAAGCCCCTTTTTGTATATTAGCAAATAATGCTAAAGGAGACAATTTAGCATCAGGTCCAAGTTCTGTAGAGGCTCCTCCAACCTCATCATCCTTTGGGACAGCTCATTGATCTAAATTTTCAGAATCAAAATCCTCATAATAAACCCACATCATATGGTTGGCCTTTCCTTTAGGCCTCAAAGGACAGTCATGCTCTTTGTTGTAGGGTTCCTTGCACCAATAACACAACTGCTTCCTACGTAACTCATCCCTTTTCTTAGAATCCAACATAGATTGCATAAGCTTGGGCTGATTTGGTTTTCCCCCATCTGGTTTGTGTTCTGATATATTATCCTTGGAATTCTTCTTTTGGTGCTGAGGTGAAGGAGATGACGTATCAAGATCTAGTGCTAACTGGATAGCATCATGAAGAGTGCTAGGCTTATGAGCCTTCACTAAACCCCTAAATCTGTCACTCAAACCCTCGACAAACAACATAGTGACTTGCCTCTCAGTCATATTAGGAACCATGATTACTATTTTCTAGAACTCATTGATATAGGCCTCAACATGTCTAGCTTGCTTCAGCTGAGCCAAGTCCTTGTAATAGATCTCAACATCCTTCCGGTCGAAGTGAGCAATCAGTCTATCAATAAGTTCCTCGTATGAATGTATCATGGCATGGTCTTGTGAAACTAACCCATGGTGCCACCAATCATATGCTACACCCTCTAGATGCATCGTAGCAAACTGTATAGCATTTCCTTCCTTCATAGGTTTCAAAGATAGGAATGTGTCGAGTTTATGCACCCACGACCTAGCACTTATTTTTCCACTCCCATCAAAGGTTGGTAAAGGAACCTTATTCAATGCTTCCTTGTATTCCTTGGGTTGAGTTCCTTGGCCGGTTTGGCTTCGGTGACCCCTTTCTTGCCTCTCTAGTTTGGCTTTGTTTTTATCTCTCCGCTGATTCATAAACTTATTTAGATTAATTGCTTGCCTCACATCAGGTGGAAGCGTTCTGTATTCATCGTGGGCCACCTTAACATCAACAGTGATATCTGTTTCTTCCTCCAACTCCGGAATGGCCTCCACTTCAAGTTGTCTTGACACAAATGTAGGACGTAATGGCCAATCAGAGCTTGTGCTTGCTGTAGTAACGGCATTAGTGGCTGCTCTATCCTGATTCTCATGACCAACATCACTTGTACTATGACCACTGCTTGATCTACTCGATCTAGCGCGATCCAGCCTCAATTGACCCATGGTTGTGATCATACGGTCCTGAAACTGCTGTAGCATTTGCTACTACTACTGGGCAAATGTGGTCAGGAAATTATCCAACTGTGCATTCAAATTTCTCAGTGGGCTTTCACCTCTTCTCTCACCCATCTCAGATTCAGTTGTGTTATTATCAACTCCTTTCGACTGTACTAACTTGCTTTTGGTGTAATATCTATATGACATGCAACAACCCAATTTCACAACTAATCAAAAAGGCAACATGCAACCTTCCGGGTATCCTCCAAACTGACATGCAATGCAAGTCCACTAACCAGAACTGTCCGGAACTAACATGCAATGGTAACCCTCTTCTTAAATTGCTCCCAAACTAACATGCAATCCTCTGGGTATTCACCAAACTGACATGCAATAATGAATCCCAAACAGGATGGTAGGATTCTTTCTCTCATACCACTGTAATAACCCTACTAGTTGTAGAGTTATATTTCTATGCAACTGCCTAGTGATTCTTAGTGATTTTTGATTGTTTTGTTTTTTGAGATATAATGCCCAGGAATATAAAGGAATGCGAATAACATATACAAAACACAAATGAAGCAATATATTGAAAGTAAGTGTTGCAATGTCTCAAATCAGATTTATAATATCTCGGCCAAGAGCAATATACTATCAATACAAGTTAATCCTTTGCATTTTATTTACAATAAACTCATACCCGTAATGCCATGCAAGATTATTTGCAATTCTGAAACTCACAACAACAGCACTGATAAACCCTTGGCAGGTCTATCTGCAGCAATGATGATATTCTCCACCAAAGAAACGCTTGAAGCCTGTCTTAAACCCTTAGATGCCCAACTCCCAAGAGGTTACAGCCCTCAAAACAAAGAGAAAATGGCAAAAATTGCTGAAACCCTTGGTTTCCTCTTCTCCAAGGCAAAACTCTTCAAAACATAAAATTCAATAATCATGAATGAATTCCTAAAAATGAAGCTTCAACTCTCTTTTATGCCCTCCAAAAAAAAGCATGATTTCCAAGAAGAATTTGCTCATTAAAAACATTTAATATTAAATAATAAATTCACTTTGAAGATGTTTTTAAATTCTTCCTAGGTGCTCCACCCAAGGTACATATTATTTGACTTTATAATATTAAAGTGGCCCATTGTCATAAGTCAATTAAATTATTAATGTGTACTTTTAATAATATTTAAAAATAACATAACTCCATAACACATCAATTTCTGATTACGTTTGCGCTCTGAGATCAATGACTGAGTTAACTACGCATCCAAGTGCCCTGCTAAAGATAGTAACATTGGACTCCATTAACTAGGTGACTTACTATAAATAGTAAGCGGTGCACAACTGAGTCCCAACTCACTCCCAAAGGCCAATCCTGAATGATATTGAACTCCGGAGAGGGAAACAACCCAATAATTGCCAAACAGGACCCTCTAACCATGAATATTAGCCTACAAGGGCCAAAGGATAGGCTAATCCATGAGAAGCTGAGATGAGCAAAAATGGGGACATTACAAAAACCTTGGAAATTTAGAGATTTTTAAGGATTTAAAACTTGTTTCAAGCACCCTTTATTAAATAAACTTTAAAGACACAATAACATCTTTAAATAGAAGCAAATTTGATCACATACACAAGTATACATTGATCACATAAGTATAAAGTACACAAATTGTAGCTGAGCTGCTGAAGGAAATAGCACACTTAGATATATAAATATAGTCAAATGTATACAAAACTCATGGAATATGAAATCCATGAACATCAAATGTTCCAAACAAATATTAAATATCAAAACAATAACTACAAGTCTATGTCTCAAAGGAGCCTGCATCCTTCCTACAAAGGCGTCTAAGATGGGTCCTAGATGATGTAGGAACAACAGCCATAGTCTTTGCTTGTGACTCCATGCCATCCTCACCAACATCAGTTGTGGCTGTGTTTGCTTGTGCTCTAGCCGCCTCTGCCATGGCTACAACCTCAGCCTCTCTATCTTCTTGGTCAAGCCAATCAAGGTCCTCGTCACTCACACAAGTATACATCAATCACATAACTAGAAGCCTATGGCTCAAAGGAGCTTGCATCCTTCCTACGAATGTGTCTAAGATAGGTCCTGAATGATGCAACAACCATAATCTCAAGTTTCAGGGCAATTGCTCCAATGGGATTGAGGAGCAATGCCCTTTGCGGGGGTCTAGGGACAGTGCCCCCAGTAGGGTCAAGGGGCAATGCCTCTCATGGGGGTTTGGGGGCAACACCCCCAGTGGGGTCTAGGGCAGTGCCCCTCGTGGGGTCAAGGGGCAACGACCCTTGCGGGGGTTTGGGGCCAACGCCCCCAGTGGGATCAAGAGGCAGCGCCCCTTGCAGGGATCTAGGGGTAGTGCCCCCAGAGGGATCTTGGGGCAGCGCCCTTCGTGGGGGTCTGGGGGTAGCGCCCCTAGTGAGGTTGAGGGGCAGTGCCCCTCATGGGGTCCCAGGGCAACACCCTGGATGTGCTCCCTGTCGTGATACAAGGCGGGATTGAGGGGCAGAGCCCCCACCACCAAGTCCAAATTAAGACCTCCAAAACCATACAAACCTTCATGGTGTACATCACTTTGCATTCACAATAAGTAAAAAAAAACAAGTTTTAACTTTAAATTTCATGTAATTTTTGCACTTTTTAAACCTACCTGCCAAGTCCTGCTGACGGGACTCACATGGACTCGGCGAGTCCGCCAAACTTGGCAGGACTTGACCGAGTCCGAGTCCGAGCCCCCAAAACTCGGCCAGGTGAGCTCGATTCGGGACTCACCGAGTCCTGGTGAGTCTCATTTCTGTGGAATATATGTAAAAATACAGAAAAAAATGTTATATCATGCCAAATATAGTGCACAAAAAGAGAAACAAACATAAGACTTAAATAAAGAATTTTTCAATGTTGCCAATTAGTCTCAAATTTTCCATCAAGTGCCCCTTACAACTTAATTTTTAGAGAACAAAACAAAACTTGAAATTGCAATTAGTCTATAAGGCTCCTAGACTATAGAAGGTGAAGCCAATGCCCTTGTATCTTGGTTCTCCCCTTGGTTGTGGTCATGATCATCAAATGCCTCATTCAAGATGGCTAAATCCTTATCATCAAACAGTGGCTCCTCATCGGCTGTGATACACTTTGATTTTGGATCAATTTCATCAAGGTTATTTTGTTGAGCATCTTTGATTTAAATAGTATCTGGATTTAAATAATGTCTAGTGACGTGGAGATGACAACCATCTAGCATCACTAATCTCCAATATTAGCAAATGGCATGTATGTGCGTGTCATTCTACATTTTAGAATTTATTGCCTTCTTTGTCCTATTTGTGGCCTTGTAAAACTATCCATGGGAGATTTTCCCCATCAACTAATCTTAGCATTTTGATCAAGTAAATTTGATGATACGTATTTGTCCAAATGATTAGAAAACAAGGCATGCATTGGTGATGTCATCCGTGTGATTGTCTAAGCTAGATTCAGCCCAATTTGATGATACGTACATGCTTTTGAGGTTCATTGTGCACATCAATTTTGCAATGCAATGAAGTGAGTGGCAAATTGGAGCACACTTGGTCGAGTGAGCTGCTTTCCCTTAGTAAAGGATCCTACCATGCCTAAATTCTAGTGTGATTACGTGTGAACTTAGTGTTAGGTCTCCCCTTCTTTATTGTAGTTGTAACTCATAAAAGTTTGCCAATGTATGATTAAATCAACATGATGCATTGCACATGGGCTTCAAAAAAAATGTAGGGTATTGCTCTATTAGAAGTTCTCCTTCCACCACACAATTAGTTGCATTATTCATGAAATTGAACCATGTATCTTGACTCAACCCTAGTCACTACCACAGCAAACAAGAAGAAAAACATGTAGGCTGATTTCACTCTATCATATGCATCCATAGATTTAAAGAAGACCATGCCAACCTTGGATGCCACCAGGAAATTGATCAATATATGGTTCCTTCTAGCCATCCACTCATTTGACAGTATGCTGTGATGTTTCTTTGTGTGCTCCTTGTGATGCTCAACAAGTACCTCACTAACATCTTGCGCTGCTTCTTTTAGCATGTTAACTCTAAGGCTCTTTTATGATGGGGCTTTCAAGCCAAGACTCGCAACAAGAATGGCATTAATGATTACTTGCCAATAGGTAGGCCATTCAATATTGAATGGGAAGATTTAGTAATGCTAGAAATTGGCAATTGCCTTTCTAGCCTATGCATTGAACATTTTTCCTTTTCCTCCCTCCTCATGCTCTCCAAAGATGGTTGGGCTCCATGTGTGGTATAGGGCACATAATTGGTATTCACATTGCCCTCACTAGTATTGGTTTTCTCAAAAAGCAAGAGAATGTAGAAATATAAGCTTTTATTTATTGTGGAAGTTCCTTCTCATCTAAAGTTTAGCAAGTTAGTAAAATTAAAACTCAAAAGTAAAAAAAGTCCTAACTTTGGCTTTAAACTAAAAAAACTATGAATGGGAAGATTTAGTAATGCTAGAAATTGGCTATTGCCTTTCTAGCCTATGTATTGAACATTTTTCCTTTTCCTCCCTCCTCATGCTCTCCAAAGATGGTTGGGCTCCATGTGTGGTATAGGGCACATAATTGGTATTCACATTGCCCTCACTAGTATTGGTTTTCTCAAAAAGCAAGAGAATGTAGAAATATAAGCTTTTATTTATTGTGGAAGTTCCTTCTCATCTAAAGTTTAGCAAGTTAGTAAAATTAAAACTCAAAAGTAAAAAAGTCCTAACTTTGGCTTTAAACTAAAAAAACTATGAATGGGAAGATTTAGTAATGCTAGAAATTGGCTATTGCCTTTCTAGCCTATGCACTGAACATTTTTCCTTTTCCTCCCTCCTCATGCTCTCCAAAGATGGTTGGGCTCCATGTGTGGTATAGGGCACATAATTGGTATTCACATTGCCCTCACTAGTATTGGTTTTCTCAAAAAGCAAGAGAATGTAGAAATATAAGCTTTTATTTATTGTGGAAGTTCCTTCTCATCTAAAGTTTAGCAAGTTAGTAAAATTAAAACTCAAAAGTAAAAAAGTCCTAACTTTGGCTTTAAACTAAAAAAACTATTTTAGGATTAAGACCTAGGCTAGTTTTAAAACTGGACTGCTAGGTTTTCATGTTTAACTTAAAACTTTTAATTTACAAACCCTAACTCTAACTCGATAAAGTTATAAACTTTAATAGACAAAAAACGTCCTTATGGGCCTTACCTGCTTTATGTGCAGTCTGATTATCAGGGGCATAGAAAAATGTAAAAGCAGTGCCTGACGTCTGCTCTAATCTGTTGATGACCCTGGTCACCTATTCCCCTTTGATCTAAAACAGTTTGATTTCGGAGTGAAAAGTTGAAAAAATGAGCTGTAAATGAAAAGCCCAGGATTTTATGGGCAAAGGGGGCAGGTTTTTTGAAAAATTTGCATGTCATCGAATATTACCAACAAAACTTGGATTGGTCGAAAAACTGGCTTACCAGTTCAAACTAGCACAGCCCTAGCCCTGGGCTGTGTTCAACCGTGAGTTTTTCCTGGCTAATGATAATATGATTTATACAAACTCTCAGCAAGTTACATAATAGTAGGTCGACACATGAAGGCACTAATGCCAATAAATATAAAATGGAAGCTACACATTACACATACAGGTTACACAACCCAATGCTACACAACAAGTATTGGTAACTCAAAGGGACCAGACAAGATGCATTTTCCACTCTAAAATCCCCCCAAATATACAACTCGAAGGCCCAAAGGAAGGTGGCATTGACAAATCAAACCCTCTGAAAGAAAAGAGGCTTTAACACCCCCCTAATAATAGCTTTCAATAGTGAAAGAAGCTCTTGCAACTGGATTAATCTTGGCATTACAAGGGACTAGCAATTGGAAATAGCAACTGAACTCATGGACTAAAACCACATGCAGTATCACAATCAATGCTCCTTTATCTTTGCATCAGAGGTGGGCAACACTGTTGCTCCATATGTGACTGGGTGTTGGGGCAAGATC
Organism: Sequoiadendron giganteum; assembly: GCA_007115665.2. Lineage (NCBI taxonomy): Eukaryota > Viridiplantae > Streptophyta > Pinopsida > Cupressales > Cupressaceae > Sequoiadendron > Sequoiadendron giganteum. Next base: position 168,125,984 of record CM021106.1, on the reverse strand, counting down.
AAGCCAAAGGCAAAACTCTGCTCCCTACAAAGAAAATAGCATTCGAAGTCTGATTTTTTATCAAGGAATAAAAGCCTATTCTCATTACATATGAGAAATAAGAGCTTGTTGTTTTTCACAATATCAGTCTTTTGCTTTTCATGAAGGAACAATCAAGAGGTATTCTCATCTCCATGAACCAACATCCTCTCGAAGAGATAAGAATGTTACACGGAGTATCTACCCAAATGCTGAAGCTTTGTGTGAATCCAAACAATAAGTAGATCACTCCAAGCTGCTGCCCTTGCACAAGATTTCAAACCTGTAGCCTCTAAAGGGCACGCACCCAAAACATGAAGCAAGTTGTTAGAAACCAATCATCCAAAATGACAAAAAAAAAGAAATTGATCCTGAATTTCATACCAAATTGATCATTAATTGCTCTCAGCAATGCCAAAGAGGTTATAACAGTGGTCACACAATAGGACTTAATTGTGAATCAAACAACACTGAATACTCCAGACAAAGTGCTTATGCTCCCATACCAAAACTTGCACGGTCTATGTATTGATGCCAATTAATTGAGGTGAAGCATCATAATGCCATCCAGGGAACCCTAGGTCCCGCCTTACAGCCATGACAATCATCACCAAATCAATGTGCCATGATCCTATACCACAACAATCATGGATAATTGAATATCCTCTTGAACTAACTCTCAGAAGCAAAAAATGAAATAATAATGCTGACTCCATGGGATGGCCCACACACAAGACCACTCATTGAATGCAATGGAAAACTCATCAATGATGAGAGCCAAATGTTCCCATCCACAACAATGCCAACTTGATTACCAGTTCCATCATCCCAACCAAAAAAGGTGATTGACATCCCCCTAAAAGTAGGAGACTCTTGTTATATTATCACTTCTTTCCTTGTAAGCTTCAACTGATGTGGCATCCCCTAAATCAACCTCATCACTTCATAAAATTGATGAGCACACGCACTTGTACTTGGAGAGGGGTCGAGGCAGGCGTCTAGGTGAATTAAACTGTTAATTTAAAATCCAACAACCACGAAAATAGCAATCACACTAGATCTACCAACTAAGAGACACAAATTTATGTGGAAACCCTTTCGGGAGAAAAACACGGAGAAAAGACTGCTCAGATCTACTGTCCAAATCCAGCCTCAAATAAAATAAAATTCTCTTATAAATTTTGTAGGCACCGACCCGCTGGAGACACCAATCCCTGCTACTAAGCACCAACTTAGCAAGAGACACCAATCTCTTCAATTAGGAGGCACCAACCTCCAAAAGAACAAAATGTTTGCTTTCTTGAAAGTATCTTCTTAAAAAAAAATCTGCTCCTCTTCTTTGCAAATCTACTCCAAATATCTTCTACAAAATCTGCTCCTTTTCTTTGCAAATCCGCTCCAAATATTTTCAAAAATCTGCTCCTTTTCTTTACAAGTCTGCTCTTCTTCTCCTAAAAATCTGCTCTTAATACGAATGATTTTGCATTTTGAAACTTGCTTTCTAACCTTCCAAATCAACTTGCATTTATACCTATTCAACCCACTTTACCCAAGGAGGTCGGCCATGTTGGGGAATAATTAAATTTATTTTAAAACTTTTAAATCCCAAGAGGGGTGCCACACTATGTAGGGTCGGCCCAATATAGTAAATATTTCCCCTTTTTGCTTAACTCTCCTTAGCATATGTCTTCTACATTGATCCTTCGACAGCAGCAATAAAACCTCTTGAGATTAACCTTCCTTTGGCATAATGACTAATATTTCTAACAATAATATCCTCCAAACACACAATCATTTGACATTCCAAGCATGAACTAGTTGTCTTATCCTTATCTGCAACCAATAATTGGATAATTATAGGAGCATCGTTGCTATTTTGTGCAACATCAAAAGCATTCACCTTGTCAATGATGACATCACTTGAATTGTCACTTAAATCAGTTACCTAGTAAACATATCTGTTTATGCCATCTTGTCGCACACCACTATTACCAGCAGATTAATTATAGAATCATCAGCAATACAAATATTTTCATCATCAGTTCTGCCAAGTTTTTGCAACAAATTACCATACTTGGCTGTACAATGAGTGCATCTAGAATCCATAATAAATTCACACTTGGATATTTGACTATGAAAAGAATGGTAAGTATGAGCCTGAAGAACATTATTTCTACAACTCTCATTGAGCTTTCCCCTGTGCTCCTTGAGTTGGTTGTCTTCTTCCATATGACCCTTCTTATTGTTTTTAAAGGAAGTATCCTCAGCATGTCCACAATAGCTACAATGCTTGCATCGCTTCTTTCTTTTGTGACCACTCTTGCAGTCTCTATCATAAGAACCACTCTTGTTCCCATTGTATCTACCTACTATGTCTTCGTTTGGCCACAAATCCTTGTCTTGGTTCACCTTGAAGTTCTGCTTAGCCTTTCCCTTCCTCAAATGATCCTGCTGCCTCAAACCAAGAACACTCATCTTGGTGAGCCTGTGTTGTTCTGCAACCAGAAAGAACACAATCTGGTAAAAATCAATCTTTCATTTTTCCCTTGTACTGTCTCTAGTAGAGAAAAATGTGGACAGAAATACATTATATGTTGGCTTCAAGCTCTCAAGGATGATCTCAATGATCTCACTATACTTCATATACACTTTGTCCTTCTCCTCCAATTGAAACAGAAAATCCTTTACATGGACTAGACAATTCTCAATTGCATCAAACACCAATGTATCAAGTGCGTGTGGCTAGTGATTCAATTAATAACTTGACTTGCAAATTTATTCTTAAGTAAATCCAAAATAGCCTTTGGAGTTTGACTTGCTAAGATGAAAATGAAACTTAGGTGCAACATAGGTTAACAAAATCCCTGTAGCTTAATCTCATTGATTGCAGTAGGCAGTTTTCTCCTCAACAGAAGGAACTTTTCAGTTATACATGCAATCTGCTAGAATTCCATGGTCTGCAAAGCAATTTCAACGAGTGGTTCCCAAGCCTGATAATTGTGTTCCATTAACACAGTGTTCCCCAAAATGCTTTTCTTTTTCAGAAAAATTAAGATCTTGGAAGAAGGCTGCAAATGCTGATAAAATTAGTGCCACGACAAAGAGCTCTGGAAATTCTTTTAAACTGTCCAAAAATGGTCTCAAATGGAGTACATATGACAAAGTTACAGTCATTCAAATTTTGGCTACCAAAATGCAATTCTCCCCTTGCTGCAAAATAAATAAAAAAAACTTTAAAAATCAGTAAAAAATCATATGATCACACCACTTGTCACAACCCAGTGCACTGATTGTGTAACTTTCTCTGTCAATGATGCACTGATTGATATACTCTGTTGATGTCACTACCACTTGGACTTAATTGTTTTGCTGGAATTGTTGATTAGAAAAATCGCATAAATATGCAAAAGTTTGGCCCACAGACGTGTCAAGCAACACAACTTAATCTACTGGAGTTCTGCAATTTTCTGATTTTTCAGGTACATGTGCAAGAACAGTGTCTCTAGTGTAACACACCTCAGAAGTGAAAGTTTCATGACTGAACCACTAACCTTCTGCACAAATTGCTGACCACAACATAACTTCCAACAGAATTACTGCTGGGTTGGGGTGGGTGTTTGAACCCCCGATGTCTGCCTCAAATGGCGCCTTAGCACCTTCGTGACAACCAAGTGGGCTAGGTCTGCACACACACCAAGTATTGGGTGCACGAGGGTGTTTAACTTTTAATTAAATCCTCCCCAAAATCTGGTCACCATCACTCACCACACAACTTGCTGCTACTGCTTTGCTTCAGTTCACGTGTCCAGTCACCAATCTGATGATCAGTTAGCTCTCTTCCTTCTAGACCTTGAAATTTTTTAAGGCAATTCTAGAGACCTAAATGGACAAATTTTCTATTGAACAAAAAATAGACTCCTGATGATAGATCTCTTATATGAACAATTGAACAAGTTTTGATTCTCCAAATATATAGCTCAATGGTATACCGCAACGTTTGCTGACAGATGGGGTTTCCACTCTTTAACATTTTGTTGGAATAGATGGTGTTTACACATGGAGTGGGCATCACGTTCAACATTATGTCAAACAGCCCTGCAACTCAAAGTCTTCTCTAGGCACTTCATTTCCATACTCGAGACCTAGTCACAATTCATCTAGAGAGAACAGGGGAAAAAAACAAAATATAGCTCATGTCAACCTCAACCAGTGGTCCAACAAAGAAAATTCAAATACTGATGCACATAGTAGATTGTAGAGATTCTATTATTTTAAGCCTGAAAAGAGCCTACACCAAATACTTGAGGAATGGAAGCAAACCTTAGAGAAGACACTAGAGAAAGAATACAAATCAAGAGATCAAGATGAATATGATATCATATAATTTTCTCATCATAATAGAAATCATCATTGTACCTACTTTAATGATGTCTAAATAAGCATGACATGGAGAACTCATTACCATTGAAATTTAGTTAAAAAATCCTCACATTCTAGCAGAAGTTATCCAAACGACTTAGAGTTATTTTACTAAAATTCTTCTATAGTTAGAATGTAAATATATAAATTTTTAAAAACATTGCATGAGTGATGAACGGATCGTCTTTTAATATGTGCTTTTACTTTACAATTGTTCTACTATAATTCCTTTTATTTCTATTCCATTCTGCTGATTATTTTCTATGGTTACTGAGACTTTCTGTGCATGGGTGGCATTGAAACATCGTAATGAATTTCTATTTAGCGTAGTTACAAATTTCATTTTAGTAAATAGTACTTTAGCATTTGGCATATATCGATTTTATTGTCATTACATGCTTCTTCTGAACTGGATAATTTTTTTGTTTTACATAGAAGACTTTATGATATTTCACAGCTTTCAAGTTGGTGACCTTGACTGTAGGGATTCTTGATAAAGCTGAATGTTGGCAAGAAACACAAAGTTGAGCTCCTTGACTGGTGCATGACCTTAGTCTTTTCATCTAACGCCTTCACAAGTAAAGATGCAGAATGAAAATCTTATGCATCCCAAAAAGGATTAGTTCTGGTGGTTTGAAATGGAAGGAATACACACATATATGTATATATATATATGTGTGTGTGCATGCATGCCAGTCAATGTGTTATTCATATTCTTTTAAAAAGATTGGTCCTGCTCGTACTTGATTCTGTATTAGTCTTCTACTCAGTGGATATTGGGATGCAATGACAAAATTTTGAAGAGAAATGCATGATTTTTTAATGGGCAAATCCTTATCGTAATGAGGGAGAATGCAAATTTCATGTCATTGGTTTCTTGTTCAAAGTTACAGGGAACACACTCTGCCATCAGAGCTTCACTTTTCTTGCTAATAAAAGTATGGTTCTATCAATCAAGAGACTCTATGGTCCTACTACACTGTATGCAACAGTTTTGAAAAGAATAATTTCATATAGTAGTAACTATACAGTCCTAGAAAGCAGCATTGATAAAGCTAATTGCCATTTGAAATTATCTGTCTTTGTGTTTAAACTCAACTTTGTCATCTATTTCAAGGGATGTGATTCAATTTTCATTAATTGCAAGTGACATCTTTTTTATTTAATTTTTTATGATCGAATAATTGTGTGTTCTATAGGGGCCCATGCCCAATCAAAAAGCTATTACAATTTGGCATTAAAACTAGAAAGACCAAAACGGAACAAAACTCTAAAGCTAAGCTTGAAAGCAAGCCGAAGAAACTAGACAAAATACATCTTGCTGGCCCATAATCTTCTCAGGGGATCTCAGAACCATTTGAGAAGAAGCCTTCTTTTTTGACATATAATGCTGAGACATATAATGCTGATATTAAATTGTTGTTCAAAAATCCCTATCTAAGGCATTAACAACTGTTTGGAAATGAAGAATCCACAACAATATTTGAAGGTAGACTCACACAAGAAAACTGCGTACACATCCTCCAAAGAAACCACCACCTTCTCAACATTGGGAACATTGGATGTTGCCCAACCAAAGAAGCCGCAGTAGAACACAAAGAGGAGTTTGCAACTATAAGATGCTACAACCCACCAAAGGTAGATGGGATGGAGGTAGTGTTGGTGTGCGTTTTGAATACCCACCGAACACAGAATAAAATGCCCAAGGACACTTTATCCACTCTTGAAAAGTGACTGCAAATACTTAAGAAGATGGTACAATAACTCCAATGTTTCTTTGGTCAGGTCATGACATGTGGATAAGGCCAGTGGGCATTGTGATTTGCTGGTAATCACAAGGGGACTTACGTTAAAATTTATTTGCAAGTTGAGGACTTACACAGTTTTATCATTGAAGGCTCCTTCCGTTGGGTATTTCTTAGATTTTCCAAAAAAAAATGCAAAAAGGCAAGGGTTTAGAAGTCTAAGCTACTCCTAAGAAATCAAGAGACGACAATGATTTGATGAAATGGGGTAACCACACTTTGTTTCGCCTCCTTCAGACAACTACGCAAAGCGGGTACAATCTTCAACGGAGGTGATAATGATTTTCATGTTTGAATTAATAATTATCCAAACTGAAGTTAAGAATCCACAACTTAATAGCTCAGGCTAACTTTGCACATTTAATACAAATCATCTATTCAACAAAAGTACGAGTTTAATTTCATCCACTAATGCTATCAGATCTATCATTCACTTAACAAACACACAAATAAATACTAATTTAACTCTACTCTAAATGTTGAAGGAGAAGATGTAAACCTCGCACACTATTTGAAAACAAAAGTGGTTCTAAGAAAATCATGCACTAGAGCTTTTATTAACAAGAATAGTCTTATCGCAACAATCTCATACTACTGACTTCACAAATTGAAAATGAGTGTATGCAAGTTTATATAGAGTTCCAAAAAATGAATAAATGGCCTAGATTAAAAATGAGTCGACGACCAAGATTGAAACAAATAAACCCTAATTAGGGTTTCCCAAAATAACATTAGTGAACTAAGAGTTGACAAGGTGAGTTGGCGCCTGGAGCTATTTTCAAGGAATTCCATCCCTATCCTCCCGCATTGCCGTGTGTTCAATGAATCTAGACACGATTAAGGCAACTTCTTCCATGGTGACCTGTGGAAGCATTCCAATCTTGAACTCTGACCCGTCCATGCCTTCGGCGCACTTGACAAAGATGTCCTCCCATTCTGGCTCAACCTTCACAAAAGATTCTTGGATGTCTAGGAAGTTCGCCATTTTGGCCCAATTCTGCTTCAAGATAGGCCCAGTGATGGAAAAGAATTCTTCTCGCACCTTCTTCTTCAAAGCCTCCAGCTGCAAGTCGTTCTCCTGAATGACCTCTTTGTCCAGGATGTCGGCCACCATATTGAGGATCTTGGTATGGACTTCTCTAATCCGCTCTTCTACTTTAAGCCCATCAACCTTTACTCTTTCCAGGACCTCCCCTCGTGCTGTCAAAGCCCAATACTAGGTGTGGAAATCGTAAGATGCTTCTACTGCAATGATGCCTCCATCTATTAGCTCTTGCTTTGGAATCCCTTTCAAAATCCTAAGGCAAGAAATTATCCTTTCCTGTACATCCGGAAGGCCATCCCACATTTCCACCAAGGCTGCCAGTCTAGAGAGTAAAGAAGTGGCCCAACCATAGACCAAGCTCAACTTCTCCATGAATGCATCGGCTTCTGTAACTTTGATTGCTATCCACTTTTTAGCCTCCCTAGCCGTGATCTTGTCCTCTTCTATACCCTTTGCTGCCTCCTGTGAAGAGTTTGGGAGAAGAGGAGCTGTCGTGTCATCTTGATCAAGTGGCTTGATCAGATGTTGGATATACTCTTTCAAGCGCTCGATCTTTTGTTGGCACTCTTTCCTCTTTGCCACCTCCTTTGCCAACCTCGACTTGATAGTGGACACTGAATTGTCCAAATCTTCAACTTCCTGGCCCTTTGTAGTTGGACCCATGTCGATGGTAGTGATGGCGTACTCATGTGGGGCTATGTCTTCCTGTGGCTTGTCCACTGTCGACATTGCAATCTGTACGGTTCGGTTGCCATACTCATTCCTCTGTATGCTTGAGAACTTCTTGGCCGACTTCCTGACTGAAGTTTGTGTAAGTCTGGCCAAGAAGTCTACAGTATCATCTTCTTCCTGCTCTTCCACTGGCACTTGTATTTTCATCCTTTCCTTCAGCCAGTCCGAGATCGTGAGTTGTTCCACGCCATCTTCTTCCGGCATACCTTCTCTGTCGGGAACGTCCAAAATTCCTTGAAGGGCTGAAATCATTCCCTCCTGAAAGTCATCATTTTGGGCACCTATATCATCATTAGACCCCAATATCTCTGTGCCCGTGGGAGATGGAGGTTCATCATCGTCCGGGTGAGGTTCTATATTGTCTTCGGGAATTGGAGAAGGAACCCTAATGTCGGCCAATGAAGCATCAATGGTAGCCATGATCTCCTCGATGTTTCTAGATGCGGTAGAGCATGAAGTCTCTACCCTTGTTTGTTTCTGAGCCGGCTCGTTGCTTGCAACTATCTCCTTCCTTTTCCTGGAAGTAGTGGTCTCTATCATGTCTACACCCTGAGATGCCTCGGCATTAGAAGAGTATGATTCCATCTCGCTCAGCATATCATAAGTCAGCGTCACCTTCATCCGCCTTAGTTCCTCGATCTGCTGGTCAACCCACCATTGTGTACTTGATGATTGGTCTCATCAAGGTGTTCAGGTCGGCATGTTCGGGTTCTGACCATCTGACCGTAGGCAAGGGCAAGCTCTCATCAAGGTACGGCTGTACTTGCTTTCCATCTTCCTCCAACTGATCAGGCACTCGACACAACTCGGTCGTCCTGATCAAGCTAACAGGCAGCCTAGACCACATTCTCCGTCTGACTTCGAACTCATCTGCAACGTCTGCCCAGAAGTCTTCTAATTTGACCTTATGCCTATATCTTCTCCCATCCACAGTCCTAATGTGATGATGTGGGTCGAAGTGGTCCCTGGACGGATAAGTGGCAAAGGGGTAATGCTGTATTTCAAGCCTGACGCTCTCAGCTGCCTGTGCCGACGAGCATGTCTCCAACATGTTCCCTATAAAGAAAGGAAAGGTGACTGTTGCCTTTTGCTTCGCCCTCTGGAAGTTTTGGTATTCCTCCAACTGTCGCAACACTTCGAGCAGGTTCATTTTGTTTGTAGGAAAGATAGGCAATCGGTATGGATTCCTAGTGAATCCTTGGATTCTAATATATGTATACCTCAGATATTGGATGAACCAAGATCCGTATATGCCTATCAGACTTTTGGCCTCATGAGTTAGCTGTTGGTGTGTCCCTCCCTAAAGTATCCTCGTTATGTACATGAGGAAGGCATCGTGAGCTCGCTTGAAGTGGGACTTCTCGCTCGACTGCAGCTGTGGATAGCAATCGTAATACTTCAGCTCATTTTCGTCGTTGCCAACTATGCCTTTGTAGATCAAGCCTGCATACCTGTACGTCCTAGCCAACATATAGATGACATAGGAACTCATATAGAAAGTCTTGGTCTTCTCCAGGTTAACCAACTGCTCATGGAGACTGTTGCTTATCATGCGTGACCAGTTGAACATTTTGACGCCTTCTGTGATATCCTCAATAAAATAATACATCCAAGTCTCGAAGGGTACTCCCAAAGGGTTGCCAACTATCCTGTTCAATAGGACAATAATATCCCCGTAATCTTCCTTGAAGTCTATGCGCAACAGCTTCTTCAACATCTTTTTGGCTGATGCTCTCGGTTTTTTCAGCCATGACCTATTGATGTTGGCGGCACAGAGGTCCAACTTTTCATCATACAGTCTCTTTGTATCCTCCTTGGTTTTGTAGACGGTCTTGGGATATGTGGGGATGCCAAAAGCCTCATGTATGGCACACTCTCCTAGATGAGCCAGTATCCTCCCATCGGATGCAACAATCCGGCTTTCTTCAACATCATAGTGGAGGGCGCATTCTACCATCAACTCAACACATTCAATCGCAGGTGGGAATCCGACAGCTTGAACAATCCTGTTTCTCATCATTCTTCTGGCAATACGTGTCGGCAAGAATCCGTCGTGCCCGTACATCCTTTGCTTGAATTCTTTGAGGTTGATATGCCCAAGGTTGGTGTCCGTAATATTCTTCCATTTTGACTTTATCTTGGACTCCGGCTGCGACCCTTTGCTGGTGAACTTCATGAGTGCTTGTCTGGCCGACGCTCCCTGGTTGGTCATCCACCTCCGAGATCATCCTCTGGCTGCAAATGAAATAAAATTTCTGAAAAATGTGATCACATAAGTGTGCCAATCTGCTGAGAAGTGCGACTTTCAGCAAAGAAATAATTTATTTCTTTCTAAAAATCACGTCCTTGCATAAAATTACTTCTTCCATTGAAGAATAATAACACTAGCCTCAGTATTTTCCTCTCCATAAATTACCTCTTGTGGATTTGAGAGAACAAATTTCTTCTCAGTCGAATTTGTGAAGAATGAGTTGCTAAAACTCATTTTATTGCTGAGAAGTGCAATTTTGTATGGCAACTGCTTTCTTTTCTTTCAGTTCTCTCAATTTTTAGAAATGTTTTTCTTCCTTAATTGGCAAGTTTCTAATTCATTTTAGAATTGTTGAGGCAAGTTTCTAATTTTTAACCATGGTGCCACCTTTGTCTGAAATCTTCAGCTTTCATTAAAAAATTGCCTAAGTGTTGGAAAAATATCGAAAGATATTAAATTAATTATTAAAATTAATTTCCCAACATGTTTAATCCTCGAATCATGGCAATTTTAATTTTACCTAAGGCGAATTGTTTTAATTTTGCAAGTAATCTCCAGATTTCGAATTTTTAATTAAAATTCCCTAAGTGTTGGGAAATAATTAAAAATATTAAATATTAAAATTCCAACCCGTTTAAAATTGATACATGGCCAAATTTGTATGTCCGTGGCCAAATATTTTATTTTCCAATCGTTTGCCTAGCCAAAATGTGCTTAATAACTTGCCTGCCAATTTTCAACTCTCCGGGCGGACTTCTGGCTTCTTTGGACATTCATATCTAGTCAAACAATTCACTTTCTCTCTCCTTCTGGGTTGGGTGGACTTGGAGATTTCTCTGCCATTTCGTCATTTTTTATTCATGCCTTAGGAATTTATTCAAGCTGAGAGGGATGGTCTTGTGTTTGCCTTGCCTTACACTCTTCCTTCATTGCCAAAGAATTTTATTCCGTTACGCCGAGAAGTGATTTTCGTGTCAGCTTAATCTCTTCTCTCTCTAGGTATTTTCCATTTTCCATGCCTTAGAAATTTTTTATTTTTCTATGTTTGGCGAATTTCTTCACACTTCCTTGTCAATGGCGTATTTTATCCTTGCCTTGTCTAAGGGCGGAGTTGGCACTTGTTCATTCCACTTACCCTTCTCCCTATGGCGGACTTGGGCTTCTTCCTTGCCATGGGCGCACTTTGGTCTTGCTTTGTCTAAGGGCGGACTTGGAGAGTCTCCTTGCCATGGCGAACTTTACCTCTTCTTCTTCCTAGGGCAGACTTCACCCCTTGTTTTGCCACTCACTTGGCTTGGGCGGACTTTGGAGGCTGGCTTCCATTGACTTTTGGGGCAGACTTTGACCTTGCTTTGCCAGTGGCGGACTTCATGCTCTACCAAGCCATCCATCCTTCCTTCCAAGGGCGGACTTCAACCCCTCTCAAGACATGGCAGACTTGGCTTCCCTCCTTCCATTTTCTGGTGGACTTGGAGGCTTCCTTTGCCTATGGTGGACTTCACCCCTTCCCTTGCCATGGCGGACTTGGAGATTTCTCATGCCATGGCGAACTTTAGCCTTGGCCTGCCATTCCTTCTCATGGGCGCACTTTACCAGAGCCATTTTTGCAACCTTTTCACCATTTACCTTGATCTTCATGTTGACTTCTAGAGGCGTAATGACTTTATGCTCAGTGGGATCCCAAAATAGAAACTTTCCAAAAATAGAAACTTTCTAAAAATAGAAAAAACAAAAAGCATCCCTAAAAAATAGGAACTCCGTAATGGCCTAAAAATGCCAAAAATAAAAAAAGCAAAAAACAAAAAACCAGAATCCCTAAAAATAGGGAGTGTCACAAATGACCAAAAGCACAAGCGATCCTTGTCTTCCAGACCTTCCAAGCCCTTCCATGACGTTTGGGCACAAAAACGGGTTCAAAGTCTTAACTTGGCCGGACTGACTCTAAAAAATTTATCAAAATTCTGAACTCTAAACTGGCAACGCAGAGGGCGAAACCAAAACTTGGGGGTCCCCATTTGCAATGGGGCGATGTGTGAAATAGGTCACAACATCTAGCGACTCCATGTTGGGAATGTTCCTGAACATTCCAAGGACAATACCCACTTTAAACCCAAAAAGTCTTAGATTAATTCCAACTAGCTTATCCCTCGGTTAAGAAAAGTAGTTAAAAGAAAAGAAAAATCTATACTATATCAAGATCTTTCATATGTTAGTTACAAGTGTGTGCATTGGCGTTCATTTCCTTCTTGTAAGAACACCAAGTCTCTTTGGTTCCATCATGGCTTTCATTATAACTGGTCTCAACTCCAAAAGCATCCTTGTATAGAGCCTCGCTGCTAGTGAGCGTCTATAGCCCCGACGAGGTTATTTGCTATAATCTCACGGAGATTGCTCTACTTCCAGCGATTTATTTTCTTGTGTTTATTGATTGCACACCTGTAGAGATGTCCACACACCCGTAGCCAAGTGTTTTGATCATTTCTGATTTTCTTTTCTTTATTTTGATATTCTTTTCTTTCTCAAATTTTCACATATTGGCTTGTAAGCAATGAAGCTCACATGGGTTTGAGCATCATAGTGGTGCTGAAGTAAGACTTTGGTTATTTCCTTTTGTTTAAACCATGATTTCTCCTTAGAAACGATCGTGACTTAGAGAATTTATAAAATGTGTGAGATGTAGTAACTGTAAGACTTTAAAATCAAGATATAATAGATGATTCCCACTTCCATCAAGTACTAGCCTTAACCTTAGGATACTTTAGAGACAACTAGTCTTGAGGCTTGAGGGTTTTCCACAAATATTTGTCCAAGGAACACTCATAACATAACCGAGTGAGGTCAATCTAGCGTGTGCGTGTAAGCAACACTACCCTTTTCACAAAATGGGAATCCCTCTTATTCAAACTAAACTAAGCACACAAAACTAAAGCAAACTAAACTACGAAAACAAAGCAGAGAAAGCAAAGAAAGCGAAAACAACTAAACTAACCAAAGCCAAAGCAGGAAAACAAACCAAACTCAAAAGAAACTAATCTAACTATATATAGGTAAGTCCCACTTAGGAATTCAAGGTCGGAAATAATGTTTCAAGAATTGCCCGTTGACTGGCAACATGATATCCTCTCCTGTTAAAGTCTTCAACCTGAATGCATTTTCTCCCAAAATTTCAGCAACTTGGTATGGTCCTTTCCATAAATTATCGAACTTCTCATGATCACCCCTTCTCTCATGTGCTTTATCCCAATACAAGACTAGGTCAGAGATTCTGAACAACTTTATTGTTGCACGTCTATCGAACCATCGCTTAATGACCCCTTGGTGTTTTGCAAACTTTTCTAGGGCATGATCTCTTTGTTCTTCGAGTAACAAAAGCTGTGACAAACGGATCTGAACTCTGTCATCTGGGTCCAAGTATTCCTACATAAACCTCAGCGTCAGAATCCTTAACTGAATAGGAAACGCAGGATCTTGCCCATACACTAGGTGGTATGGAGAGGTCCCCAATGGCTTCTTAGCTCGTGTCCTGTCTACCCACAGAGCAAACCTAAGTTGAGAGTGCCAATCTCTCGGATTCTGATCCAACAATTTCTTAATCACAGTGAGCAAGTTCTTGTTTGTTGACTCCGCTAATCCATTACCCTGAGGGTAATAGTTCGAGGAAAATTTCAGAGTAATCCCATAGTCAAATGCCCAATTAGAGAATTTCAGAGAAGCGAACTCAAAACCATTGTCACACACCAAAGCCTTGGGGCAACTGAATCTCGTGATGATATGTTCTTCTAGGAACTTGATTACTACATCCGTTGTATAATTCTTCAATGCTTGTGCTTCAGACCATCGGGTGCAGTAATCAGTCGCTGTCAGAATGTATTTGTGTTGCGTCGAAGATGGTGGATTTATCACGCCAATAAAATCAAGACCCCACATTGCAAAATGGCTTCACTTCTGTAATGGGTTGTAATGGCATGGCAGGATTCTTTTCACGAGTCGCAGTGACCTGGCATGTGTGACAAGTTTTAACATGTTGGTAGGCATCTTTAAAAATGGAGGGCCAATAATACCCTACTCTAAGTATTTGACAGGTAGTTGCCTGACTTTCGCCATGACCTATCCCAAACTTAGAGTGGAAATGCTCCATAATCCTCCTAGCTTCATCATTCCCAACACATCTTAAGTAGATTCCTTCATGGTTCCTTCTATAGAGCATTGCCCCTTGAAGCATGAAACGTTGGCATTTTAGTCGGAAAGCTTGCTTCTGGGTAGAGTTCATCTGCGTAGGATATTTGCGATTTATTAGATATGCGGAGATATTGTAGTACCACTCCTCTAGGGAAGTGTCTGTTAGCACGTATGTCTGTTGCACTAAGCCAGGTCCCTCTATGGCCATTGTCTGAGTCAAGGCTTGTCCTCAGACTAGCTTCATTGGTTGTACCTCAATGTCATATTCTTGGATAGTGGCGACCCACTTTTCTCTCCTTTCTCCAAGCTCATTTTGCATTAGGAGTGTTTTAACAGTTGCGTCTGGTACAATGGCAAAGGCCTTACTCCTTAGAATATAATGCCTAAATTTTTTAATGGCTTTTACCAATGCATAGGTTTGTTTTTCCACACTGGGGTATCTTAACTCAGCATCCAGGAGGGGTGTACTCATAAATGCTATGGGATGTTCATCCCTTTCTTCTGTCCTCTGAGTGAGTATTGCGGCACAGGAATGTTCCGATGCAAAGGAATACAAATAAAATGGCTTGGTATAGTCTGGACTAACCAAGACAAGAGCCTCAACTATTGCCTGCTTGATCTCTTCAAAGGCTTCCTTTGCCGGTGTTGTCCATTCTATCTTGGCATTCTTCTTTAACATTTCATTCAAGGGTTTCACTATCTCGGCAAAGCCAGTGATAAATTTTCGGACAAAGTTGATCTTCCCAAAGAAAGATCTTAATTCCTTCTGGCTAGTAGGCAAGTTGATTCTAGAAATTGCCTCAATGTGTTTAGGATCAATTAGAATTCCTCTTTCCGTGATCAAGTGACCCAACAGTTTGCCTTCGGTGACCTCGAATATGCACTTCTTAGGATTTAAAGAAATCCCGTATCTTTGACATCTTTTGAACACTTTTCTTAACTCCTCTATATGGTCTTCTCTCCTTTTTGAAAATACCGTTAGGTCATCCATATAGATAATTATGCACTTTCCGATTAAATCTCTAAAGGCGATGTCCATGGCCCTCTGGAATGTGGCTCCCGCGTTAATCAACCCGAAGGGCATCCTTTTGTAAGCAAAAGTTCCCCACTTCGTGGTGAAGGCTGTCTTCAATCTATCTTCATACTCCACCAACACTTGGTTGTATCCAGAATATCTGTCTAAGAAAGACATCATCCACGACCCATTGACAACTTGCAAGACTTCATCCAGTGATGGCAATGGATAGTTGTCTTTTTTCGAGGCCCGATTCAAGTTCTGAAAGTCCACACATAACCTTATTTCCCCATTTTTCTTTCGAAACCAAGTTGGCGACCCACGTTGAGTGGCACATTGGGAATATAATTCCGGCTGAAAGTAACTCCCTGACCTCCTGATGGATGAGAGGTTCTAGTATTGGATTAACCGGCCTTTGGCGTTGCCTGAATGGTCTACTCTCGGGCTTGAGAGGAATAGTATGTGTAATGATAGAGGTGTCATAGGTCCTTAAGTCTTCATAGCTCCAAGCTATGATATCCATAAATTCCCTCATATTCCAAATTATTCCAGCCTTCTCTATGGGGGTGCAAGCTTTCCCTATGCATACATTTCTGACTTCCTCTTCAGTTCCCAAATTTATCCTTTCATATTGATCACCTTCAATCCTTGGGCTTCTTGCTTCTTGGATTTGATCTTGGTCAAATATGCGTTCTAACTGTATCATTCCCCTTGGGATGATATTAGTGTTCAAGTTCAGAATGCCATCGTCGTCTATTTCAGCTTCTTGTACTTCTTCCTCATCAATGACTTGTGCAGCAAAGACATCTGAACTGGTTAAAAATTTGCGAATCTGGTCATCATCTTCGAAGACCTGAAAATTTGTAACATTATCTGGAATGGATGGTATCGATGAGAGTTCCACCATGAACTGGCTTATGGATTCCATGGCTAGTGGCTCTAATGAGCTAGCTGCCTGTGCCAAGGAATTTGCCACTTGATTATTAGATCGGTTCACAGACTGGATATTAAAAGCGTCAAAGCTTTCAATGAGATCCCACACTCTATTGCGGTAGCGGGCCAGTCTTTTATCATGGCAAACATATTGTTTCTTTACTTGCCTCACAACTATTTCGGAATCTCCAAGGGCATGTAAGAATTTTTCTCCTTTCTTTAGTGCCAGCAGTAATCCATGAATCAGTGATTCATATTCTGCCACGTTATTTGTGCAGGGGAACTCTAACCTGTGAGCGGCGAGATACGCTTCTCCTCTTGGACTGGTCAACTTGAAGCCAGCTCTAGCTCCTTTCTTGGATCGAGATCCATCGAACCTCAAGGTCCAAACTTGCTTGTGCTGTGGCGGAGGCAGAGGATGTGCTTTCGTGTTTCCTTCTTGCTCGATCTCTTGTATCAGGACTGATGTAGAGCCTACCGTGTAACCAGCCTCTTCATTGTATGAAGGATTTGGCACTTGTGGAATACTTCTCCATACTTCTTCCACTGCTTTGTGGCACATTTTGCATACAAACTCGGAATGTGCCGTGTTGAGGATGTGGCACCAATTTGGTAGCAATAAATCATGAATGTGGAGGTGTTCGTGTAATTATGCTTTTAACTGAACACTCCTCAAAACAAAGTTTCAGAAACTCTCAAACATCCCCTCGTCATTGTCTTGAAAATCTTGGGATTCTTCTACAAGTGTCTCAGTAAATTCAATTGTCTCATTGGCCTCATGGGTTGACCCATGCAACATCAATACTTCATTTACTTTAGGCCTGTAAGAACCTAAGTCAGTTTCGAGAAATAAAATCTCGTTATTCTCGCCATACTCGGTGATCATCAATTTTAGTCTTGGCGTACTGTCAATCCTAGTCTGGTTAGGGACTCCCTTCCAAGGTAGCCACATATAGGAAAAGTCCGTGGAAATATATCCGTTTAATTTTCTTGTCCAATCCCTGCTTAAAAGCATGACGTAGCCATTTGGAATATCAACAACTGAGATGTCGATACAACTCTGCATTCTTGGGTTTGCTGCCAATTGCATGTGGATATTATTTAATTCTCCCATAATCGAGACTTCTGTCTTGTCCAACTGAGTGACTTTCTTGTTAGTTCTTGTGGGTACAAGTCCTAACCTTTGATAGACAACCAGTGGCATCACATTGCTTGAGGCACTAAAGTCCACTAGGCAATTATGCAACATCTTGCCAAATATATCAACGGATAGCAGAAACGGAGTTGGCTCGTCCTTCCCTTGGTAGAATACCACTGGGTGTTTGTCTGGGTTGTTGACACCTTGACTCTTTTCCTTCTACGTTCTAGAGACATATTCCGGCTTCTTCGGTGTCTGTGGGAATCCACTAGCCAACACTTCTTCTTGAAATATATTGGAGTCCCTAAGAACTTCTTCTGGTGTTATGTCTCTCTGACTGGGGTTTGCCGAAGGGGATTGTGTTTGTGGCCTATTGCTTGATATCTCCCATTTGGTGACATTGGTGTTGGCTAGAGCGTTGATTGCTCCTCTATTTGGCACATTTTGAGGAATGCTCCTCGGACTAATAACTTCGGTTAAACTACCCAAAAGTGTTTCCCGAATTTCAAGAATTCTCATCAATTCTATTAGGGGTAGAATGACCTTTATCTTCTTGAACTCTTCCAATACATATGAGCTCAATCTTTTTAACTCCTCCCTGGGAGGATCTTTTGTCTGGGCCCGTGTCTGCTCCACCCGAAGGTTCACTGGTCGCCTTTGTTCTGTTTGTGGAATGACAACTTGTCTTGTCCCATTAGATTGGACATTCTACTGGCGATATTTCGGAGAATCTCTCGAAGGAGGCGACACATTGGTAGCACCTTGATTCGGCGGAGTCTGAAAATTATTTGGAGGAATAGACGAAGTCAAGGGTTCATTTTGGCGAACACTCCTCTGGTATACCCTTTGCAGGTTTCCAGACATTTGTTGAAACGCTTGTACTTCTCTTGTTCCTTCCACTAATACGCTGTTGTGTAATGGTGGAAAACTATACCCATTGCTTGAATTGGGCTGGTCGGCGGGAGTGTAAGTCTCCGTTCCATCTTGATATTGCAATGCTTCTACTGGACCATTTGCCGATGCAGGTGGAAATCTTTGACCGGGGCAATATGGTGGGTATTCCTGAGATGAAAATCTCACGTTCTCAATTACAAGGGCTTGGTCTTATCTTGGCACGAGAACTAGCTCATATCCGGTTACTGGCGGATCTTCCGCTTCTGAATTTCTTCTTTCACTTTTGAATATATCTGCCGCTACTTGGAATTCACGACAGTGTAACTCGGAGTGTTGGTCCGTGTTGTGTAATCGGCACCAACCTGATAATGCTGCTTCGGCCAAGAATACTTTATCTGCGGGACGGTTGTCCGTAGGTGGATTGTCCAAGGGAGATGGCACAATACCATTGTTTGGTCCTATATTCCAGGTCTTCTTCTGGAAGCCCGAATTGTTATTTCGGAACCCCTGATTATTTCCTTGGTAATTTTGGTTATCCCTTGTGTATCCGGAATGGTTTTGAACTTGGTGGTTATTTTGTGGTGGTTGGTAACTCCTTTGAAAATTCTGCATTTGACTTGTCTGACCCTTCAGATAGGTGACGTCGGTCGACAACTTTTTAACTTGATCAATTAACTCCTTCATTTCATCTCTCTCTTCTGGACTTTTGGTAGATGTTGTTACATTCTGGAGGTATACTGGCTGTGATGGTGGTGCTTGAGACATTGGAGCTCCCGAGTGCGGAACCAATTGATTGCTGCTAGCAGGAACCGGGTTCATCATGGATGTCTAGTGAGCCAGCGCACGATTGATATCTTGTACTTGATTTTGGGAAGCTGAATTCCCCAAATAATGGAGCGGACCTTGGGGAATACCCACTCCTCTACCATTGCTTGCTATCACCGCTGCAACGTATACTTCCTTCAAGTTGGTAGGGACCGAAGTTTTGGACTTTACAAACATGGACGTGAGACGATCTAAAGCCTCGTAGTAGATGGGTAATGCTGTAGCATTGTCCAAGTTGTAAGGGTCTCTCAATCTTTTGTATGCCCTCTGAAACCTGTCATTGAATGTGCTGCTGGGCTCGCACTCTTGTCTCTTAACTTCCACGAATTGTTTGTATATACCAGTTGCTGAGATTGGCACTCTGAATTTCTCCAAGAACGTCGCCTTCATCCCTTGCCAAGTGGTAATGGAGTTAGTTGGTAAATGAATATACCAGTAAGACGCCTGATCATCAAAGGTGTAGGGAAACAACCGGCATGCAACATCTTCCTCCTGGATGTCTTTGTTTTGAAGGAGGTCTTCAAACAGTTTGATGTGCTCATCCGCAGTGTGGCTTAAGTCGCCGCTATGAAACTTGGAAAAAAAATGTTCCAGATTCTTCGGCATATCGTGGCAGACGGCGAACATCATGGGAGATGCGTTAGCAGGACGCCATGCCATTGGAACGTTCTATTGATGTGCTGGGTTGGGTTGGATCGACTGTGCCAGCTGGACAGGTTGGATGGGCACTCGTCGATTGTCCAATGGGACGACTCTTGAAACTGGAGTGCTTGGTGGTGAGGTTTGGAAGAAACCAAAAAGGTCCTCCTCTTCTGATGTTTCTCTTCCAAGATTAACTCCACTTGATGTTCCCTCCTGAATTGTTTGAGTTCTTGTTAATGAGATATAGCTTCGGTCAGATATAAATGATGATTGATGAATAGCATCATCATCATTTATACATGATTGAAATTAATCCTTATTATATTTCTGGAAAATAAGTGAAATCAAATTTGTAAGCATGCATAAATTCGATATAATGAATGATGTTAAATTCTACATTTAAATATAAATCGGAACTCATACCCGCCACATATAAGGTTATGTGTGTGTTAATATACTAACTGAATGTTAGTCGGTTGTGTGTGGAACCTGCGCGCTCAAAGGGACACGTCCCATGAGCAGACGTGTCTCCACTTGTGGAGACACGTCCTCTCATGAGGCGCGTCTCTTAGAGGCGGGTCTCCAACATACTTATAGTAGTTCCCTCATTGATATGCAAATATCAAAATTTATTAATGTTCTGAAATCAACACATTCGGCATAAAGAGAAGAAATCTGGAAATTGTTTTTGACTTAGAATTCTCACACACAAAATTTTCAGACCTTAGTGTTTCCTTAGTTTTATTAGGATCCTATTTGATAAAGATTTGATTACATTTACATGGTATCAGAACCAAGTTGTGTGAATCCAAATCAAATCTAAATATCAGATTGCTGTAGAAAATTCCTATTTTCTAAAATTGAATTCACATCACATTCTTCATAATTTCAAGTGTGATCAAATTTGAAGATCGTCTTGCAGGAGCAGACAACTTCACATCATGGAAATTTAGAATCATGATGATCTTTAAAGAGAATAAACTAGACTCACTTGTGAGAGAAAATAAAAGGGAACCAGAGGTTGATCCTGAGAAAACTCAATGGATTGAAAACAATGAAAAAGCCATGAAAATCCTAGTAGATGCAGTTAGGGATCATATAGTGCCCATCCTAGAAAAACATGAAACTGCATATCATATGTTCAAATCTCTTGAGAGTACTTATGAGATCAACAACACCAGTAGGACTCTTGCATTAAAGAGGCAAAACAATAATGCTCAAATAAACAAAGGAGAGTCAATTAATGCATAATTCATGAGGATAATTGAACTAAGGGATCAATTATCCACAATTGGATATCAGATTGATAGCAAAGAGTTAACTCTAATTGCACTAGGAGGCCTACCTAACTCATGGGAGTCATTTGTTCAAGGAATAAGTGCGAGATGTAAACTCCCCAAGTTTGATAGGCTAAGAATTGACTGCCTTCAAGAAGAAACAAGACTCTCCACTAAAGAAAATAAACAGAAGAACATAGATGAAGACATTCATGTACTCAACACAATGTCTAATAAAAGGAACAAGAAAAACTCCTACAAGAGAGGATCTTTTAAAAGAAAGAGAAATTCCAATGGAAAGGGATCTTCTAAGAAGAAAGACATCTCTCAAGTGCAATGCTTTAGATGTGATCAATATGGCCACTATGCAATGAAGTGCCCTGACAGATCAAACCAACAAGCATCTTTTGCCAAAGTAGGAAAGACAAATTCAGATCATGAATCTGAGAACTTTGCGTTCTATACAGCCTTATCTAGTCAAGTATCTAACAACACCCACAAAAGGGTAATTGATAGTGGTTCTTCTAGACATATCACAAGATTTAGAGAACACTTAGACACTATGACTGAAAAGTCTGATGAAGAAGTAACCATTGGGGATGATTCTGCACACCCTGTAAAAGGGGTTGGAACTTGCTCCATCAAACTGAAATCTGGTCTTTCTCTTCAACTCATTGGAGTCTTATTTGTACCTGGAATAAAGAGGAATCTTATATCCATCTCTGCCCTTGAAGACAATGGATATAGAGTTACCTTTATGGATGGGAAAGTTCTAGCATGTCCTAAGAACTCAACTATCAAGAAAGCCCAAACCATAGGTGTAAGACAAGGGTACCTTTACAAACTATGCACTGAAGTTAAACAAGCCCTTACCCTTGACACCTTTGATTCAAATAAGATTTGGCAAGGAAGATTAGGACACCTTCATTTCTGTGCCCTACCTTCTGTGGAAAAACTTGTAACAAACTTACCTAAATTAAAACCGTCTCATGAAGGAACTTATAAAGGTTGTGCCTTAGGGAAGAATACAAAGGGATCCTTTCCCAATAGTTTGAGCAAAACCCTAAATGTATTAGAACTGGTTCACTCAGACTTATGTGGACCCATTTTTGTACCCTCTAAAGCAGGATTTCTATACTATGTCATATTTGTAGATGACTTCTCTAGGAAAACCTGGATCTATTTCCTTAAGTGTAAAGAGTCAATAGAAATCCTCAAAAGGTTCAAAGAGTTCAAAGCCCTTATTGAAAACTTCTCTGGAAAGAAAATAAAAACCTTAAGGACAGACAATGGGAAAGAATACACCTCTGAAATTTTTAAGGAATTCTGCATGAGTGCTGGAATTAAGAGGGAGTTCACAGTTGCCTACAACCCTCAACAAAATGGGGTTGTTGGAAGAAAGAATAGAACCATTGTAGAAGCTGCTAAGGCAATGTTGCTTGACCAAAACATTGAAACTTCTTTCTGGGCAGAAGCCTCTAGGACTGCTATCTATATCCAAAACAAGTGTCCTCATTCTCATCTTGATAACAAAACTCTTGAAAAAGCCTTTATTGGCATAAAACCTGACATTAGTCATTTTAGGATTTTTGGTTGTCCTGTCTATATTCATGTGCCCAAAGAGAAGAGATTCAAACTAGAACCTTCCAGAAAGAAGGGGGTATTTGTGGGTTATAGTGAAACCTCCAAAGCCTACAGGATATTTATACCCGGGCAGAAACAAATTGAATTGAGCAGAGATGTCATCTTTGAAGAAGACATTGCATTCAAGAGGGCAAGAAGTTCTAGTGAGATAGAAACCTATTCCCCTAGAGTACCTGAAATGGAACCTGCTCCTAAGATTCAGAGGGAGCATCCTGAGGAAATGCCACATGAACTTCCCTCTACTTCAGATGAGAATACAAATGACAACAGCAAAAAGAGGCCACTTTGGGCTAGAAAGATGATTAAAGAAGCCGAGGATCATGCAACACCCAAAGGAACGTTTAGGTAAAGTAAAAGACCCAAATGGTTCTCTAGCTATGTTGCTCTAATGAACAACATCATAAACTTAGAACCTGTCAGTGTTACAAAAGCCTTCAGACATCAAGCATGGAAGGATGCAATGACAGAGGAATATCAATCGATTCTAAAGAATGATGTATGGGATATAGTGCCTAGACCGAAAGAGAAATCTGTTGTCTCTTCCAAATGGCTCTTCAAAATCAAGCATGCTGCTGATGGCAGTATAGAAAAACATAAAGCACGTTTTGTGGCTAGAGGTTTTTGTCAAAAGGAAGACATTGATTATGAAGAAACATTTGCACCTATTGCCCGTTACAAATCGGTGAGAGCAGTGTTAGCCATTGCAACAGCTAAAGGCTGGAAGATCCATCAAATGGATGTGAAAAATGCCTTCCTGAATGGAACCATTGAAGAGGAAGTCTATCTGGAACAGCCTGAAGGTTTTGTGATAGATAAACCTGACTCACATGTATGCAGACTGAAGAACGCCTCTATGGACTTAAACAGGCTCCCAGGGTCTGGTATGAAAGAATTGACAGCTATCTCTTGGGACTAAGATTTTCCAAGAATGATGTTGACTCCAATCTCTACTTCAAGGTAATCAAAGGTGATATGCTAATAATTATTTTATATGTTGATGACTTGCTGATAACAGGAGAAGATCACCTCATTGCTCAAGGAAAGCAAGATCTAATTTCTGAATTTGACATGAAAGACTTGGGCATTCTACACTACTTCCTAGGTTTAGAAGTATGGTAGAAATCAGAGGGCATTATACTAAACTAAGGGAAGTATTCTATTGATATTCTGAAGAGATTTGGAATGTTGGATTGTAGACCGATGTCTACACCTATGGAAACCAACCTTAACAAACTAAAAGAAGCAGCAACAGAATCCAAGTGTGCAGATCCAACCCTTTACAGATAGATGATTGGATCCTTGATGTATCTGGTTAACACCAAACCTGATATTTTTTATGCAGTGAATGTTCTCAACTAGTTCATGTGTGAGCCAAAGGAAATTCACCTAATGGCTGTGAAACATATTTTGAGATATTTTCAAGGTACTATTGGATATGGTCTTCTTTACAAATATGATCAACTAGATCTACATGGGTACTCTGATTCAAATTGGGCTGGAAGTGTAACCGATCAGAAAAGCACATAAGGATGTTGCTTCAGTTTAGGATCGGCTATGATCTCCTCGATTTGCAGAAAACAGTCTTCAGTTGCACAGAGCTCAACAAAAGCTGAATACATTGCAGCCTATATGGGAGCAAGAGAAGCAGTTTGCCTTCGTAAATTGTTTGTGGGACTCTTTGGTGAGCCCTTGAATCCTACAATTATTCATTGTGATAATCAGAGTTGCATCAAACTCTCTGTAAATCTTGTCTTCCATGATAGATCTAAGCACATTGAGATCCCCTATCATTATGTAAGAGATATGGTGGAAAGGAAAGTGATCCAGTTGGAGTATATTAGTACAAATGATCAAACTGCAAACATTCTCACCAAGCCTCTCTCCCAAATCAAGGTAGAGCACTTCAGGAAGAAACTTGGTATGGTTGAAATGTAATTTGATATTTATGTTTGAAATACAAATTGTTTATAAATTGTACTAATATATAAAGATGTTTAATGTGTAAACTCTTTTGTCATGTGTGTGACTCCATGACCTTATGGGCCTACTCCCCCTATGTACATTATTGAAAGGTGACGATCTTTCTAATAATGAACACTTGTATTTGACATTGTAAAGTGACAACTCTACAATGATGAGTTGAACTATCATGATAGATATCATGTGACTTGATATCTGTGGACATGTCATGATAGTATCTCTTGGACACTTTGATGGATATCATGGGACTTGATATCATTTGAAGATCATTGTGATCCTTAAGAGATAATCATGGTGGATATTTATATATCCGTGGATATGCCATGAATTATGGTAGACATCATGTGACTTGATGTCAGCACACATACCATAATAAAGATGTGTTATGAAGAATGTCATGTGACTTGACAACATTGAGAAAACATATCATATCTTTGATATCACGTGTGAAGGTGATATCTCCACTTATTAAGATTTGAAATATCTTTCCTAGCTAAGAGGGAGTGTTAATGAGATATAGCTTCAGTCAGATATAAATGATGATTGCTGAATAATATCATCACCATTTATACATGATCAAAATTAATCCTTATTATATTTCTGGAAAATAAGTGAAATCGAATTTGTAAGCATGCATAAATTCGATATAATGAATGATATTAAATTCTGCATTTAAATATAAATCGGAACTCATACTCGCCACATATAAGGTTATGTGTGTGTTAATATACTAACCGAATGTTAGTCGGTTGTGTGTGGAACCCGCGCGCTCAAAGGGACACGTCCCATGAGCGGACGTGTCTCCACTTGTGGAGACACATCCTCTCATGAGGTGCGTCTCTTAGAGGCGGGTCTCCAACATACTTATAGTAGTTCCCTCATTGATATGCAAACATCAAAATTTATTAATGTTCTGCAATCAACACATTCGGCATAAAGAGAAGAAATATGGAAATAGTTTTTGACTTAGAATTCTCACACACAAAATTTTCAGACCTTAGTGTTTCCTTAGTTTTATTAGGATCCTATTTGATAACAATTTGATTACATTTACAGTTCTTCTCCTCTGCCTGAAAGGCGATAGCTCCACAAATTCCTTAAAGGAATTCGGGGTTGACCTAGTAATCCTTCGTAGTCTATCGGGAGAAAAGGAGTTGATGCGATCCAGTGTGTCTTCTCTTAAGCCTGTCAGGGAGGTGCCGGAGCTACTTATGGGGCTGGGGGATTTGCCAGCTGCCGTTGAAGAGCTTCGAATCTTTGGACGAGAAAGTCTTGTTGAATGCGAATTTGATCTGTTGGGCAATTTCTTCTTCGTCCTCAAGAATAAAGTGCATACGCATCCAGTCAGGGGCGTTCCATTTCAACTTCCATGCCAAGCTATATAATTTTGTTATAACGTCCTCTTGTTCATCATGGAATCCCAGGTTAGGTTGCAACACTAGATTAGGATCCTGTCTGGGAAGAGGAAGGCTGCTTGGGAGTACCATTCTTCATCTTACGAGTAAAGCCTGATCTTGTCAATGAGTTGGAGGCAATTGCTTGTTCTATATAGTCAAAAGCCCATTTCAAGCGGTTGATCTTCTGCCTTATTAGGTGCCTTTGAATAGCTCCTTCAATGAACTCTCCTTTCTCTTCTTCCCAAGCAAGGACACAACTCTTTTGTCTGAACTGGGCGCTATCTACTTGTGTCTGCCACGCTAGTGAATGCAATTGGCCAAGAATATCTATCTGACCTTGTCTTGGCTGTTCAAGTGGCACGTCAAACGGGAACTCATGCGGTAACATCATTCTTTATCATATCTACTACCTTTGACTCAACAAACAATTATGTGCAGTCAACCCTCCTTCTAGCACCAATTCTGTTGGTGTGCGTTTTGAATACCCACCGAACACAGAATAAAATGCCCAAGGACACTTTATCCTCTCTTGAAAAGTGATTGCAAATACTTAAGAAGATGGTGCAATAACTCCAATGTTTCTTTGGTCCGGTCATGACATGTGGATAAGGCCAGTGGGCGTTGTGATTTGCTGGTAATCACAAGGGGACTTATGTTAAAATTTATTTGCAAGTTGAGGACATAGACAATTTTATCATTGAAGGCTCCTTCCATTGGGTATTTCTTAGATTTTCCAAAAGAATTGCAAAAAGGCAAGGGTTTAGAAGTCTAAGCTACTCCTAAGAAATCAAGAGACGACAATGATTAGATGAAATGGGGTAACCACACTTTGTTTCGCCTCCTTCGGACAACTATGCAAAGCAAGTGCAATCTTCAATGGAGGTGATAATGATTTTCATGTTTGAATTAATAATTATCCAAACTGAAGTTAAGAATCCACAACTTAATAGCTCAAGCTAACTTTTCACATTGAATACAAATCATCTATTCAACAAAAGTATGAGCTTAATTTCATCCACCAACGCTATCAGATCTATCATTCACTTAACAAACACACAAATAAATACTAATTTAATTCTACTCTAAATTTTGAAGGAGAAGATGTAAATCTCACACACTATTTGAAAACAAAAGTGGTTCTAAGCAAATCATGCACTAGAACTTTTATTAATGGAAATAGTCTTATCGCAACAATCTCATACTACTGACTTCACAAATTGAAAATGAGTGTATGGAAGTTTATATAGAGTTCCAAAAATGAATAAATGGCCCAGATTAAAAATGAGCCGACGACCAAGATTGAAAAAAAAAACCCTAATTAGGGTTTCCAAAAATAACATTAGTGAACTAAGAGTTGACAAGGTGAGTTGGCGCCTGGAGCTATTTTCAAGGAATTCCATCCCTATCCTCCCGTGTTGCCATGTGTTCAATGAATCTAGACACGATTAAGGCAACTTCTTCCATGGTGACCTGTGGAAGCATTCCAATCCTGAACTCCAACCTGTCCATACCTTTGGTGCACTTGACAAAGATGTCCTCCCATTCTGGCTCAACCTTCACAAAAGATTCTCAGATGTCTAGGAAGTTCACCATTTTGGCCCAATTCTGCTTCAAGATAGGCCCAGTGATGGAAAAGAATTCTTCTCGCACCTCTTCTTCAAAGCCTCCAGCTGCAAGTCGTTCTCCCGAATGACCTCTTTGTCCAAGATGTTGGCCACCATATTGAGGATCTTGGTCTGGACTTCTCTAATCTGCTCTTCTACTTTAAGCCCATCAGCCTTTACTCTTTCCAGGACCTCCCCTCGTGCTGTCAAAGCCCAATACCAGGTGTGGAAATCGTAAGCTGTGCCTACTGCAATGATGCCTCCATCTATTAGCTCTTGCTTTGGAATCCCTTTCAGAATCCTAAGGCAAGGAATTATCCTTTCCTGTACATCCGGAAGGCCGTCCCACATTTCTGCCAAGGCTATCAGTCTAGAGATTAAAGAAGTGTCCTGACCATAGACTAAGGTCAACTTCTCCATGAATGCATCGACTTTTGTATCTTTGACTGCTATCCACTCTTTAGCCTCCCTAGCCGTGATCCTATCCTCTTCTATACCCTTTGCTGCCTCCTGTGAAGAGTTTGGGAGAAGAGGAGTTGCCGTGTCATCTTGATCAAGTGGATTGATTAGATGCTGGATATACTCTTTCAAGCGCTCGATCTCTTGTTGGCAGTCTTTCCTCTTTGCCACCTCCTTCACCAACCTCGACTTGATAGTGGACACTGAATTGTCCAAATCTTCAACTTCCTGGCCCTTTGTAGTTGGACCCAAGTTGATGGTAGTGATGGTGTATTCATGCTGGGCTATGTCTTCCTGTGTCGGCATTGCAATTTGTACGGTTCGGTTGCTATCCTCATCCCTTTGTATGCTTGAGAACTTCTTGGCCGGCTTCCTGATTGAAGTTTGTGTAAGTCTGGCCAAGAAGTCTACAGTATCATCTTCTTCCTGCTCTTCCACTGGCACCTGTATTTCCATCCTTTCCTTCAGCCAGTCCAGGATCGTGAGTTGTTCCACGCCATCTTCTTCCGGCATACCTTCTCTGTCGGGAATGTCCAAAATTCCTCGAAGGGCTAAAATCATCCCCCCTTGAAAGTCATCATTTTGGGCGCCTATATCATCATCAGACCCCGGTATCTCTGTGCCCATGGGAGATGGAGGTTCATCATCGTCTAGGTGAGGTTCTATATTATCTTCAGGAATCAGAGAAGGATCCCTATTGTCGGCCAATGAAGCATCAACGGTAGCCAGAATCTCCTCGATGTTTCTAGATGCGGTAGAGTATGAAGTCTCTACCCTTGTTTGTTTTTGAGCTAGCTCCTTGCCTGCAGCTATCTCCTTCCTTTTCCTAGAAGTAGTGGCCTCTATCATGTCTACACCCTGAGATGCCTCAGCATTAGAAAAGTATGATTCCATCTCGCTCAGCATATCATAAGTCAGTGTCACCTTCATCTGCCTTAGCTCCTGGATCTGCTGGTCAACCCACGATTGTGTGTACTTGACAACTGGTCTCATCAAGGTGTTCAGGTCAGCATGTTCGAGTTCTGACCATCTGACCGTAGGCAAGGGCAAGCTCTCGTCAAGGTACGACTGTACTTGCTTTCCATCTTCCTCTAACTAATCAGGCACTCAACACAACTCGGTCGTCCTGATCAAGCTAACAGGTAGCCTAAACCACATTCTCTATCTGACTTCGAACTCATCTGCAAGGTCTGCCCAAAAGTCTTCTAATTCAACCCTATGCATATATCTTCTCCCATCCACAATCTTAATGTGATGATGTGGGTTGAAGTGGTCCCTGGACAGATAAGTGGCAAAGGGGTAATGTTGTATTTCAACCCTGGCGCTCTCAGCTGCTTGTGCCGATGAGCATGTCTCCAACATGTTCCCTATAAAGAAGGGAAAGGTGACTGCCTTCTTTTGCTTCATCCTCTGGAAGTTTTGGTATTCCTCCAACTATCGCAACACTTCGAGCAAGATCATTTTGTTTTTAGAAAAGATAGGCAATTGGTATGGATTCCTAGTGAATCCCTGGATTCTGATATATGTATACCTCAGATACTGGATGAACCAAGATCTGTATTTTCCTATCAGACTTTTGGCCTCATGAGTTAGCCGTTGGTGTGTCCCTCCCTGAAGTATCCTCGTTATGTACATGAGGAAGGCATTGTGAGCTCGCCTGAAGTTGTACTTCTTGCTCCACTGCAGCTGTGGATAGCAGTTGTAAGACTTCAGCTCATTTTTGCCGTTGCCAACTATGCCTTTGCAGATCAAGCCTGCATACCTGTACGTCCTAACCAACATATAGATGACGTAGGAACTCATATAGAAAGTCTTGGTCTTCTCCAGGTTAACCAATTGCTCATTGAGACTATTGCTTATCATTCGTGACCAGTTGAACATTTTGACCCCTTCTGTGATATCCTCAATAAAATAATACACCCAAGTCTCGAAGGGTGCTCCCAAAGGGTTGCCAACTATCTTGTTCAGTAGGACAATAATATCCCTGTAATCTTCCTTGAAGTCTGTGGGCAACAAATTCTTCGACATCTTTTTGGCTGATGCTCTCGGTTTGTCTAGCCATGACTTATTGATGTTGGTGGTACAGAGGTCCAACTTTTCATCATAGAATCTCTTTGCGTTCTCCTTGGTTTTGTAGACAGTCTTGGGATATGTGGGGATGCCAAAAGCCTCCGGTATGGCCAACTCTCCTAGATGAGCCAGTATCCTCCCATCGGGTGCAACAATCCACCTTTCTTCAGGGTCATAGTGGAGGGCGCATTCTACCATCAACTCAACACATTCAATCGCAGGTGGGAATCTAACAACTTGAACAATCCCATTTCTCATCATTCTTCTAGTGATACGTGTCGGCAGGAATCTGTCGTGCCCGTACATCCTTTGCTTGAATTCTTTGAGGTTGATATGCCCAAGGTTGGTGTTCATAATATTCTTGCAGTTTCACTTTATCTTGGACTCCGACTGCGACCCTTTGTTGGCGAACTTCATGAGCGCTTTTCTGGACAACTCTCCCTGGTTGGTCATCCACCTCCGAGATCGTCCTCTGGCTGCAAATGAAATAAAATTTCTGAAAAATGTGATCACAGAAGTGCGCGAATTTGTTGAGAAGTGCGACTTTCAGCAAAGAAATAATTTATTTCTTTCTAAAAATCATGTCCTTGCATAAAATTACTTCTTCCACTGAAGAATAATAACACTAGCTTCAGTATTTTCCTCTCCAAAAAATACCTCTTTTGGATTTGAGAGAAGAAATTTCTTCTCAGTCGAATTTGTGAAGAATGAGTTGCTGAAACTCATTTTATGGTTGAGAAGTGCGATTTTGTATGGCAACTGCTTTCTTTTCTTTCAGTTCTCTCAATTTTTAGAAATGTTTTTCTTCCTTAATTGGCAAGTTTCTAATTCTTTTTAGAATCATTGAGGCAAGTTTCCAATTTTTTACCATGGCGCCACCTGTGTCTGAAATCTTCAGCTTTCTTTAAAAATTTGCCTAATTGTTGGAAAAATATCGAAAGATATTAACATAATTATTAAAATTAATTTCCCAACATGTTTAATCCTCAAATCATGGCAAATTGAATTTTACTTAAGGCAAAATGTTTTAATTTTCCAAGTAATCTCCAGATTTCAAAATTTTAATTAAAATTCCCTAAGTGTTGGGAAATAATTAAAAATATTAAATATTAAAATTCCAACCCGTTTAAAATTGATACATGGCCAAATTTGTATGTTCGTGGACAAATATTTTATTTTCCAATCGTTTGCCTAGCCAAAATGTGCTTAATAACTTGCTTGCCAATTTTCAACTCTCCAGGCGAACTTTTGGCTTCTCTGGACATTCATATCTAGTCAAACAATTCACTTTCTCTCTCCTTCTGGGTTCGGCGGACTTGGTGATTTCTCTGCCATTTTGCCATTTTTTATTCATGCCTTAGGAATTTATTCAAGCTGAGAGGGATGGTCTTCGTGTTTGCCTTGCCTTACACTCTTCCTTCCTTGCCAAAGAATTTTATTCCATTACGCCGAGGAGTGATTTTCATGCTGGCTTAATCTCTTCTCTCTCTAGGTATTTTCCATTTTCCATGCCTTAGAATTTTTTTATTTTTCTAAGTTGGGATAATTTCTTCACAGTTCCTTGTCAATTGCATATTTTATCCTTGCCTTGTCTAAGGGCGGAGTTGGCACTTGTTCATTCCACTTACCCTTCTCTCTATGGCGGACTTGGGCTTCTTCCTTGCCATGGGCGCACTTTGGTCTTGCTTTGTCTAAGGGCGGACTTGGAGAGTCTCCTTGCCATGGCGAACTTTACATCTTCTTCTTCCTAGGGTGGACTTCACCCCTTGTCTTGCCACTCACTTGGCTTGGGCGGACTTTGGAGGCTGGCTTCCATTGAATTTTGGGACGGACTTTGACCTTGCTTTGCCAGGGGTGGACTTCATGCTCTACCAAGCCATCCATCCTTCCTTCCAAGGGCAGACTTCAACCCCTCTCAAGACATGGCGGACTTGGCTTCTCTCCTTCCATTTTCTAGCGGACTTGGAGGCTTCCTTTGCCTATGGTGGACTTCACCCCTTCCCTTGCCATGGCGGACTTGGAGATTTCTCGTGCCATGGCAGAGTTTAGGCTTGACCTGGTATTCCTTTTCATGGGCGCACTTTACCAGACTTAGCCATTTTTGCAACCTTTTCACCATTTACCTTTATCTTCATGTTGACTTCTGGAGGTGTAATGACTTTATGCTCAGTGGGATCCCAAAATAGAAACTTTCTAAAAATAGAAAAAGCAAAAACATCCCTAAAAAATAGGAACTTCGGAATGGCCTAAAAATGCCAAAAAGCAAAAAAGCAAAAAGCAAAAAAATAGAATCCCTAAAAAATAGGGACTGTCAGAAATGACCAAAACATAGGTGATCCTCATCTTCCAGACCTTCCAAGCCCTTCCATGACGTTTAGGCACAAAAATGGGTTCAAAGTCTTAACTTGGCCGGACTGACTCTCAAAAATTTATCCAAATTCTGAACTCTAAACTGGCAAAGCAGAGGGTGAAACCAAAACTTGGGGGTCCCCATTTGCAATGGGGCGATGTGTGAAATAGGTCACAACAGGTAGGTACCACCAAAGCCCAACAAGTGAAAGAAGAAGATAAGCTTGGAAACAACATAAGGAGCACCGCTAGACAAGCCATCCATTTGAGAAGTATAAGAACTCAAAATCAAGGTAGGTATAGACATAACAAGCACAACAAAATTTGAAGAAGTGGGAAGGGAACTAACAACTATTAAAGGCACGGGGTTGAAGAGGGAGGTTGCAAGGACACCTTCAAGACCCCAACCAAAACATAAAACTAGAAAAATGTTGATGCCTCACATTCTTCCACTAAGAAGTTTGAATAGAAACATAATGCTTGATTTTGGAACAAGAATCTTGCTTATGGTCAAGGCCATAACGTTTTTGGAATCTAAATTCTATATTCTCACAATCTAGTTTCCAAATCCAATCTTCCACGTTGAGCCATATCTCTACCAGTAAACCCTATGAGAGTTCCATTTCAACTTGGATAGGTCTAAAGGTAGGTGGGAGATGCCATTGATCTCATAAGAAATTTTGAAAAAAAGATCCAAGGATATTTACAAATAGCTTCCAAATTAGAGCTATACAAAACTACAAAGGAAGGTTTCATAACAAAAGCCATACAAAAGTCACCAATAATGATTTTGTTAGAAGGCTGAAAGGGGATGCCAAGACTTCAAAAGAAAAAAAGCCTAATCCCAAAACCAACATACCTTCTCCACTATAAACTCCCTATCTTTAGCAAACTGAAATAGTAATGAAAAAGCCTTGACCCCTACATAAAGGTTAAATATCAACATCCTTCAATAGGCATGGCTTCCGAAACCTAGATATCCAATCATGCAAAGTAGACAAACTTTGCCTTAAGTGATTAAATCTACATAGTAAACCCTTCAAAGCACAATCAACTTCTTCATCCAAACATTAGACCCCAAAACTAACAAGGGGATCTTCTCAAATACCATAATAGAGATCAAATTCTTGGTGAATATGAGTATTATTTACAAACCCAATAGAAAGTTAGGAACCCACCAATTTGGAAGGCATAACATTTGTCTCCAACATGGAAGCCCCACTAGAGGACATCAAAATTTCAACAGAAGATTGAACAACTAGAAAACTAATGCATCATAAGAGCTATTATTGGCCGATCACTAGAGCCTACAAAAAAAGGAACATTTATAGCAACCCTTGAAGAACCTATAGAGGGGACATTAAGTGAAATAAATATTGTTGCCATATGAGATAGATGAGAAGACAAACCATGCATAGCTATAATGAGAGACAAATACAAAAGACCTAAAACTAGTAGTTGCAAATAACCTACATTGCTTCACAAGTCCAAGTTGATAATAAAGGGGGATTGGAAAGTGTTCTACTAGCAACATGAGTGGAAGCAAGATAAATGACATAAAGTCATGATTGTTTCATTTGCAAGTGTTTGTTCTTTAATAAAAATAAGAGATTTATCAATTATAAAATACCAAGATTATCTAGAGAAAAAAACCCTATAAATAATGAGTACAAATAAATGGGTGTACAAATGATAGTTAACTAGAGCAACAAAGAATTGCATGCCGAAAGAGCTAATAGCATAATTTTTTACTAGATTTTCATTTTACTTTGATTATGGAACCCAAAGTGGGTTGCTTGCTTATAGTTGTGTTCTTGGAAGTCTCTTTAGAACTAATTTCAACATTCTTCTTCCTTTAGCTTTTTGGATGGTGATTTGAGAAGCAAATGAATCTTCTACCATTATATCATCATTGAGGGCTTATGATAAACATTCTTCTTCAACCATGTCTCATTTTTAACATTTAATATATTTTTTCAATAACTATCACCTCTTTAGATTCCTTTCCCCCCAAGGAACCTAATATTTCTATTGCATCTTTATCCTAGGACAAAATTAAGAAGGGGTTGTTGGAAGTGGGACCTTTAACAAAAAAAATGGAATTGTGGGCTTTTCATATTAGATTGCTCAAAGTCTTCATTTTGGCCCTCATTTTGCTAGAAAGATTTAGGATTTTTAGGGCAAATTCTTGGGAAATACCCATGCTCATGACATAAATTACATTTAGAAGGCATGCACTTGTAATCAGTTTTTGGGGAGATCATATTTTTCAATTTAGATTAAAGACCTTAGGAAGCACATTAGGGAGATCAACTTCCACACAAATATGGGCAACAAAATAATTCTCCTCTTTGTCTTGAGCCCACATATTGTATGTCCCAATAGAATCTCCTATTGCCTAAAGGGCTTTGTCATTCCAAAAAACATAGGGGAAAGAGTGGGAGTCTTACCCAAATTAGCACCCTTGATGGAGTTTCTTTAGTTGGATCAAAATTAGTAGACTAATGATTTATTTACAAGCAATTTGTGCCCTAAACTAAGGACCATTGCAAAAAAATCAAGGCTTTCTCATATTTCATTGAGAAGGAAGTAATGAAAAAACCCTTTCCACATATAAATATATGTCTCCTTCAATCTTTGGCTTCCATTCTCTATCCACCTAGGTTCCCATAGATTTGTAAGTGGGCCAATCCCTAGTAAAATTTCTCACTAAATCTAGTTCTTGAACATTAGTAAGCAGAATGACTATCTCTTCATAGGCAATATCTAATGTAGGGATCTCATCCCAACATTTAACTATTCAAAATTTTCCAATATCATTGAGTTTAGGGAGATCTCAAAGAAGGATTCAACCCCACCCCACACCTAATCCAACATTTACATCATGTTAAGAATGAAGAACTAATATAATTTAAGTGGTCATGCAATAAAGAAGATCCCATGACTAGAAGGAGAGATCTAACAATGACCAACTATTTGCAAAGGTGAGGGGCCAAAGCATAACCAATTGGCAATTAGGCTTGTTACCAAACCTTAACATTTTTTTGCATTGCCTTTTTTCACATGTAAGCTCTTTAGATTATCATAATGTAGGTGGAATTTCCTAACATAAAACAAATTTTATAATTGAATGAGATAAATCATTACTTCCTTTAGTTTGTAAAGCTGGCATGAATTGTACATATGGTATAATGTTTGTTCAATGATGGTATTGTTAACATGTTTAATGATAAAATTATGGGATCCTAAACTTTGCTACAAAGGAGTTTAAACTATGTTTATGCTTATGTTTATAACATATGTTCATATTTATATTTTGAGCAGACCAAGAAGTAAAATATTGCATTGATGGACCTTTAGAGAAATGATCAAAAGAGAAATGTGATTCAGTGAGTGAGATTACTTAACCTTGAAACTTTATAAAACATTAATCTCTCTGTATACTTACTAAAGAATATATTTTCAAACATTGTATTCAATTTTACATATAGATCCTTAAAATCCTCATATAAGGGACCATAAACTATAACATGCAAATACTTTTATTCTAAAACATTTAAGAACATTTAATATTCTTGGAAAATTTAGAGAATAGTTTCTGTTGTTTGAGTTATCCTTTTACTTTCTTTTAAAACTTCAAACATATGCTAAAATTATTTGCTTCCTTAAATTTGTAGTCTTTATAAATTTAGAAGAATAGTTATCCTAAGAAGCATACATCTTTACTAAATTACATGCTTCATACAAAAAGAGTAATAAATACAATTTTTGATTATATGGGTAAAATAGGTTTTGAAGGGGCTCTGTAACCCTTTACAACAAACATCGATTAGCACAAAAATCTAGATAATAGTGAAACTACATCCAAGCTACCCCATTACAACAACATCCCACAAAAGCAACCAACTAGCTAAACAACACTTGGCCCTTGCTTTGTAGCGTGTGCACCCAAAATGCGTGTATTAGAAACATAACCATGTTTAAGGAGACCTTTCTTCCTTCTTTAGATAATAGTTCAAAACACACATTTTTTCCAAATCCTTAGTGGGAGAAAGGAGAGGATAATCCTCTATTATCGCCTTGACCTCCTCCACCATTTGTAGAGGACATCTAACCAAAGAGCATACGAGCTACACATAATCCAAAGGGATTGAAAGAACAACACTAACACAATTTATGAAAGAACTAGGTTTAGCAAAAGGATCAACTCCATTAGGAGAAGAAGGTGTCAATATATCACCAACTAAATAAGGAACCTCCTTTATAGTAGTCTCATCATGAGCATGAGGGGCCTCAAGAGCCTTGCAATTCTTAGAGTAAAAAATCGTAGATAGTTAAGTGTTTGGGATGGGAATTTTGCCACCAAGTAGCTAAGCCCTTAAGACGAGAGTAGAGAATTAAGAAGTAAGGTATCCAATAAAGAAGCATCTTCTACAACAAAAGTGAAGACCCTAATAATCCAACATATGAGTCTAGGGCTTATATTCCACCATAAGCATAATTTTCCTAGGAAGAGCATAGGAAATGCTAATGTTGACCAAAATATGAGCATAAGTGGTGTGGCCAAAATTTGAAGAAGCAACATCAACCTTGAGAAAATAACCAATCACATTAGCAATATCTTAGGCAAGAAATGCCCAAAAAATAGAGAGGGATATTAGACAATCTAACCCAAATTGGAAATATTAAGAGTTTCAAAAAAAGTGTTTAAAGAGGGGAACCAAGGATTCAACAAAAGGGAATGCTAACCCCACATCCACAACCTATCATCCAAAATTGCTTCCTTATCCCCAATAGATTGAAAAGTTGCAATGAAAAACCCTAGTGCAAAGATATAGCTTGATTTTGTCCTC
Source organism: Sequoiadendron giganteum (assembly GCA_007115665.2). Classification (NCBI taxonomy): domain Eukaryota; kingdom Viridiplantae; phylum Streptophyta; class Pinopsida; order Cupressales; family Cupressaceae; genus Sequoiadendron; species Sequoiadendron giganteum. Next base: position 168,088,455 of record CM021106.1, on the reverse strand, counting down.
CATAAGAGGCCTCCAAGAATCCAAAATTGACTAATTCAAGTAAGAGAAGGCTATAATTAGCTAGATATATTGATTAAGCCAATATAAGAAAAATGATTTATATTTTCAATTATATCCTATCCATAGATGAGGACAAGGGCCAATTTTCAACAAGCCAAAAACATAGTACAATGCACAAGGCTAGAACCAAAAGGAGCCCTCGTACCTAGCCAGAACAACAAATCACACCCAAGGAGACACCACAACAGAAGTTGAGTTGTGAGGGCCATTGCTACAAGAGTGGCATCATGACCCATAAAGCTATCCAAATCATAGCAATAGATGAAAAGAATGAATGCGGATCCACACCAAATTCGTTATCTACTTAGCCCCATAGACACTTGAACTTGAAAGGAGTGGTGAGAAAAAAACATTTGATTTCAAGGGTAAGGTCCTTGACATGGGTAAAAAATTGTTAGAATTGTTGGAGGTGTTTGTCGAGCTTGTTCTTCGACAGGGATTTCGGGTTAACGAGAATCAAGATTTTGAAGAGGAATTTAAGGAGGTTTTGGAGGTGAATTATCATTTCCTAAAAATTAAATAAATTTACATCATAAAACATATTAAATCTACCTATTTAATAAAAAAATCAAAAAAATTAAATAAAAACTCACTCCTTTGACCTCCTTGATGTCGTGGTGACATTTTGGTAAAGATTTGGCAAAGAAACGGTGAAGAATGAGCTCTCCTATAACACAAGTGCACTCTTGAGGGTTTGCAGGCCACAAATAAATAGGAAAATGAAGAATGCAAAATGAATGGAAGTTTCTTTTTTGTTTATATTAGCTATAACGCACTCACATTATAACACGATCATGTTATGGCCTTGATGTGGTCGAGCCTAAGGCTCAGTCACACCAAGCCATAATTCGAGTGCATTATCAATTTTTTAAAATTTGAAAGATGGTTGGCTACTTTTTGGCCCCCATCTTTCTGCACCTGCCCTGAGAAAAAGGTAGCTAGAGAGTTACACCAAAATATAGCTACATAAAAATAGAACTACTAAGAATGTTGAGGGTTGATTAAAATGATCAAATGAATAATTCCTTATGGAGAGTGTAAAAAAGAATAATTATTGGATAAATTTCTAGTATAGGAATCAAGAAAGGTGCAATATGGAGTGTGCATGGGGGTAGACCACACTAGTGTTAGGACTGATAACCATGAGAATCTTGATGAAGAGCATGTAGTGAGGATCGTGTGTTTGTAGAAGATGAATGAATAGAATAATGACGTAGGGGGACAATGAAACACACACAAGAAGAAGATCCTATAGAGAGAGGACATAAGAGAATATAATGTATGGCTCAAGTGCATATCTTGGAGGAGTATTATATTAGATGAAGGTGGATTGGAACCCATGCAAGGAAGAAAAAGGGTAGAAATAATGCGAAAGGATAAATGAGTGGAAAGATATCTATATGTGAGTTGAGGTTGATTAGGAGAGACAAAACATAATGGAAGAGAATGGTGTATGTTCAAGGTAATGTGAAAGAAAGAATAATAGAAGCAAATTATACATTTAGAATGTGGACATCAAGTAGGGGAGACCATTGGGACTATTTCACTATAAAGTATAAAGGAAGGCACTAGGTCACTCATTTCTATTTGTGAGTAGGGGCTCACACTCTTTCCTACATGTTTCATTTAATGAAAGACAATCTTGGATCAACGAGCAAGATTCTACATGAAAATTAGAGAAGCTATTTGTAGATCCTTATGGGTAAGGCACTAATAATATATGCACAAAGGATTCATGGAATAAAGGAATGAGGATGCACATAGAGTATATAGTTGGTATTGTTTCACAAGAATAAAGGAGAAAATGAGAATAAAGTGTGTAATTTTAATGTCCCTTACCCGGTTTGCCCTAGAATTCGCATGTAGATTAGGTTTAGGGGTTCTTCTTTTCAAACACATGTGTTTCTCTAATGAAATAACCATGGATTGAAATTTGCATTCACCAATTTAATAACATTTCCACATACACATAATTTTTAGCAATAATATCTAGATATCCAAAATATAAACATAATCATAAAAGTAATCATGAAGACATATGAGGAGTGTCATAAGTGGATCCGCCATGAAGCCCTCATGTTAGGCACAAAAGGTTGTTCACCACAATCCTCCTTTCCCAACGACTTAGTACCTACATTCTCCACTCATGACAACACCTTGGAAGACACTCATCCTATTAGGAGAAAGGAACCATAAGGTCCTAAGTGGCCTCCAGGCCTACCACCCCTCCATGGCTGTAACATAATCATAAGTAGGACCTCCACCCCTCCATGGTCGCAGTGGAATCATAAGTGGGGATTTTAGGCACCATTCACACATGGTTCACCCTCCCTAATAGAGTACAAGCATGAAGAAGACAATCTTTTAGCAATCAAATACATTTGCATTTATTCAAGATTTATTTCACTCCTATCATCAAATATATTTTCATTTATCAAGGGTTCTTTAAGTTCATCATTTCCTAGAATAATTTTCATTATGACAAGATCAAAGGAAGCATTCTATCAATAATTAGATTAGAAATATCTATTTCTTATATTCAAAATATGATAAACATTATTGCTAAGTGAGTACATCACCTGATTGGCTATGTCTTCCCATGACTATTATTCCTTAATCGCCTTCAATCTTACATTTGATTGATCGTAGGATAAAAATATATAAAATAAATATTAATCTATCCATTTTTATATTAAGATCATAATTACTTTATAAGGATCAATAATATATTATAATATAATTATTTCTAATTAATTTCAATCTTCCAATAATCACTAGTTATGAGTATATATATATATATTTATTTCTCTAATAATAATATATTAATATATTTACTGCTATATTCAAAAATATCCATTTTATTTATGTCTTTATTTCCTATTTAGATTTCTACCTTTAAAACTCCTTTAATCAACAATAAATTGTAGATTATATTTATTTTCCATTCTATTCCATTCGATGAAGATCTACTCTTAATATTTCTGAATATCCTCCTATTGTCTCATCCACCAATCCCTTGGTCTTTCTTTCCTTTCTTCCCCCACCCGATGATGTTTTTTGAAGTTTCTTGAGTGTCTATTAAAATGCCCCACGATTTGGTGGAAGATCATGTCCTTCCCAAATCGTGGGTCTTTGAATGGTCATGTCTTTCCTTGTGCCGACTTTTGGCTTTTGTTTTATTTGTTTATTTTGACTTCTGTTATTCTTAATGCTATGCTGGCCCACCGATGCTTTTAGCTTTTGGTTTATTGATAATAACACATAGTATAATTATAATGATGTTTTAAATTACATTCATTTGTATATGCATGGATATTCATTTGTGTGTTTGTTTTTTACTACTTCATATGTCAATTATTATTTTCCTTATATTTCATATTTGTTTATATTTGCTTAGTTTATATTTGATATCTAGTCTATGAATTGGGCTAGGGTTATTTTATATTTGTTATTTACTGTATTGATATTATAATATTTATGGTAGTCATTTATGTTCATAATTATAATATTATTTTGGTTAATCATAATTGAAATGGAATTGTCATATTTATATATATTTTCTATTTATTTGTATTTCATGGTCTCTATATTTCAGTGTTATAATTTTGGGGACATGACAGTAATTTGGGCACATGAATGTGCAAAAATTACACGATATGATGAGAAAACTATTAAATAATGATTAAATTTCTTTCAGATTTGATCTGTCTAAGGATTTTCTATTTTCAGAATATGATTCTTACAATCGCTGTACTTTCTTGCAGATTATAATCAGAATATTGAACTTGATAAATATGAAGTTGATGCCAAATCAATATTGAAAAATACTGATCATGAATTCACAAGTCTAAATTTTCCTTAATGGTATTTGATCTACAAGAGCAGAACATTTATTGATTTCGATGTCTCCTATTGTGGATTGGATCTCTATTAAATATATAAGGAAGAAACATATCCCATGAGCGGACATGTCTCCACAAAATGGAGGCATGTCCATTCATGATATGTCTCATGAATTGTGCCTTTTCATCTTAACTAAACACCCGATCTCTAATCGAGATTTATTTCTTAATAAACATAAATTCTTACCAAGTTCGATCTATATTTATCTTGCACAAATAAATAATATCCAATCTGGAAATGATCACTGATAATGATGCTCGATCGGGATCCTATATGAAACATGAAAATATATACAATTAAATATATATATGTGTGTATACATATGTCAGTACATACTGACATATATATACACACACATATTATCAAATCGACCATCATTTCTATATCTAACTGAAGCTACTGTATTTCAACAAAAACATTGAATATACTAAGGAATACCGTAGACATAGATAATTTTACTATGAAGAGGAAGGGCGATCAATTCAAACAACAAACTAGCCTCAATTATCAATAAAGATAACTAGAGCACTATAAAGAGACAAAACTAGGTCAATACCCGATTGGGTGTGAACATTCAAGTCCATTATAACTCAATTCAATATATTCAATAAGAACCTTGAAACCAATTCCATAAAACACAATGACATATATGTCATTATACCCTTCTTTAAAAATTCATATAATCATCATTTATAAGAGTCAATGTGACAACTATAATGTATGATACAACCTTGAAATAAAAACCATTCAAATTGATGATATAATCATTAATATACCTTTCATGTAAAACCCACACAAGAATCATTTATAAGAGTCAATGTCACTCAACCATAATGTATCAACAAGAACACTAAGAATACCATAAGAGTTTGAATCAACCTTCAGACAAAACCCATTCAACAAAATAACATTTATGTCATTAAAACTTTCAAAATAACCAATATAATATTGTAATGAAATTTATCTCATTATTCTATTCATATAAAGTTCATGATCATGCACAAGATATGATGTCACTAACCATGTAGTATGAATAAGAAGACTAAGCAAATGGTCATAAGATTTTGATGCACACTATCCATGATGCATATTTCACATAAAATTCATGATACTTTTATGATATTATGCCATATACACCATTCAAACCTTATGCACACCATATACATATAAGAGAGATATTGATAGAGAGATTGAGGGAAATACAATACCATGACAATACCATCATTACAAAACATAATTGGATCAATCCATCAATACAAAGGGTAATATCATGATAATGGAATATAGTGTATACATAATGTCATGAATACAATAAATGTATAAATAAATCCATATAGGCATACAATGATATTTATCAATAAAAATATATATGTACAACAAATGTATAAATAAAGGCACATAGGCATACAATGTTATATATTAATAAGAAATTTTTTTATGTACAACAAAGCCATATAGGAATTCAAATTTATACATTTGTTAAAAAATGTATATAGAAAATCCCATATAGCTATACAATGTTATATGTTGGTATAAAAAAAATTAATTACAACAAAACTATATAGGAATGCAAAAGCTATATAGGAATAGCACAAAATTTCATAACATAGATAGTCCTATGGAATATCATGGATTTCTATAGGGAACATGGAGAAGTGAATTGATGGTTGTTTCTTTCTAACCACTGACTAGACCTCCTCTCTATTTTTTTTGGGTGTTCACCTATTAATACAATAATAAAATATTAATATTAATATTATTATAGAAAAATAAAATATACAATGACACAAGTGAATAGTCACTTATTGCAAGTTGATAATCCACCTCAATCATTCACTACTTGGCTTCATGCATATGAGGGGAAAGTTCATGAATTGGAGTTGCGACCCCCTATGACAATTATGAAGAAATACATTACACTAAAGACAAATATCATTTATATTTACACTACATGATGTGGGATAAAACAAGAAATATAAAACTAAATTTATATTACTAGCTCGCACCTCTATCAAAGGCATTGATGAAATTTGTTTTGAAGCAATACCCACCACTATTGTGCCATGAATATCAAGAGGAGTTTGGATTGATGCTATCAAATGAAAATAGAACAATATTATTTACATAAGCATTAAAAATGTTAAAAAAAATACCAGAGGAAAAGTTGACATACGACCACTATCATTAATGGGTGATGATGTTGAAGGTCTCAAATCCATTTATTCATCATCAAATGTGAATTTTGAGATTACCATTTATATAAGGAAAAAAATCAAGTAGTGTATAATTTTGTATTTTGTTACAAATTACATACTTATGGAATTAACATGACCGCATAATTAGGATTTGAAGGGTTGATAGACATAGAGATGAACACTTTGACCATGGATTTTTATTATGTATAATTATTTATGTGATTTTTCGTTCATAATAGATTAATATATAGTTAATCTTATATTTCAAAAGTTATTATAATAAATTGTATAACCTTATTGAAAATTGCATGTCGATCAAGGTCAAATATGGTATCTAACAACTCATTCGTCAACACCATATTATATAATATGGATGTATCATGATCTTGGCAATGTGCACTATACTCCTAAAATTGTGTAAAATCCTCTCTATTGTGTGCATCTTAAGCATATTTAGACCCTTAATCGTAAATAGATCCATAATTGCAAAAATGATGAGGTGACTCTTGATGCATAGGAGCCTCACCCTTATCACCTTCTGTAAAAGGCCTTCTATGGTATAATAAATTTTGTGTTAGGGAATTAATAGACTATAAATTCTCCACCTCAATTCTCTCCTTGATATATTAAGGGATCATCACATGTTAAATGGGTGACCTTGCTAGGTGTCTTAATGCTTGGTCTTGGGCACAATGTGCCCCCTCTCTATATTGCGTAGAGCCTTTATCTCTACCTTAAAAATCATATATATCAAAATAATTTAGAATCTCATTAAGGATGAACTCACAATAGAGTTTACTGAAGAAATATTTTGGCACCTTATTATTATTGCATGGGAGATGGTAAAACATTGTCCACCATATTTTTAAAAATATATCCCGTATTCCTTAGTATTGAAACTAATGAATAGAGAATCTCTTGCAAGTTGAATACAAGGGTGCATTGGTTCTTGGATAAATAAACCATGCATACAAATTATATTTGAAAAATTTCTTCTCTTTCACTTGTTTGTATGACACTTTTGTTGAATAAAATTGTTGGACATTCTCCCTATTCTTGGAACATATGTTCATTTGTCCACTTACAAAATCTATACAAGAAATAATTGATTCCAAATATGTGGCAAGAGGTCTACAATGTGAACTGGTTATATTTAATTTTTTAATAAATCAACCAATATTGAAAGTTCTTTTTAGTTGGTTTTAATTTTCCCTAATAAGTTTGCTTATGTTTCACAGGAATGGGAGGGACGAAATTGAAGAGGGTTTGACTGAGTCTGCCCTTCAATAGAATTTTCATTTTAGATACAATTTGGTGAATTAGGGTTTGAGGTCATTGAAGGATTATCAAAATAATTATAAAATAGTTTTTATTTTAATTTATACTTCTAAAAGCCTAAAAAGTCCTACCTTCTCAACATAACAGACATCGTGGTGGAATCATGTTGGCATAAATCCACTCAAAGGATTTACAAATGTGCTCATGATTTTCCTCACTTATGTTTGGGTGTTGTAAGAAATGGGGTTGGTTTAGCCTCTATTTTTTTCTTTTTTCAAATGAAAAATGTGAATGTGTTATAACATGAGCATGTTTTAACACACTATTTTCCTTTGATGGACCAAAAAGAGGTGGTGATCACTTTTTGTTCCCCATCTTTGAGCACAATCCCTTGAGTTTTGATTATCGAATTGTTATAGGGATGATGTCCATTTTCAAGTTCATATGCATGTTTCAAATTTCATAAAGTCCTATTCCCAACAAGTGGGAGAATGTTCAGATATGGTGTTGTACACCATTGCATAAATTGATTTATCATATGAATGTAATTAAATAATTATTTAGTTGTGATACACCTTGGTGGTGCTGTTTATCACACTAGGTAATTATTTGGGGACCACTTGATGTTGTATTGTAACATTGCATTATTATTTAATGTGTGGGAGACATGCGATAATAATTTAATATTGGGGAAATATTTAATGTGATGTCTTAGTACCCAATATTAAATAAGGGGTTAGTGGTTTTGTATTCACATGGTTTTGTGGTACATGGTTTCACCTTACCACTAGTTGTATTTTGTGTGAGCTTGTGTAATGCCCTGCCACACACACCCCAAAGGAAAACAAAGCATCTATCCATTACAACACAATATTTTGTTTTTGAAAGGAAAAATAACATGATATGTAAACCATCATACAATACTAATACAAAAATCATACATATACAACATCTAAACTAGTCCTCTAGGGTGACATGACTACATTATGTTGCGAACATTTCTAACTTAACACGAAACCCATAACGATGATAACTATGCACATGCATTCATTCAAAACCCTTATATAAAATAAATGAACAATGCACATACTGTTAGCAATCAGATATGCACCCCATTAGATTTGCAAAAATCAGACTATCTGTTGCAACATTGAAACTCTTTCTAGATGTGGGTGGTCTATAAGGAAAGAGAATCTCCAGAGCGTGTTGGTTCTATGTATAATTATCCTATTCTAAAATCTTCTTGGGAAAGGGATAGAGAGAAAAAAAAACTTAAAACTTATGACTTTGAAATAATTTTAATATTGAATGATGAAATACTGACTATTCTGGATTTTCCTCACAAACAGTGTTAAAAAAAACTAAGAAAACTTCACAACCTCTCAAGAATAATTTATTACATAAGTACTTTTCATGAAGGTCTGTTCAAAACACAACACGCAACCTGTATTTTTTGTACTTTTCTGCATCAAACTACAGCCTAGGACATAACAAGGATTTCTTAAACTGAAAATCACAAGAATAACATCAACTGAACTGTAAATGGACACAAAAATGATAGGTAGGAATGTTGTTCTTTATTCACTGTAGGAGTATGCCAAAATAATCTCACTGAGTACAAAACAGTTTCAGCTCAAAAATGTGTAAGAGCCAAAACAAACTGAACTAGAAAACCCTAAGTTTTCTCCAAAGATATATGTTTCAAACCCTAATCCAAGCTCTTGAAAAAAGCTCAAGGAAAAGGTCCCAAAAACTGTGCAACAAGTCTACATAAAAGTGGAAAGTCACACTTTTTGCATGCATCAACTGCCAAGCCTCTAAAAAAAGAAAAAAAATGCTTTTAAAGGGAGAAAAACACTTTATCTCTCCAACTGAAAACCCAATTCCAGCCAAGAAGAAAAGTCAACCTTAACTGCTAAAAATAGCAAGAAAACAAAGCAATTATAAAGCATTGCTTTGCTTCTACTTTACATGATGCAGTTTCTCTATTATTCCATTTTATAATTAAAAGATTAAAAAATATTTGCATATACGCCTTATATCTCCTTTATAAAGTTTTATTTTTCTCATAAAAAATCATAAAAATATACAACTCCTCCTTACATATTTTAATTGTTTTCTCAAAAAAAAATTAAAATAAATATTAATAAGCCTAGGTAGTAACCCTAATCCTAAGGCATATTATTCTCTCAATATCCTTCATGAATTTCATTTGATTTATATGCCTAAGACAAAACAGTTTAATTAATTTCTAAAAATTAATCAAAGATGTCTAAGGCATGAAATACTTTATCAAATAGCATAAAGACTTAGAAAAAAACTCCTAGTCAAATGGTCGACCTAAACCATGAATGAGATTTCGGCCACATAGAAGGCAAAAGACCCTAAATTTGAATTAGGGCAAGCATGAAAAAACCAAGGTGAAACCCTAAAAGCACTTCATTTTGCATTTGACATTTCGAAAGAATGTTCTACTGAGAGGAGATGTGCCACCATGCCTATGCTCGACCCTAGCTTGTGAAGGCTTTGGAAACTTCAGACTTTCCTCCATTCTGGTCGACTTTTCTCCACTCTGGCTATATTTGGCTTCCAAGCAATGGTAAGTGCGACCTCATGGTTTCTTTGATAGCTCTTCTCATTGTTTGAAAACAAATGATAGACCATAAGGCCACGACATCTCCACCATTCTTCTCTGATTTCCTTTACATTTTTTACTGTGCTTGCCTTGTTTCCACCTTGGGTGCCATGAGAGGGCTCGATTCAAGCATTGTGAGCTCCAAAATGAACTAGGCGTGGCCTGTGAGTTCTTGAACAACAACATAATTGGTAAGTTCTTCCTTGCTCACTGCTTCTGTATTTTCCTTCTTCACACCAAAACCCACGAGCTTTATTTTGAGAAAAATGGTTGTTATTTTTAGAAGGAATGCAAACCCATTGACTGGCCGCGCCATGATATTAAGCTGAAACCTGTTTATTATAAAAAATATGTGTATTATACTCCTGATAGGCCGCGGCATAATATTAGTTAACTGAGGACTCTCCATAATGAAGAAATGCGAACTCCCAACATATTGTATTTTGATTTCTGATTTAGAATGTAGAAACCCATGTGGGTATTTAAGAAACTACACCGTTTTTTGCTAAATTTAAAAAACCCCCATATGGGTAACTGAAAAAGATGGTAAATCTGCATTTTCATGTAAACCCCATCTGGGTATCTTTGTATATGAATAAAATTTGTTCCTTAGCAAAAATCTGTATGTGGATTTTTTGTTATTTGTGAAGAAAAAAACATTTTAAATAAAAACCCCAATGTGGGTATTTTCAAAATTTCGAAGAAAACTGTATTTTAACCTGCATTTTCTGTTATATTTGAGCTCGAACATGGGAGCACTATATAGAATCTTTCTTTCTAACAAAACCCCACCTGGGTGTATAACATTCTGAGAACATATCTTGCTGCTCTACAAAAAAAATAACCATGTGGCGAACTTAGATCATTGTAACCTTTCATTATTCTGATGGAAACCTGAGACTCTTCACATATCTCCATGCATTTTTATGCTCTATTTATTCTGGCAACAAAATCTTCATGAATTCAGTTGTTCTTGACATAACCCCCATAACTTGCACTGTTCACTATCATTGTTAAAAGATAGGACACTGCTGTTCCAAAACAGAAAAAATGAAACAACACTACCAGGTGAATAGTCTTAAAAAATAGCAAAACAGTATTTGAAACAACAACTCGAAAGCATGATAGATTGATAAATTTTACTAGAACAAGCTGTCTAATTAGTATTCTTTTGCAATTTTCACTTCTATAGGTTGATTTAACTAAGCGGATTAAACCCACTATTCACTTGTAGCTTTCAAAAAGCATTTACCTAATTGTTATTAATGCACAATTGGTTTAATGGCTTGATGGATAACTTTGCTTTACCCTCTCAGTTGCACTTCCTTTCTTGATGGCTATGATGATTGCAATTACTATCCCGTCCCTCTTGTAACATATAAGGGCAGCATGCTGAGCTCTACCCTTGTGTGAGCCCGTTTTTCCCCACATGCTTGGTCTTTGAAGATAAACAACTACATGGCTTTTCCTATACCTGCACAAGGAAACAGACAATGTTAGCATAAAAAACAATATATCATGATCGTGTTGATGTTTCTCCTTCATCTCACATCTCTGTACTTCCCTTGATTGTTTCAATGCATGATTAGTAGCATATTATATTATCGTTGATGGTTCATATAGGTATATTCATAGTCGTAGCCTCTGACATCCATCTCTTCCTTCCTACAGGTCAACGAAGCTCGAAGAAAGACAAATGGTGCACCACTTCTGCATCAGTCATCAACCAATCAGGCAATGATGATTATGTTTATACTTATGTGATTTTTTCCTTATGCATCTTCCATAGTGTAGTGTGCTACTTATGATGTACTATGACAGTCACATCCATGACTTGTGTGGATATTTGATTTTATTCCTTCTGCTTTTCATTTGGAAAAGAAAAAATGAATCTTAATGCAAATTTGTATTAGCATTTGTATTCTCGCAATCAAATGAAATGTTGTAAATATGAATCACTTTATGAAATAAATGAAAGCATTTGAAAAGCTTTATTGTTTAATGCTTGGTCCTGTACTTCATTTGACTGTAAAGCATTGAATAGCAAGTTCTGAAACTCCGATTCCTCTCTATAAAGCATAACTGTCACTTAATGAACTAAAACGAAGTGCAAAACAACACTCAAGCATATTAAAAAATAACTGCATTTGACTTTTAAATATAACATTTAAATCAGCTCCACCATTTGAGCTGTAGCGAAAAATTGGTAACATTTTTGGCGATTTCCGCTAGATGCTTGCCAGCTAAGCATAGATCAATTGCCTTTAAAAAACTCCATTGGGTGCGGAGTCAAAACTACCCCTTCATGAACTCAGAAAAACTTAAACAACAACTCCAAAACAACAGCAAAACAAAACAAACAAAGCTGAAAGCAAACTAACAGGCCCTGATGGCCAACAAAACAATGCGCATCAACGCTTAGGGAAAGAAAAACAAAACTACTAAAAAGAAATGTGTGTGACACACTTATTTGTAACAACTACTCTATTTATGTACAAGATAGAACTTATCTCAGAGGCAATGTTTGAGGTGGATCCCATTAACTGGGATAGACAACACCTCTCCAGTTAGCTTTGAAAGATGGAAGGCATTGTGCTCCTTGCACTCCGTGATTACATAAGGCCCGTCCCAAATTGCATCGAACTTGGAATGTCGTCCAAGTCTGCTCTTGTATTCATTCCACTTGAAGACCAGATCACCAATGATAAACTCCCGTGGCCTTGACTTCTTATCAAAAAAGCTCTTCATCTGAGCTTGATGTATTTCAAGTTGTTTTAAAGCTTCTCTCCTAGTTTCCTCAAGCTCTACCAGCTGTGTAAACCACACTTCAAGAGGCTGCTCATTCAACAATTCTAGTTCTTTCACATAACTTAAAGTCGACAACTCAATAGAAATGGGTAACTTAGCTTCTTTACCATAACCAAGTACATAAGGAGAACAACCAGTGGCCCTTTTAGGTGTCACTTTGTCAGCCCAAAGGGCTAACTTAAGCTTTTCATGCCATGTTCGTTGATTGTCCTCGATAGTCTTCTTGATTATCCGAATCAGATTCTTATTTGTAGATTCTGCCTATCCATTTCCCTACGGATAATAGTTAGAATATGTATTAAAATAAATGTTATTTCTAACTGACCAATCAGAAATTCTTAAACCGATGAAGGCCAAACCATTGTCAGAAATTATAGATTATGGAGTACTAAATCTTGACACTAAATCTTGATAAAAATTAAGCACAAAAGTCTCATTTGCTTCTTTTAAAGCAACCGCCTCAGTCCATTTAGTAAAATAATCAGTGGAAGTTAGTATCCACTTATGGCCCGTGTTTGAAGGCGGGTTGATTGGCCCTATAAAATCCAAGCCCCACTTAGCAAAGGGCTGCTCCACTTGAATCGGATGCAGAGGTAAAGCTGCAAGCTTCTGTTTCCCTAAAAACAAAGCACATTTTTCACATTTTCGGACCCAAGCAATGGCATCTTTGAACAAATTTGGCCAATAATAACCAGCCTGCATAATTTTCAGGGTTGTTGTTCTGGCAGCAAAGTGGCCTCCTGAAGGCCCAACATGAAACTCTGCTAAAATATTATCAACTCGGTCAGGTCCAATGCATCATAACAAAATGAAGAAATGCAAACTCCAAAATAGAAAAAATGAAATGGCACTACTAGACGAACAGTCTTAAAAAACAACAAAACAGTATTCGAAACAACAGCTCGAAAGCATGATAGATTGATAACTTTTACTAGAACAAGCTATCTAATTAGCATTCTTTTGCAATTTTCACTTCTATAGGTTGATCTGATTAAGCGGATTAAACCCACTATTCACCTGTAGCTTTCAAAAAGCATTTACCTAATTGTTATGAATGCATAGTTGGTTTAATGGCTTGATGGATAACTTTGCTTTACCCTCTCAGTTGCACTTCCTTTCTTGATGACTATGATGATTGCAATTACTATCCCGATCCTCTTGTAACATATAAGGGCAGCATGCCGAGCTCTACCCTTGTGGGAGCCCGTTTTTCCCCACATGCTTGGTCTTTGAAGATAAAAAAATACATGGATTTTCCTATACCCGCACAAGGAAACAGACAATGTTAGCATAAAAAACAATATATCATGATCAAGTTGATGTTTCTCCTTCAACTCACATCTCTGTACTTCCCTTGATTGTTTCAATGCATGATCAGTAGCATATTATATTATCATTGATGGTTCATATAGGTATATTCATAGTCAGAGCCTCTGACATCCCTCTCTTCCTTCCTACAGGTCAACGAAGCTCGAAGAAAGACCACTTTTGCATTGGTCATCAACCAATCAGGCAATGATGATTATGTTTATACTTATGTGATTTTTTCCTTATGCATCTTCCATAGTGTAGTGTGCTGCTTATGATGCACTGTGACAGTCACATCCATGGCTTGTGTGGATATTTGATTTTATTCCTTCTGCTTTTCATTTGGAAAATAAAAAATGCATCTTAATTCAAATTTGTATTAGCATTTGTATTCTTGCAATCAAATGAAATGTTGTAAATATGAATCACTTTATGAAATAAATGAAAGCATTTGAAAAGATTTATTGTTTAATGCTCGGTCCTGTACTTCATTTGACTGTAAAGCATTGAATAGAAAGTTTTGAAACTCTAATTCCTCTCTATAAAGCATAACTGTCACTTAATGAACTAAAACGAAGTGCAAAACAACACTCAAGCATATTCAAAAATAACCGCATTTCACTTTTAAATATAACAACATTTAAATCAGCTCCACCATTTGAGTTGTAGCGAAAAATTGGTAAGACATACATCCATAATTCCTTACATATACATACATACATGATCAAATGATAATGTCAAAAGATACATCCATTACATTTGTCATATGAATACACATCAAATCCAAAGGTTACATGATCATAAATATTTCCACAAATACAACACCTCATAAGTGCAATGTGTGCGAATCAAGATTACAACACCATACTCATACATGGGGTGAACAATACATAATACAATAATATTCCCTTATAACAACGAGAAGGAATCCACATTTACATAATGAGATACAATAGAAAGGAATGTAGAACATAACACAAAAAATGTCACCAACACTGGGAAGCTCAGGAACCACTACAACCGGTATAACTCAACAACATCACAATCATCAGTGGGGGAACCCAATGGGTTCATAATACGTTCCACCTGACCATGTGGACCCGAAGGTCCACCCCCTGTGCTAGGAGATGACAAAAGGATGTTGATTCTTAGGTGAATATTGGTTTGTCCTTGATGACAAATCCACTTTTTTGGGTCTCATGGTTTATCTACTTCATATTTGGTCTCTCAGGATCTTTATGCTCTCCATATTTAGTATTCAACTATCTTATTCATGATACATTCTTATTGGCTCTTGATGTTTATTGTTGGATCATATGGTGATACTCCTGGTTTATGGCATGCTCTTTTAGTTTTAGTTTTTCACATGATGGCTCTTTTTTTTTCATGGTGTACTTTATGACAAGGCATGCATTAGCTTCAGGTGTGTGGCTTTGTTATCTTGACAGATATAGGTTATTCAAGCTAAAACATGTTCTTTCTCTTTCAATTTCAAGATGGTTCTTTATTACTGCATACCACATGTATATTTAGCATATTGACAAGTCACTGTGTCATACATTTTGGCAGATTCATTTTTAGGTATTCATGGGTTTATACATTTGTGCACTCTTAACTTGGGCTGACAGATTTAATAATATTTGTGACACATTTGTTTCATCAGTGAGCTAACATTTGATTCATGGAATCATAAAGCATACATAGTTGCAAGGTTTGGATAACTTGTTTTCGAAAGGTATTTTGTCACATTGTGATCATGTGACATTGGCATTATTATTTTCTATGAATTCATGTATCTTAGCTCAGTATCTCAGGTTGATCAGTTAAGGAGGTTTTCTATGCTAAAATTTCAAAAGGTCTATAGACCTTGTCATCTCCTTCATCATTCATTTTTGACGCTTTAAATAATTCATTCTTACATCACCTTTTATTTCAAAAGGTTTTAAAGCCCTTAGCAAAAAGGGCTATCATCTTCATTGGAAGTATTTTTATTTACACCTAATGAGCTGTCAAAATCTAAAAGGAATCAAACCCTATGGGGTTTTCTTAAGCATTCATTAGTGGAGGTATATTTCCTATCGATCTCTTGATTTTTTGACTTTGTGTAAATTCGTTTGAATATATTTCTTGGCTGATTAATAAGCAATCAACAACCATCATTGATCACTAGAATTTTCATTGGGAATTGAATAAAGTTTATTTTTGGTTATGAAGTTGAGTCGACACATTATAAGCAATAATCAAAGTCATTATTGTGTCGGTCTCCAAGGGATTATGGACAACGGACCAAAACTCATTATAATGTCTTATTAAATCATTCATGTGTCGGCATTCTTGGCAAAAGGTCTTTGACAACAGATTTCTATTCATTATGATGTTTTTATTACATATGACAAGTCATTTCGGACTTCAAACTTTACTGTGCTTTGGTTTAGTCATCGAATGTCTTGGGGAAATGAATGGAATTTAGGGCAAACTCATTTTTGATCTTTCTTTTGTGAGGGTTTGGAACCCTAACCGCCGCCTTGGAAAGAATGTAACTTCTCTTACTTTGAAGATTACTTGTTGCAGCTCAAATGATAGAGAATGGAGCTCACTGTAAGAGCCATGTTGGGTTGGTTAATTGGTCTACCATTTCTCATTAGCTAGAAGGTCGAATCTGGAAGGAGATTCGACGGTTTTCCTTCATCTGGGTTGGTAAATACTTCGTTATAGGTTCTCATGCATTGCTTTTTCTTCGTGCTTGGTCAAGTATCTCCTTCATCATTTTTTTTTTGTTTCACAAAAGAGAGTTACTGGTTTTGCTCAAATCTAGAAAAAGATAAATGGTTACTCAATTATTGCTGTCAGAAAAGCATGATTTGAGTTCGGTTATACTTTTCCCATTATGGGTATTTTGAAAGTATTGTTTATTTTGGTTTGGTGAAGATATGGGTTTGGTTACAAATTATTTTCAAACCTTAGTAGTGAGATTCTTTTGCGTTTATCAACCTGAAAAAATATGTGAAAGAAAAATATGCTCTGGTGAATTTTTGTTTCCATTTGTCACTAATCATTATGGGTTTTTGAAAAATAGATCATTAAGGGTATTATTGTTCCATCAAAAACACTTTGAAAAAGGAAAGTAAAATTATTGGTGCATACATTATGGTATTTTTGTCTTCATGGAACATATGATATTATGAGTGCAGTATTTGTTTTTTTCAAGGGTTTGGAGAACAAAAAAAAATATAATGACACTTTGTCTTTCCTGAAAAACCCTTGGATGAAGATTCAAAAGGAAATATGTGCTTTTGAAATAAAAATGTGATACACGATGATTGATTACAGTTTTGTATTGACTATTCTTGAGAGACGTAAGTGATAACTCTGTAATAGTTAATCTGCAAATACAATGTAGAGTGATAGGCTTTCTTTTTAATATGTCTGGTATTTTGAAGGTTCAAGTGTGAACCTTTAGGATATTAGGGGTATTGTAATGTAAGGCATTTTGAGTGTTAAAGAATTGAAAAAAAGAAATCCTCTGATATTATTATTGTTTTGAAACAAAAGAGGGGTTGGCGCTCCTTTAAATTGGTATTTCTAAATGAGAGGTTGTTGCTCCTTGAGTAGGTGCTCTGAAAATTGCCTGTACGACACTGCAAGCAGAGATTTGATATACATAAGCCAATATGGCACCAGTTTAGGAGTGGTTTTTCTACCCCAAGAGGGTTTTCCACTCGAAAAATCATTTGCCTCTTGGTCTCATTTGTGGTATCTTTACTTAATTATGTTAATGTTGTGATATGTACTACTTTACTGTCATACTTCTCATTTCAGTTCTTAATGGCTGGATTCAATTTATGGATGATTTAATCATTGAAATATTGAGAGCATAATTCAGTTTTGTTTCATTTTCTGGAAAATTATAAAATTGGTTCATGACATTGATTCACCCCCCCTCTCAGTGTCTTTTTCACTCCAACAATTGGTATAAGAGCATGGGGTCCTTCTATAGGTCTAAACCACCTAGGATGGATTCTGGTCTTAGAGTCTGTTAAAAATGTCTCAAGCTCATGAGGGCACTTTTGTGACTAGATCTCCTTTGTTTGATGGAATAGATTATGTATTCTAAAAAATAAGAATGGAAACATATCTGATTTCTTCATATCTTGATGTTTGGAGCATTATTTTAAATGGGTATACTATACCACTCGCAATACCCACAAATGTTGTTGAGAAAAAGAAATATGAAACTAATGCAAGAGATAAGCATGCCATCTTGTGTGGATTAACTAAATATGTTTTTGTCAAAGTCATGCATTGCAAATATGCTCAGGATATTTGGGAAAAACTTGAAACCATTTTTCAAGGAAATGAAAAAGTCAAACTGTCAAAAATCCTTACACTCAAACATTAGTTTGAGGAAATGAGAATGAAGGATGATGAAAAAGTGGCTGAATACTTCCTAAGAATAGATGAAGTTGTTAATTCTATGAGAGGTCTAGGAGAGGATGTAAAATAGTTTGATGTTGTTACAAAGGTCATTAGAACCTTACAACCTAAATTTGAATATAAGGTTTCAGCCTTTGAAGAAAAGAAACACTTTGATAAGCTTACCTTAGATAGTTTGCAAGGAACTCTAACTGCCTATGAAATGAGGACAAGCAAAACCATTTCAACAAGAAAGGAAACTGCCTTTACAACTAAAAAGAAAGAAAAAGCCGATAACAGTGAATCCGAATATTCTTATTCAAAAGAAACCCACTTTGTTAAAAAACTTAAAAAGGGTTCTAGGAAATACAAAGGAAAAATTCCCTTTAATTGTTTTAACTGTGGCAAGAATGGACACTTTGTTGCTAAGTGCCCCTATGATGATCAAATCAGTGACAATGAGAAATCTGATAAACTGCCTAAAAAGAAGGCCTATAAACCTAAAAGAAAGTTCAAATTCAAAAAGAAGAAGAGTCTATTTAGTAAAGATGAATTTGACACTGAAACAAATGACTCTTTAGCTAAGGAAGATGAAGCTTGATTTATGGTTGAAGTCAAACTGCAAGAAGAGACTAACAACAATGATCAAGAAGATGGTGAAATTGATCTAGAAGGTGAACTAAAATTTGCCTTAAAGGAAATTAAGAGACTCAAAATCAAAATTCTTTCTCAAGAACAGAAGTTTGATCAAGTTCTTGATCAAGAACATAAACCTAATCAAGAAATAATCTCTCTGAAAACTTAGCTTGAAGAAGCTAAGAGAGTTGAGGACTGTCTTCGTGTAACTGTAAGTTTCAAAGATCAAGAAATTCAGAAATTGGAACAAGAAGTAGTTTGTCTTAGAAAGGAAATATAAAGGTATGAAAGTACCTTAAAGCTTAATGAGATGCTCAACAAGCAGAAATTAAATAAAGATAAAACTGGTGTTGGTTTTGAAAAGGGTGAATGCTCAATTGATAATTTAAAGCAAAAGGGCTCTTCTGAAAAACAAGTGTTCTAGTCCAAATCATCATGAATCTGGTAAGAATCATGTTTATTCATTTAAGGACAATAGAACATCTTATAGGTTCAATCCCTTCTTTTATGGCTATTTTTTTTACTGCAACAAATTTGGCCATAAAGTAAGTACTTGTAAGCTTATGACTTCTAGAATACCAAAATTTGGACATAAGCAGTACTTTGGCTTTGTCAATCAGATCAAATTCTTTAAATGCAACACTTTAGGACATACTGTAAACAATACAAAACCAATTTGCATAATAAACAACATAAAACTAAATCAGTTTGGAGACCTAAAAATATTAAGAGCCTAGAGCAAACAATGTTGGTCCAAACTGCATTTCACTCTAAAAATGACTTATGGATCCTAGATAGTGGTTTCTCTAACCACATGGCAGCTGACAAGGATAAATTCTTCAAACTTGAAGATTATGTTGGTGGATATGTAAAGTTTGGTGATAATACTGGTATACAGATTAGAGGTAAAGGCTCACTTCTGTTAAATGAGGATTCACCTATCTATAATGTGTATTATGTGGAAGGTCTAAAGCACAACTTGCTTATTGTTAGCCAAATCTGTGATAGTGGTTATCATGTAATGTTTACTTCACAAGGATGTGAGATCAAGAACAAGTTTGGAAAAGTTGTTGCAGATGGGAGAAGAACCAAAGGTAATGTTTATAACCTTCTTGACACTTCTGGTAATGATAAAAATGAAGGTATGTGTCTAATGGGTCAAGTTAAAGAAAGTTGGTTATGGCATAAAATATTATGACACATAAAATTTGAAAATCTGGTCAGAATTAGCAAAAATCAGAATGTTAGAGGTTTACCAGTCCTTAACAAACCGGAAAATTCTGTGTGCAAAGAATGTTTAAGTGGTAAAAAAACTAGAGTAAGTTTCAAATAAAAGAACATTCTTCATCAAAGCCCTTACAACTAGCTCATACAAATTTGTGTGGACCAACTAGAACAAGGTCAATAAATGGTGAAAAATACTTTATGTTGTTTGTAGATGACTACACTAGAATGGTTTGGGTTACATTTCTTAAACATAAATCAGAGGCATTTGAAAGGTTCAAAATATTTCATAAAATGGTTGAAAAGGAATCTGATCTAAAACTTAAATGCCTAAGATCTGATAAAGGAGGTGAGTTCACCTCTCAGGAAGTTGATTATTGTGAACAGCATGGTATTAAAAGGAAATATGTTGCAACTAGAACACCTCAACAAAATGAGGTAGTTGAATGTAAAAATAGAACAGTAAAGGAAATGAAAAGAACTATGTTAGATGAGGCTAAGTTGCCTGACATGTACTAGAAAGAAGCTGTTCATACAACTATGTACATTCTAAACAGAGTGCAACTTAGGGTGAAAACAAAATACACTCCTTATGAATTGTGGCATGAAAAAACTGCCTTTGTAAAACATTTTAGGATCTTTGGCAGTAAGTGCTATATCAGAAAGATGATGATCATCTAGGCAGCTTTCAATCAAAATGTGATGAGGGTATCTTTTTGGGATACTCAACTCATAGTAAAGCCTATAAATGTTATAAAAAATGCTTAACAAATTTTTTGAGGCTGTTAATGTGAAAGTTGATGAAAGTCCACATTTAGGAACTGATCTTGTGCAGGTTGATGAAGAAAAAATAGAAATAAAACTTGAGATAAAATCTGAAAATGCTGAAACAAGTCCCAAACCTGATGAAACAACAAGTTCTGACAAGTGTGTGCCCAAAAATCCTTCAAAATCTCTTGCAAAATATCATCCTAAAGATCAGATTATTGGGGACAAATATGCAGGAGTTCAAACTCAAAGAAAGGCTTCTAAAAATGAAGAACAAGCTCAAATAGTGGAGCATACAACCTTCTATTTAGTTACTGAATTAGAACCTAAAAACTATGATGAAGCTCTCACAAATGAATGTTGGGTTAATGCTATCTAGGATGAAATAAATCAGATTGAGAAAAATCAAACTTGGGAATTAGTCCCAAGACCTGATGACAAGAATGTCATAGATGGCAAATGAATTTACAAAAATAAGCATGATGAAAATGGCAATGTTTGCAACAAGGCAAGGTTTTTCTGCAAAGGCTATGCTCAACAAGAAGGTATTGATTTTGGTGAAACGTTTGCACCTGTTGCTAGACTAGAATCTATTAGAATATTCTTGGCTTATTCTATTTATAAAAACTTCACTGTTTATCAAATGGATGTCAAAACTGCCTTTTTGAATGGTTATTTAGATGAAGAGGTTTATAAGGAAGAGCTTGAAGGATTTGTTTGCAAAGATAAGCCTGATCATGTTTACAGGTTGAAAAAGGCCCTCTATGGCTTAAAACAAGCTCCTAGAGCATGGTACTCTAGGCTGGATAATCATTTGACATCAAATGGATTTGTTAGAGGAGGTGTTGACAACAATCTTTATGTCAAGATTGAAGGTACTTATATTTTAGTTGTTGAGATTTATGTTGATGATACCATCTTTGGCTGCAATAATGTTGCTTTAAGCAAAACATTCTCTCACATTATGGAATCTAAATTTGAAATGTCATTGTTGGGAGAACTGACTTTCTTTCTAGGTCTTCAAGTTTCTCAACTTGAAAATGGTATATTTCTCTCTCAGACCAAGTATGCTAGAGAGATGCTTAAGAAATATCAAATGGATGAATATCATCCAGTTAGAACACCAATGGCTACAGGCTGCAAAATCACTAAGGTTGATGATTCTCCTAATGTAAATTAATCTGATTATAGATCAATGATTGACAACCTATTATATTTAGTTGCTTCCAGAACTGACATAATGCAGGAAGTTTGCATGGTTGCAAGGTTTTAAACATCACCTAAGGAATCTCATATGACTCCTATTAAAAGGATCTTTAAATATGTTCAGGGCACTCTTGATTATGGACTTTGGTATCCTAGAAGCAATGATTTTTCTTTAATTGCTTATATTGATGTTGACTAGGCTGGTTGTTTGGATGATAGGAAGAGAACCAGTGGTGCTGCATTATTTCTTGGTGATTGTTTAGTGTCATGGCACAACAAGAAACAAGAATTTGTTTCTCTTTCCACTGCTGAGGCAGAGTACATAATTGCCAATTCTTGCTGCACTCAAGTTCTGTGGATGACACATACATTATCTGATATGGGTATTACTGTTTATAAACCTATTTCTATTCTTTGTGATAACACTAGTGCGATTAAAATTTCTAAAAATCCTATTATGCACTCTCGCACTAAACATATTGCCATCAAGTTTCACTTTCTTTGTGAAAAAGAGCTGGCTAATGAAGTGTGTTTACAGTTTGTTGCTTCACAAGAGTAAGTTGCTGATATTTTCACTAAGCCTTTATCTAAAGAATTATTTGAAAGGCTAAGACTTCGATTGGGAGTTAGCTCTCAATATTTACTTCACTAAATTTACCCATATTTGGCTTAGGGGGAGCTTGTTACAATCTTTATTCATTTACAACTCTCTTGCAAATTGTGTTTGCTGTATTATTGCTCTACTTGCAGCTGGTTATTTTGGTATTTGGATTGGATTCTTAGTTGTTTCTCATGGCATTTCAGTGTATTCTCCTTATTATTTATCATTGAGGCAAAAAAGGGGAGAGTCATTTATGTTTTTCCATTAAGGACAAAGGGGGAGTTTGTTGATTCTCAAGTGAATCTTGGTTTTTCCTTGATGAAAAATCCACTTATTTGGGTCTCATGGTTTTTCTGATTCAGATTTGGTCTCTCAAGATCTTTATGCTGTCCATATTCAGTATTCAGTTGTCTTATTCATGATACATTCTTATTGGCTCTTGATGTTTACTATTGGATCATATGGTGATACTCCTAGTTCATGGCATGCTCTTTCAATTTTAATTTTTCACATGATGGTACTAATATTTGTCATGGTGTTCTTTATGATAGGGCATGCATTAGCTTTAAATGTGTGACTGTTATCTTGACAAATACAGGTTATTCAGGCTAAACCATGTTCTTGCTCTTCTAGTTTCAGGATGGTTTTTTATTACTGCATACTACATGTATATTCAGCATTGACAAGTCACTGTGTCATACATTCTGGCAAATTCATTTTCAGGTATTCATGGGTTTCTACATTTTTGAACTCTTAACTTGGGTTGATATATTTAATGATATTTGTGACACATTTTTTTCATTAGTGAGCTAACATTTGATTCATGGAATCATAAAGCATACATAGTTGCAAGGTTTGGACAACTTGTTTTTGAAGGTATTTTGTCATATTGTGATCATGTGACATTGGCATTATTATTTTCTATGACTTCATGTATCTTAGCTTAGTATCTCAAGTTGATCAATTAAGGAGGTTTTCTATGGTAAAATTTCAAAAGGTCTATAGACCTTGTCATCTCCTTCATCATTCATTTTTGAGGCTTTGAATAATTCATTCTTGCATCACCTTTTATTTCAAAAGGTTTTAAAGCCCTTAGCAAAAAGGGATATCATTTTCATTGGAAGTATTTTTATTTATACCTAATGAGGTGTTGGCATCTAAAAGGAATCAAACCCTATCGGGTTTTCTTAAGCATTCATTAGTGGAGGTATATTTCCTATCGATCTCTTGATTTTCTAACTTTGTGTAAAGTCATTTGAATATAATTCTTGGCTGATTAATAAGCAAACAACATCCATCATTGATCACTGGACATTGAATAAAATTTATTTTTGGTTATGAAGTTGAGTCGACACATTAGAAGCAATAATCAAAGTCATTATTGTGTCGGCCTCCAAGGGATTATGGACAACAGACCCAAACTCATTATAATGTCTTATTAAATCATTCTTGTGTCGACATTATTGGAAAAAGGTCTTTGACAACGGATTTGTATTCATTATTATTTTCTTATTACATGACTTAAGTCATTTCGGACTTCAAACTTTATTGTGCTTTGGTTTAGTCATCGAATGGAATTTAGGGCAAACTCATTTTTGATCTTTCTTTTCGAGGGTTTTGAACCCTAACCGCTCCCTTGGAAAGAATGTAACTAATCTTACTTTGAAGATTACTTTTTGCAACTCAAATGACAGAGAATGGAGCTCACTATAAGAGCCATGTCAGGTTGGTTACTTGGTATGTCATTTCTCATTGGCTAGAAGGTCAAATCTAGAAGGAGATTTGCTGGTTTTCCTTCATCTGGGTTGGTAAATACTTCGTTACAGGTTCTCATGCATTCGTTTTGCTTCATGCTTGGTCAGGTATCTCATTCATCATTTTCTTTTTGTTTCACAAAAGAGAGTTACTGGTTTTGCTCGAATCTAGAAAAAGATAAATGGTTACTCAATTATTGCTGTCAGAAAAGCATGATTTGATTTCGATTATACTTTTCCCATTATGGGTATTCTGAAAGTATTGTTTATTTTAGTTTGGTGAAGATATGGGTTCGGTTACAAATTCTTTTCAAACCCTACCAGTGAGATTCTTTTGCTTTTAATAGCCTGAAAAAATATGTGAAATAAAAAGATGCTCTAGTGAATTTTTGTTTCCATTTGTCACTAATCATTATGGGTTTTTGAAAAATAGATCATTAAGGGTATTATTGTTCCATCAAAAACAATTTGAAAAAGGAAAGTGAAATTATTGGTGCACACATTATGGTATTTTTGTCTTCATGAAACAAATGATATTATGAGTGTAGTGTTTGTTGTTTTCAGGGGTTCAAAGAACAAAAAAAAATATGACACTTTGTCTTTCCTAAAAAACCCTTGGATGAAGATTTAAAAGGAAATATGTGCTTTTGAAATAAAAATGTGATACACGGTGATTGATTATAGTTTTGTATTTGACTATTCTTGAGAGACATAAGTGGTAACTTTGTAATAGTTAATCTGCAAATACAATGCAAAGTGATAGGATTTCTCTTTAATATGTCTGGTATTTTGAAGGTTCAAGTGTGAACCTTTAGGATATTAGGGGTATTGGAATGTAAGGCATTTTGAGTGTTAAATACTTGAAACAAAGAAATCCTCTGATATTATTATTGTTTTGAAACAAAAGAGGGGTTGGTGCTCCTTGAAATTGGTGTTTCTAAATGAGGGGTTGTTTCTCTTTGAGTGGGTGCTCTGAAAATTTCTTGCAAGGCACTGTAAGTAGTGATTTGATATATATAAGCCAATATGGCAACAATTTAGGAGTGGTTTTTCTACCTCAGGGGGGTTTTCCACTCGACAAATCTTTTGTCTCTTGGTCTCATTTGTGGTATCTTTACTTCATTATGTTAATGTTGTGATATGCATTGCTTTACTGTCAAACTTCTCATTTCAGTTCTTAATGGTTGCATTCAATTTATGGATGATTTAATCATTGAAATATTGAGAGCATAATTTAGTTTTGTTTCATTTTGTGGAAAATTGTAAAATTGGTTCATGACATTGATTCACCCCCCCTCTTAGTGTCTTTTTCACTCCAACAAAGGACCCACAACATAAAAAAAACAAACAAGTGTATAGGGATGACATGAATCCATAATCCAAAAGGAAACAAGACAAGAACAACGAGGGGGAAACTGCAAACATACATGGTTGCTAAAGGGTAGCGTGTCATTGCATGGATCGATATGAGTTAACCAATGCAAATATTCCTAGGTCCTGAACCCCATCCAGAGTTACCTTAGTGACCTCAACCGATCCCTAACCCCCATTCTTACACATGCAGAATCAACTTACCTTTCTTGAAGACAAGGTAGTTGATTTTCCATTCTAGGCCTTCTCGTCGCATATCAAGCCTAAACGAGCACTTGATCCATGAGTGAGGAATCCATTATTTTTTATTAGTTTTTTTACTACCCATCCCCTAACTAATTATTAGGTTGTCACTTAATTATCTTAACTTTCACACGAGTTACCCTGGATACCTCTTAGGGTTCTAGACCCCATGGAAAGCCACATTCCCTATTAAGAATAAAAAAAATCATAATCACAAACGGAACCAACTTTCACAACCATCAAAACCAAATAAGCGAAAGCATCAAGTGATGCATACACCATCTTACACCAGTTCACCATAACAGGGCAACTCCCAAGTGCAAGGCTAAACCCACATAGTCAAGTGTAAGATCACAGTTCACAAGGACCAACAAGAGAAAACAATTATAAATAAACATTCTTCCCCACCTCTGAAGCTTAAAACTGACTACCCCTGAACTCACAAACAAAGGTAAATCAAGCATAACAGGTACCAACACAACTCTCAACATTAATAATCTCCTCAAGGTAAAAAAAACTCGAGATGGAAACAAAACAACATGTGACCATTTAAACCATCCTTTAAGTTTCCCTGAGACATCAAGAGTAATAAGTCTTCAAAGAAGATTTAAATCATCATTACATTTCTCTAACACATTCAATGTGACAACTTAAGAAACATTTAAATCATAATTTACATCTTATTATATATCCATTAGGAAAATATCTAAATAAATAAGGAGACTATATAAGCATTTTCTACAAACATATAAATACACTTTTTACACAACCATTTTCTCTTTATTATAATACATAATATATATATATATATATATTTACATACATACATATATATATATATATATATATATATATATATATATATATATATATATATATATATATATATATATATATATATATATATATATATAAACATATTTAATCTAAAATAATGTTTTTAATTACATTAATAAACATATTTAACTTGTTGTCTTTTAACAAAAAAAAGAAACATAATAAATACAACATGGTAAAGACCAGTATATATATACCTACTAAAAAAAATGCATTGAAATCTACAACTATGCACAAACTCATAGGCACATCTGAAAGAAAGCTCAAAGCTTAGTTAAGCCACACATATTTTTGTAAATTAAGTCAAATCAAACTCTTTAACAAACCAAACCATCTAAAGTTACTAGATGGCCTAAGAGTAGGTACGTACCAAAATATTGGCAGCAAGAAAATAATAAAATCAAATACTTAACCAAATAGTAAATGCCCTAAGTCGATAGGTTGCATATATGACAAAATCTGCAACCTTTGAGGAGGAACAACCAAAGATTCGCTACAAGAAGATGATGAATTTCACTATAGGAAGAAGAAAAACTTAACAACTTCGAAACAAATGCAAATCACAAGAGAGAAGCTGAGTTTCACAACAGCATGGAAAGATTTAAAATGCCAAACAAAGACATATACAACAAGAATATTAAACGAAATCTACCTGATGTCCTATGCTTGAGAACGGAGAGGACGAACTAAAGACCTCTGTTTCACAACTACCCAACTCCTCCTTCAATCTTGATCAATATCAGAGATAAGTTCACTTGAAACAATATCAAAACACCCAAAAGAAACTGTAATTTTCTTTTTTAGAATCATTTTTGTAAAACAATGTTCTCTTTTTTTGAAAATGAAAGACTGACTTCCAAAAATCCAGAACTAGCACTATAAAATTAGAGAAGAGTTTTCAAAAACAAAAATCAGCAATAAGGGCAAGTTTCCAATTAAAACTTAGTTTGGAGTCATGTATGTGCACACACCCCATTTTTTCTAATTTAATTTTGTTTTCACCCACAGTTCAAAAATAATATCTTTCTTATTTATTTCAAAAATAAAAATACTTTCCCACATTTAAATAATTAACTCATTTGATAATGAAATTATCAATCATTATAAAATATAATTTAAAACATTATTTTTCCATATTTAAACGATTATCTTTTCATGATAATAAATTATCAATTATTATTAAATACCATTTAAACAATAATTTTAACAAAAAAAATTAATATAATTATTATTTTAAATTCCCACTTTATTTAAATTGCCTTGTAATTCAAATTTTTATTTAATTAACTAATTTAACAAGGCCATTAAAATGTTAAATTCTCCACCAATTCAATAACACAAACTAAACAACAAAATCACATTACATCACGATAAAATGACCTACTCGAATGTTGCGGAAGGCCAAAATGGAGGGACACTACAACTTGTGTCTATAAAAGCAAACACATGTTTAGTGGTTTAGGTTGGCTAAGTGGTTTGGCTGTCATTATTAAGTCTTCTTAAGAGTGCATTTGTGAAGCATGCCATGGGATGCGTGGATTCATGCTTGGACACATGGGAATGCATTGTAGAGCTTGATACTTTAGAAGTGTTCATTGTAACTCTTGTATTTGCTTCATGGCCGATTAATATGATGGAGTATGGATTCATTTGGAGGTTGGGATTTTCCCTCTTGAGAGTTTTCCCAGGGTATATGTTGTTTCAGCTTTGATGGGTATGTTGTCTATTCTCTTGCATGTGGATTCTGAGAACTTATTTGCATTGTTATCTTTTTTGGGTTATGTGGAAATTGTCATATAATGGCTACAAGATTCCTAACACTATGTGTGGGGGGGTAAAAGCACAAACCCGTGTCACACTTTATAAAGGAATCAACCAACAACGAAAACAAATTCTAAACTTTGACCACATAAAAGTGGTCTTTATATTTTGAATTTCAAAATAATGTAAATTATGAAATGTAGAACTTTTGATGAAGTTCATTCCTATAATTTCTAAGATTTTTTAAAAATTGTTTTCATTATTTTTTTTATCAATTTAAAAATAGATTTTGTAATGCTAAAAATTTCAGAAAAAAGTGACTTCACGGGCCATCAAGAAACAAATTGAAAAAAACTTCATTTCTCTCTAATTTTTTTTCTCCAAATATGTAACTTCAATATATTGTGCATGGAAAAAAATAAAAAATTTGATGTATATTTTTTTTGTAATAATGTTTTAAAGTCAAACTTGTCAGAATTTGATAGTTTTCACAAGACATCAACTATTGTCTATTTTTTTAATCATTTAAAAAAAAAAATCATACCCTTTTGAAGAGGACTATCTCCTCGTGTGCCCCATTTTTTTTTTTTTTTAATATGTTTTACTATTTTTATTTAATTTCTAATGAGCCTCTTTTTTAACTTTAACCACCTACTTGCATTATTTTAAAAATAAAATATATTAAACCTAATCAAAATATTAAAAAAATTACATATTCAGATTTACCACTCCGAGCTCTACAAAAGGGCATTTTTTATATATAAAAAAACATCATTCTGACTAAAGAAATACTTAGTTGAAGTTGAAAGTTTTAGAAAATTCTGAAAAAAGCTGAGTTGGTTGCCAACTAGGATGCCACATAGGTAGTTTTAGCCAAAAGGGTTTCTATAGAAAGGGTTTTGGTCGAAACCCTTTCTATAGAAACCTCACACATAAAATAAGCCAATTTGAAATCTAATTTCAAAGTGGCAAAGGGAAAATTTTGTTTTTTTGGACTCGACCGAAACCTATTCAGTTGAAACCCTATGTGTCATGTATACGCCACATGGTTTCGATTGAAACCTATTCAGTTAAAAAATTTTCAACCGAAAATTATTTCGCTCAAAAATATTTATTTGGCTGAAAGTGTGACACAACTTTGTGCTTTTACCCAAGGTCATAACCACAGGGTGTCTCACAAGCTTGCCAAATATGAGGTGGAATTCTACTCTCCAAAGACTCGTGCAACTCACCCTATGCTACAAGATTGACATACTATATGAGGCTCTATGCCAGGGAACTAATTGACTGTAGTGTCTCAACCTCAACACTCTTCTTCACAATGAAAGAGATAGCCACATGCTCATATGTTGGTCTAGTGAGTGCTCATCTCGCTGGCCATTGTAGGTCAAGACACGCCCCCACTCTGTCTTGTGTAGAGCCCCCACCTCTACCCTAGACATCCCACATATCAAAATAGTTTGAGATTTTATTGAGGACAAACTCATAGTAGAGTTTCCTCAAAAAATATTTTGTTACCTCATTGTTGTTGCATGGAGGATGGTCAAAAACCATCCACCACCTCTGCAAAAAATGGTTCTTTATCCCTTGGTGGTTGCACCAATGGATATGGAACCTATTTCTTGAAGGGTGTAAAGGTTGATTCATTTTAGGGTTTGTGAATAGGGAACACAAGTCAAATTTTGTAATTTTTTCATCTTTCACTTGTTTATAAGATAATTTATCTGCATAAAATTGTCTATACTCTTGTCTCTTATTTGACCAACTAGTTATTTTCTTGCTAATTTAATCTAATGGGGCTAATTGAAAACAACAAAAAATAAATTGAGGATATAATTGCAAGGTTGAGAGATCTTGAAAGCTCAACCTCACATAGAACCACACTTTCTCAATCACTTGAATTGATCTTCGAAAGGGATTTTAGGTTGACGAGAATCAAGATTTTGAAGAGGAATTTCAAGAGGTTTTGGAAGTGCATTATCATTTCCCAAAAAATTAAATAAATTTACATCAAAAACATATTAAATATACCTATTTAATACAAAAGTTCACATAAAAAAATAATAAAAAATCACTCTGACCTCCCCGAAGTCATGGTGTCATTTTGGTGAAGATTCAACAAAGAAATGGTGAAGAATGAGCTCTCCTATAACATGAGCGCACTCTTGAGGGTTTACAGGACGCGAATAAATAGGAAAATGCAAAATGTAAAATAAATGGAAGTTTCTTTTTTTTGTTTATATTAGCTATAACACACTCACTTTATAACATGAGTGTGTTATGATCTTGGTATGACCGAGCCTTAGGCTCAGTCACACCAAGCTATAATGTGAGTGCATTATGACTTTTTTAAAATTTGAAAGATGGTTGGCCACTTTTTGGCCCCCCATCTTTCTACACCTTCCAAGAGAAAAAGGTAGCTAGAGAATTACACCAAAAAATAGCCACATAAAAACAGAACTACTAAGAAATGTTGAGGGTTGATTAAAATGATCAAAGGAATAATTCCTTATCAAGGGTGTAAAAAAGGAATAATTATTAGATAAATTTTTAGTATAGGAATCAAGAAAGGTGCAATATGGAGTGTGCATGGGGGTAGACCACACTAGTGTTAGGAATGATAACCATGAGAATCTTGATAAGGAGCATGTAATGAGGATCATGTGTTGGTAGAAGATGAATGAATAGAATAATGACATAGGGGGATAATAGAAACACACACAAGAAGAAGATCCTATAGAGAGAGGATATAAGAGAATAAAATGTATGGCTCGAGGGCATATCTTGGAGGAGTATGATATTAGATGAAGGTGGATTGAAACCCATGCAAGGAAGAAAAATGGTATAAATTATGTGAAAGGATAAATAAGTGGAAAGATATCTATATGTGAGTTGAGGTTGATTATGAGTCACAAAAAATAATGGAAGAGAATGGTGTATGTTCAAGGTAAGGTGGAAGAAAGAATAATAGAAGAAAATTATACATTTAGAATGTGGACATCAAGTAGGGGAGACCATTGAGAATATTTCACTATAAAGTATCAATGAAGGCACTAGGTCTCTCATTTCTATTTGTGGGTAGGGGCTTACACTCTTTCCTACACGTTTCATTTAATTAAAGATAATCTTGGATCAATGAGAAAGATTCTACATGAAAATTAGAGAAGTTGTTTGTAGATCGTGGGTAAGGCACTAAGAATATATGCACAAAGGATTCATGGCATAGAGGAATGAGGATGCACATAGAGTATATAGTTGGTATTGTTTCATAAGAATAAAGGAGAAAATGAGAATAAAGTGTGTAATTTGGGCACATGAATGTGCAAAAATTACATAATATGATGAGAAAACATTGAATATACTAAGGAATACCATAGACATAGAGAATTTTATGATGAAGAGGAAGGGTGATCAATTGAAACAACAAACTAGCCTCAATTATCAATAAAGATAACTAAAGCACTATAAAGAGACAAAACTAGGTCAATACAAGATTGGGTGTGAACATTCAAGTCCATTATAACACAATTCAATATATTCAATTAGAACCTTGAAACCAATTCCATAAAACACAATGACATATATGTTATTATACCCTTCTTTAAAAATTCATAAAATCATCATTTATAAGAGTCAATGTGACAACTATAATGTATGATACAACCTTGAAATAAAAACCATTCAAATTGATGATATAATCATTAATATACCTTTCATGTAAAACCCATTCAACAAAATAACATTTATGTCATTAAAACTTTCAAAATAACTAATATAATATTTTAATGAAATTTATTTCATTATTCCATTCATATAAAGTTCATGATCATGTACAAGATATGATGTCACTAACCATGTAGTATGAATAAGAAGACTAAGCACATGGTCATAAGATTTTTATGCTCACTATCCATGATGCATGTTTCACATAAAATTCATGATACTTGTATGATATTATTCCATATACACCATTCAAACCTTATGCACACCATATACATATAAGAGAGATATTGATAGAGAGATTGAGGGAAATACAATACCATGACAATGCCATCATTACAAAGCATAATTGGATCAATCCATTAGTACAAAGGGTAATATCATGATAATGGAATATAGTGTATACATAATGTCACAAATACAATAAATGTATAAATAAATCCATATAGGCATACAATGCTATATATCGATAAAAATATATATGTACAAAAAATGTATAAATAAATCCACATAGGCATACAATGTTATATATTAATAAACAATTTTTTTATGTACAATAAAGCCATATAGGAATTCAAAGTTATACATCTGTAAAAAAATGTATCTAGAAAAATCCATATAGCTATACAATGTTATATGTTGGTATTAAAAAAATTAATTACAAAAAAACTATATAGGAATGCAAAAAGGCTATATAGGAATAGCACAAAATTTCATAACATAGGCAGTCCTATGGAATATCATGGATCTCTATAGGGAACATGGAGAAGTGAATTGATGGTTGTTGCTTTCTAACCACTGACTAGACCTCCTCTCTAATTTTTTTTGGGTGTTCACCTATTAATATAATAATAAAATATAAATATTATTATAAAAAAATAAAATATACAATGACACAAGTGAATAGTCACTTACTGCAAGCTGATAATCCACCTCAATAACTCACTACTTGGCTTCATGCATATGAGGGGAAAGTTCATGAATTGGAGTTGTGACCCCCTATGACAATTATGAAGAAATAAATTAGACTAAAGACAAATATCATTTATATTTACACTACATGATGTGGGATAAAACAAGAAATAGAAAATTAAATTTATATTACTAGCTTATACCTCTATCAAAGGCATTGATGATTTTTTTTTTGGAGCAACACCCACCACTATTGTGCCATGAATATCAAGAGGAGTTTGGATTGATGTCATCAAATGAAAATAGAACAATATTATTTACATACATAAGGATTAAAAATGTTAAAAAAAAAACCTCATGGAAAGTTGACATACAACCAATACCATTAATGGTTGATGATGCTGAAGGTCTCAAATCCATTTATTCATCATCAAATGTGAATTTTGAGATTACCATTTATATAAGAAAAAAACTTCAAGTAGTTTATAGTTTTCTATTATGTTACAAATTACATACTTAGGATTTGAAGGGTTGATAGACATAGGGATGAACACTTTGACCATGGAATTTTATTATGTATAATTATTTATGTGATTTTTCATTCATAATAGATTAACATATAGTTAATCTTATATTTCAAAATTTATTATAATAAATTGCACAACCTTATTGAAAATTGCATGTCGATCAAGGTTAAATAGGGTATCTAACAACTCATTCTTCAACACCATATTATATAATATGGATGTATCATGATCTTGGCTATGTGCACTATACTCCTAAAATTGTGTAAAATCCTCTCTAGTGTGTGCATCCTAAGCATATTTAGGCCCTTAATCATAAATAGATCCATAATTACAAAAAAGATGAGTTGACTCTTGATGCATAGGAGCCTCACCCTTATCACCTTGTGTAAAAGGCCTTCTATGGTATAATAAAGTTTGTGTGAGCGAATTAATAGAAGATATATTCTCCACCTCAATTCTCTCCTTCATAGAGTAAGGGATCATCACATGTTAAATGTGTGGAATTTCTAGGTGTCTTAGTGCTTGGTCTTTGGCACAATGTGCCCTCTCTCTATATTGTGTAGAGCCTTTACCTCTAGCTTGAAAATCATATATATCAAAATAATTTAGAATCTCATTAAGGATGAACTCACAATAGAGTTTTCTCAAGAAATATTTTGGAACCTCATTATTATTGCATGGGGGATGGTAAAAAATTGTACACCACCTTTTTAAAAATATATCCCTTATTTCTTAGTATTGAAACTGATGAATAGAGAATCTCTTGCAAGTTTCATACAAGGGTGCATTGGTTCTTGGATAAATAAACAATGCATACAAATTATATTTCAAAATTTTATTCTCTATCACTTGTTTGTATGACACTTTTGTTGAATAAAATTGTTGCACATTCTCCTTGTTTTTGAAACATATGTTCATTTGTCCACTTACAAAATCTATACAAAATAATTGATTCCAAAGGTGTGGCAAGAGGTCTACAATGTGAACTGGTTATATTTAATTTTTTAATAAATCAACAATATTTAAAGTTCTTTTTTGTTGGTTTTAATTTTCCCTAATAAGTTTGCTTATATTTTACAAGAATGGTAATGAATAGAGATAGGAAATTGAAGAGGGTTTGACCTTGTGTGCCCTTTAATAGAATTTTAATTTTACATACAATTTGGTGAATCGGGGTTTGAGGTCATTGAAGCTTTTTCAATTCCTAAATATTAAAAATATTTAATTAAAATAATTATAAAATAGTTTTTATTTTAATTTATACTTCTAAAAACCTAAAAGTCTTACTTTCTCAACATAACAAACATCATGGTGGAATCATGTTGGCATAAATCCACTCAAAGGATTTACAAATGTGCTCATGATTTTCCTCACTTATGTTTGGATGTTGTAAGAAATGGGGTTGGTTTAGCCTCTATTTTTTTCTTTTATCAAATGAAAAATGTGAGTGTGTTATAACATGAGCATTTTTTAACACACTATTTTCCTTTGATGGACCAAAAAGAGGTGGTGGTCACTTTTTGCTCCCCATCTTTGAGCACAATCCCTTGAGTGAATTTGATTACCAGATTGTTATAGGGATGATGTCCATTTTCAAGTTCATATGCATGTTTCAAATTTCATAAAGTCACATTCCAAAGATGTTTCAAGCTAGTCCAATAAAAAATTTCATTTTGAACATTAAGATCATTATATTTTATTTTAGCATTATTCATTCTTATTTTTTATCTCAAAATATTAAAAAATAGGTTTGATTAGTCAAATAAGAAATAATAACATTTTATAATATTTCATCTTTTATTTATTACAATTTTCATTATTATTCAATATTTAAGCCTAACTTCAAAGTATTTTATCCATCATTATTAATCTATTATTTTTCTTACAATTTTATTATGAGTTGCAACTATATATATTAACTTTGGCATGTTTTATTTAAATACTTTTTTTTCATGAATTTATATTAAATTAAATTATGATATATTTAACTCAAAATAATATGGTATGAGGTATTAGAATAGCTAAAATATAATATTTTCTTTAATCATAAATTATATTTCATGATTTTGATGTGGATAGGAAGAATTAATTTTGTAATAACTATATATTTCTAACTGTCGCCAAAAAGTGTAGCCTTGACACTTTTCACTCATTTGGGGCCTTTCCTATGGATTTTGGACATCTTTTTACCCCTTTTCCAAGACTTATTCAAAAGTATTGTAAGGTATTGTAACTAACCCTCACACTTTTCTAGGCTTGTCATCACTAAATTAACTCTTTTCTTATGGAATAATGACCCCCTTAATGTACTTTTAGGCTCGACTTAAGTGTGTTTTAGGAGGCAAGCCCATTCAACATCATTAAACACCACTTAATTACCAACCACCACTTGAATTTGTCCAAGTGGACTAGGTTGCCACCTTGGGCGACATAGTCCCTTTTGGCATAAAATTCAAAATTAAGATGAAATTCTAACGGGAATTTGCCTCCAAAACCCTAAAGTCGGCTTATCATGTGTTATTTTCGGGGAAATTAGGGAATCACATGTATAAATAATGGTTTTCCCCTCATTTTGCAACCTCTTACCTCCTAACTAGTTCATTATTCAATCTCTCATTCACCACTCTTCTCAAGCAAGCTAGGGTTTGAGCATCCTAGGTGAAGCAAGACATCTCTCAAGAAGCATTCAAGGGTTGAATCTTCCATTGTTGCAACTCAAGATCTCTCATCATGGAAAGGTACTAAGTCTATTGCTTCAAATTTCATACTTTCTCATTTCATTTCATCATTTGATTTAATTATCTACCAAGGGGTTTGACCAAGGCAAACCCCCAATCCCTAACAATCAACATTTCTTTCTCTCTCTTTGTGTGTTTGTAGATTTAGGTATCTTGGAAGCTTGAAGATCATTCAAGAATGGGTTGAAGACTTGTTTAGGGAATCTCATTGTTGGATAGGTCAAGAATCTACATAAAAGGACACCTATAGACCATATTATGTATTTTCGGGTCTAAAAATTTATCAGGAGAAAAAGTGCAAATTAGGAGCCATAGAGTACACCTTCAGATCTCTCAAAATCTAGAAGTGGAATAGGTCACCATTAGTGGTGACTTAGTCCCACTATATATGAATTTCACTGTTTTCTATAGATATGAGTACCCTTTTGGTAGAAACAGGCTCTAGTACAACTTTCCAGATCTGGGACTAGGTCGCCCAAAATGGCGTAAGTGTCCCAACAAGCTAAAATTTCAGCATCAACACCATTTCCAACCTCCAATCCAGTCTGCAACTCATTCCCAAGTGCACAACCTTCATTTTCGACCTTCTCTTTTAGTTTAATGTACATTTCTAGGTCATCTTGTACATGTTTGCATATCATTATGTGTTTTCAAACATAGTTGCATTCTTTAGATTCTACATTACTAGTTAGCTTCCTTTATCCATTTACAACATTTAGACACATTCTATCACACCCATTAAAACCACCCCTAATCCTTTGAATGAACCCTCCTAGATTTTAGGTGTGAAAGAAAGACCTTTTTCCTTTTAGATGCAAAACCCTAGAAGTGTAAGAGTGCATCTTTCCCCTAAAATTTGTGGTTCACTAATAAATATTAAGATTCAAGGAAAAGATGAAAATTAGAGGGAAATAAGATAACGAGAGAGTTACGAAAATAGTTTCCCAAAGAATTGACCTCGATACATTTGTCATCCATCAATCACTAACTCATTTAATTGCAAAATCCGATGAAAATTTCTGACGAAAGCTATATAATTAGATGTATTGTCGAGCACTTGTGCAAAATTTTCATTTTTTAAAATTTTTATCCCCGATGTTCGTTGGAATTTTGACGAACCTTATTTTTCGTCAACGTTTCGACGAAGATCTTTGGCCAAAATTTCGATGGACTTGCAAAGTTAAATTGTGGCCGACATAAATAAAAATGAGCTCAACTATTTATTGCGACAGTGTTTTGCTCAATGATTTTCTTGGGGAAAATCAGAAAAAAATCAAGAAGATATCACTAGGTTGAGGGTAGTCATTGTCTTTTTCAAGAATTCATTTGTGAAGTCAAATTTGTACTTCCAGGTTTGAAAATCATATTTTAAAGCAACATCTCATCAGATTTCATTTTTAGTCTTGTGCATTTTTCAAAATTTCATTTCCAGATTTTAGACTTGACTTCACAAATTCTTTATAAGGGAATTGTTTATAACTGATGGAAAATTCTTGATGGATTTGGACAAATATTATATTTTCAAGGTTTCAATTTTAACCCTAATGATCAATTTTCAATAGATTTGGGAGCCATAACTAGATAATATCAAAGGCATAGGGATAGCTATAGAGTGAAATAACTGTCAAGATTTAGGCCTAGAGGGTTGTACAAAGAATTGAGAATGTTTGATAGTGGATAGTTAGATCCATTTAGCCATGATATTTTTGAAGAATACTTCATAAAGATATATTTTTCCCTTTGCCAAGTTCCAGAAATAGATTTTAGACCTTAGATGCCAGTGTCTTATAAAAGCAGTTATGGTATATTTGTTACATGAAGTTCTCGAATTCATCTTGAATCTATACAAATGTATCTATTTTTTATTTGAACAAGA
Source organism: Sequoiadendron giganteum (assembly GCA_007115665.2). Lineage (NCBI taxonomy): Eukaryota > Viridiplantae > Streptophyta > Pinopsida > Cupressales > Cupressaceae > Sequoiadendron > Sequoiadendron giganteum. Next base: position 168,049,681 of record CM021106.1, on the reverse strand, counting down.
AAGAAAGAAAGCAACCAATTTGTAAATATTGTGAGATATTTAGAGCAACAAACTTAAAAATAAAAAAAATGAAGGTCAAGGCCCCTCTATTTTTCTCAGTTCACTTAAACTTTTTAGATGCTGCCAAACATCTAGCAAGCTATAACTATCATGCAAATTATATGATTTCTATTTTTTTTGTACTTTGGAATAGTTTACAAGATGAAATTGTCTCCTCATGTAGAAGTATAAGCTACCAAATTCCTTCAGAAGTTGCTACAGGAATCAAAAGATGAACTTGTCAAATTGGAAACCAAACTTTTTGTGGTAAGAAGAGTTTATTTTGACATGAATGGCATGTTGTAACAACTTTATTAAGTAATAAAATTTATTTAGTTATTTGACAATTTGGTGATTTGTGTGTAGATATGCCACCATATGAAATTGAGTGGAAAAGAGCACTCCTTACCTTATCAAGTAATATCTAGGTAAGATGTCATAAAAAATAACTTGTGCTTTTAGTGAAGCTGGTCAACCTACTCATGCTTTTCCATGCTTAATTTTTTCCTTTTGGATTGAGCTACTTATGATAAATTTTTAACTTTCTTTGCAACTTGTGTATTACCCTCTCAAGTTTTTAACTAGTTAAAAGCAATCTCTTATAAAGGATATAAAATTAATTAGTACTTTAGATTGTCCTTTATGTTAAGGGAGGCATATGACTATTGTTTATATAATTCAACTTTATTTGAGAGTAAGCATATTTAATCTCTATGTGGTAGATTCAGACACTAAAAGAAAGTATTTGACCTTATTAGGAAAAATAAAGCAAAAAATGTAAAAGTGCATCACATCTCTATTGAAAGTGATCCCATATCCTTTGTGATACATGCCCTCTAGAAACTTGACTATCCTTTGTCTTTTAGGTTATGCATGAGTTTATTCATTTGATTTCAATGGCCTTGCATAACACTTGAAGAAATTAATTGTGGTAGCTGCTTGAGATATTGTCCATGCACTCCTTAATACACTTGTAGGTTGTCCTCTTTTGAAACTTTGTGAGATGGAAATATTTATTAGTTTACCATACTACTATGAAGAAAATGAACCCTTGACAAGATTTATGATCTTTTAAAAGCCCTCTTGACTGCTCAGTTACTTTTCTCTATGTATCTTTTAAAGTTCGTCATACTACCCTATCACTGTTATTATTAATTTCAATGCCCCCTTCATGGTTATGACATGGACTAATCATTGTTTATTTGAATAGTCAGGACTGTGACCTCCTTTTGGGAATCTATAGTAAAGTGTCATGCCTTTCTTTGAAGTCCATTTCCTTAAATATTTTCTCTTTGCTTGTTGCTCCTTACCTCTATAATATCCCTATATTTCATATACATAATAATAAAAAATATGGTGATAACTAGTGGACATGGGTATATCATCAAGCATCATACAAATGTAGTTTATATCTGCATATATAATACCCCAAGATACTAATATTGTAGCACTAGTCAAAGAATCATCATCAAACTACATTTGTTGATCAAATACAATGAAAAATAAAATATATTAACATATAAAACATTGATCTTTTCTATCTACTCCACTGCAAATAATAAAGACTTCCAACACTCAAATTGGAAGGAAATTTCTACAGTCTTTATTATTTACAATGGAGTAGATAGAAAAGATCACTGTTTTATGTTTTACTATATTTTATTTTGCAAATAGCATTGGACAATAAAATGGCCAATACACTATCAAACATAATGATTGGACCCTATGAATATATAGGTTATCAATCTTTAATAAATTCACATGATAAATCATACTGACCAATAGTATCAATGAAACTTTGATACTATATAACAATGACTAGTCTCAGTTTGATGACATTTAAAGACCAATGCCTGAATATCATTTGGGCCTCATGGCATTGAACATTGTTTTCATTCAGCCATGATATAATATTCTTACAGGAAGCACAATACTAGTATGATTGAATGTATCAGAGGAAATAGGAGTTAGAGTAGATAAAAAAAAACAAAATATTGTAGTGTAACCTTATTATTATATAAATAAACAGAAAAATAGTAAGAGTAGGAACCCCAAATATCATGTTCATTGTCTATGTGAATATGTGTGGAATAGAGTGACCCCTTATCTATTTCAATTGCTGATAAGGTTATGGTTTATTCTTATTCTCCTTTGCATAGTATAAGCTCTAACCAATTTTTAATATTAAGCTTAAAATTCAAGATAGTATTCCATATTGATTCTATGTCAATAGAAGGGAGGAAGTTGTATATGGATTCTAGAATAAACATTGTAACCAAAGACATGAATTACATGGATGGAAGAAAATTTAATACAAATGGCAATAGATTTGACATATAAAACTAGAGGATGGCCCTATGATATTTTGAAGCACTATTGTAATGGTGAAGTCAATTTAGATAGAGGATTTCTTCATAAGTAGATGGAAGTGTACGAGACATTTGAAGTTGCTTGTGAAAACAAGATTTAGCTTAACCTACAAAACTAGGAAAAAGAAGTGTTGTCCTTACAAAACAATTTTGTCGAGAGTGTGGAAGTGAAGGTCTATACAAGATTGTTTGTAGGTATTGTATTCAACATAAATATGTTAGGATCGGTCTTAGCAATCATTTTAGTCTTTCAAAATTATATCATCCTTATTCAACCATACACTAATTTTTGTCAGATGGATGTAATCATTAAGGAAGACCCTTTCATTATTCCCTTAATGGATTGAACTTTCAAGGAGGCCATCTAATGCTGTTGCCTATTGATATCTAAAGCAGGGATGTGAATAAGACTGATGACTATGCAAGCTATATTGTAGATAAAATTCATAGATCTTTTATCTTTATCAAGGCATATAATAGGGTGGTCCACTTCAAATGAAACTCTTTATTGTGACATACTATTTTATTTCCAGAATTCATTTGTGAAGTCAGATTTGTACTTCCAGGTTTGAAAATCATATTTTAAAGCAACATCTCATCATATTTCATTTTTAGACTTGTGCATTTTAAAAATTTCATTTCCAGATTTTGTTGTGCAAGTTCAATATTCTGATTTTAGGAGTCTAACAGTTGGAAATCATTGTAAAATCAAAATTTAATAATTTTTGGAATTAGGATTTTAAAGTGTTTTTTGGGGTCATTAACTTCAGACTATCTTCTCTTTTGTAGGGATGGTTGCATGCCAAATTTTTTTGGTGTAAAATATCATAATTATTAGATTTTGTTACCTGTCTATGATTAAAAATTATTGGAGTGTGAGTTTGATATTTTTTGAAGATCTAAATATTCAAGCTTGGTAAAGAAAAATCATGTTAGATAATATTAGTCCAGAACAAAATGAAGAGTCACTTGATATATTGTGGGCTAGATTGAAAAGAAAGGGTGACGGGAAATGTTATTGTCCTTGCAATAATTGCAAGGGCTTAAAGATGAGAAGACTTTTAATCACAATAGTTGAGAAACATTGTAGGCAGCATGGTCACGTTGAAGAGGACATGATTATCGTCCATTGGTAAGTTGTTCATTATATGTGTTTATATTGATTGAATTTGTAAATGTTTATATTGTTTTAACATTTTTTATATATATAAAATCACTTGATCATGATCATGGTTTATTTGTGTCTATCATTATTATAAAGGTGGGGTGCCCTAGGGCACATCATATGGATTATCATGGCCCAGAGAATGTGGTTTTGCAAGCGGAGGAACATGAAGCTGTGAATATCGAAGATGAAGTTAATGATCCTATGGAAGAAGATGATCATGCGCCAGGAAACACAGTTGAAGATGATGGTACAAATACATTGATCCATGACACATTTAGTGGCACAACTGATCATGTTGATCAAGATGACTTTGATGATGTTCATGATTTACCTATACTTGAGAAGGCATACGATCCCCTTTCTGAAGGCTCCCAAACAACTCTTCTCTCTACTGTATTGTTGCTAGTGAACTTGAAGGTTATGAATGGTTTATCCAACATAAATATCTCATGGATGTTAAGGTATGTCATTTATGTCATCTTTTTTCATCTATTTTAATTCTTGTTAGTTCATCACTAGTAAATAAAGGATGAAATATGTACCATTAATATTCTTTATATTAACAAATTATTTTTTGTTGTAGATTGATTGGTGAATTTTTGTTACCACCATCAAATATTTTACCTTGCTCATACCTAGATTTATCTAGCATTATGAAAGATATTGGAATGGAGTATCAAGCAATAGATGCATGTCCCAATGATCATATTATATATCATAAAGAACATGAATTTGCAACAGAATGCCCAAAATTTTATATCAGTAGATATCAAACAGATCAACTAACAAAAAAGGTTCCTCATAAGGTTCTTTGTTATATTCCCATTATTCCACGTATGCAACAATTATTTAGGTGCGAAAGCTTAGCACAATTTATGGATTACCATGCATGGAATAGAAGTGGAGATGACATTCTTCGAATGCCTACAGATGGTTTTTCATTTAGGGACATGGAGGAAAAATGGCCACACTTTAAAGAAGAACCTCGTAATCTCAGGCTTTCATTGGTAGCAGACGGTGTCAATCCATTTGGAGAGTTGAGATCTATTTACTCGGTGTGGCCTATTTTTGTTATCAACAATAACATTCCTCCATGGATGTCAATAAAGAGGGAGCACATAATGTTGGCAATGATTGTTCCAGGTATTTGTTTACATCAATTTTCTTTAACGTAGTAGCATCTCATTTATCTTATTTGTTGCATAATGACTTATATTTTTTTCATTTAATAGTCATGTACATTAATTTATATATATTGCAGTAAAATGGTTATAATAATTATGTAATGTTTATGTTCATTCAACTGGGTAAGCACCAAGTTAAAGATATGAATGTATATATTGAGCCTCTTATCGATGAGTTAGTAAAGTTATGGAATGGCATCACTATGTATGGTGTATCTAGACCAATAGGACAAAGATAGTTTCAATTCCATGCAATGCTTGTATGGACAATTCATGATGCCCCAGGGCTAACACATTTTTTTGGTATGTTATAACGTTTGATTGCATGACTTTAACGATATTTAATTTTATGAAGTAGATATCATGCATGTTTTTTAAATAATCTATTCATTATATATAATTATAAAAATTTACATATTTAAATCCAATTATATATGATTTGAGGGTCTTCAAACAAAGGGAAAATTTGCATGTCCAATTTGTGGTCCAAATATGAAATCTCTTCATTCAACAAGTTTAGGAAAGTAGGTGCTTGATGAGTATAGACACTTCTTCCACAGAAATCACAAGTATCAAACTACTGAAAAACATCTTTTCAATGGGAAAGAAGAGACTACATAAAAACCATGAAGAATGACACCTCGCCTATGGAAGTTGGAATATAATAGAATTAATCGTCAAGGTTATACATCGGATCAAATTGTTTAGCTATCATGTATGATATGTTTTGAATTTATATTTTTATATTGTGTTGTGTTTACTCATGCTGTAATTGACAATGATTGTCATTGTTAATTTATTTAACTTATATGCTTCATTAAGATCGTCAAGGCATTAATGGTCAGCTTCCACAGGGACTAAAAAGTTATCCCAAAAAATTTAGTAGGTTGCCCTACTATGAGCAGCTACAAATTGTGCATTTGTTTGATACAATGCATATCGGGGAGAATATGACAAAAAAGTTATGGAAAATATTGGATGGAAGGCATGACAAAGAAAAAATTGTCCAAATTTATAGTGACATTTGGGAAGCCAATCATGCAATGAAAAATTTCATTCAATTAAATAGCGATGGAGACCAAATTAATATAAATTCCCTTCCTTGGTTATTAACGGAGCAACAAAACAATTCTATAAAAGAAGTCATATGAAAAATTCGATTTCCCACAAGATTTGCTGCGAAGATAAACAATATCATAACAAAGAAAGGTGAATTTGGGTCAAGGATGAAAACGCATGATTGGCATACCTTCATTAAGGTATATATATATATATTTGTATACTACATGTACTTTTCAGTGTATTATGTTTACTACTTTTGGAAAAATAATAAAAAGATCATTTTATAGTTGTTGTAGTACATTCTACCTCTATCTCTCCCAAACAACTTTGACAACAATGTCAAGCAAGTTATATATGCTCTTGGAAAATACATGAGGTAAGTAGCGATATTTGTTCAATTCATTGTATATTTTTGTTAAATATCATTAATATATTTGTGCCTTGAATCACTTGTAGATGGTTGTCATCTAAAACAATCCATAAAGAAGATATAAATTATTGGAAGAGAAAAATTCCTCATCTAATGTGTGAAATGCAAAAGTGTGTACCTTCAAAAAATTTCAATGCATAAGAACACTATCTCATACACCAAGTTGAGGAGATTGAATTGTGTGGACCTGTACACATAAGGTCAATGTGGATGGTTGAGAGGCACTTGAAATTTTTGAAGGCTTTGGTTATAAAAAGAGCACATCCTGAGGGTTCTTGGTGGAGGGATATATGGTATACCAGACCATGGTGTGCATTATTGAATATCTTCCTAAGTTTGCAGCAAAGATTCATGTAGATCGCATTTGGGATCCCAACTCCATTAACAAATTCAAAGGGGAGTACCTGATGGGGAAAGGTAAATTGAGGAAAGTGACAGTAATTATAAGATGGTCATGGAGATTAATTAGAATACATTTTACATTTGGTTTTTATGTATATTGCACTTATTTAATTATTAATCTTCAATATACATCAATTATAAATTAAGGTTGTATACCATGGTAATTAACTAATTATACATCATTTGTGAATTTCAATTTTTTTTGATACAGTTAGTCGAGAGTGGGATGCACTACATGTTTGTACATCGTGAACAATCTTGATTGGAGGTTGGTATGGATTGAACAATGTCAACAATCTGGTCACACATTAACATGGGAAGGTGTGGCTTCATTGGTTAAAGAATCTCATCATAATGCAGATTCCAATGTTACACCAAGGGAAATTGATTTAGCATATGGTTTAAGAGATAAACAGGTGCGTATAAATATATTAATCACCCATATTATTTAATTATTTTCAATTATATTGATGTATATATATGTTGAGATTTTTTTCTTTGCATACATTTGGCCAAGAATAAATATGTTTATCAACTGATGATATTGCAATAATTTTTACATGTTTGACATATTGCAAGTGAAACACCATAAGGCTATGTGGTGCAATGGCCATAAATTTCTGGGATAATTGCAGTCTTTCAGGTGACTAATGTTTCATCTAGAAGGGACATACATCTAGAAGTCTCAGAAAATCAACACTATGGGATTTTGGATGATATACTTGAGTGTGACTTTAAGTCCTTCAAATTAGTTCTATTTTTTGTCCTATGATACAAACTAGGATTGAATGAAAATGATCCTGAGAGAACTATTATTGAACATGATAATGGCTTTACCATGGTTAATACAAGGTATTTTGAGCAAATTGGAAATGAGCCCTATGTTCTTCCAAGCCAATGTGAGCAGGTATTTTACTCAGAGGTTCCAGGTAAACTGGGTTGGTCATATGTTGTTAGACATGATCCAAGAGGAAGGCTGGTAGAGTATAATGTGGTGGAAGAAGAAGATATCGAAGAAATAGAAGATGATGTAGATGATGATCAGGATCAACAGTTAGTTGATGATGTTCCTGACGAAGATGTCAAAGAGGAGGAACTAGATCATGACGATGTAGGAGTTAATGTTCATGAAGATGATATCAGTGTGGATGATGACATTATCGAAATTGATATCAATGATGATGATGATGATATGACCAATCCTTACAATGTCGAATCTAGATTGGATGATACAGACAAAGAGCTGGGTGAAGAAGAAGATCAATGACATTGAAATGTATGAGTTATGTGATTGTATTATCTATTTGCTATTAATTTCTTGATAGAATTATATTTGACTTATGTGGTTACATAATTAATTCATGATGTTTTTTTTTTTTTGTTTGGTAAATTGTTGCTTGTGGGGCAGCACCCAAAAGGTGAACAAAATAAAATAAACATATGGACTGCTTTGCACCCAAATTGGGGAGCACAAAAATCTTGCTTCAAACCCACGAGTGGGGAGCACAAAGAAGCAACACCTAACCAAAATTACCCCGCCTTCAGACCATTTTCTTTGGTGTGGGATCAAAGATGCATATTGTATTTCACCTCATTTTTCTTTCTTTTACTTTGCACCTTTGTCTAGTTTTCCTCAGATGGCTCACCACCCATGTCCTCAATTTTACCTTTGATTATTTGGATTCCCACTGGAGACATTAATTTTGAAATTTCAGCTTTGGCCCTGTGAAAACCAACATGAGGAGAAACAGTCGAGGCCGCTGAATCAACTAGTTTCCCATCTTGGTCCCAGATTATTTTCTTTGAGGAAGTGTTGGGGGTTTTTCCAGGTGAAGGAGCATCAACAACAAAATTTACTACCATGGAGGATATACCTATCATTGGAGTGGAGGAAACTCCTGATGGAGCCAAGCCCGGGGTAGTGTCAACAACTTTGGGTGGTGTTGTAGCTTCATCATCTAAACCATCCTTTCCCACTGAGTAGTGCTGGGGGGTGGCATCTTTCCACCAAGTAGCTTGGTCTCCAAACTGACATTTTGAGCAGTGTGCAGCCATATGACCAGTGTTGAAACAATGAAGACAATGGAAAGGTAGACCTTCATAATCGAGCAATTGGTTCCATTCCATCCTCGCCAATTTCAGAAGGATATTCGTAGGGAGGGCTTTTATTGCATTTATCTCCACTAAAATGTGAGCATAGGTAGTGTGCAAAAAGTTTGAGGAGCCCTCATCCACCACCAAAAACTTCCCCAAGGAGCTGTCGATGGCATCAAAGCATGGGTCACACCAAAACTGTAGAGGCAAATTCGACATCCTAACCCAGACTAGAACCAAGTCAAAAGATTCTATGAGAGGGTTGAAGGAGGAGTGCTAGGGTTTCAAATTCAATAAATGATGCTCCTTCTCACTCCATTGATATTCATATAGAATTGTATTTTGGTCCTTCACATTATCAAAAGCCACTATGAAGAACCCCCTTGCACTGGGGTATATCTCTACATCCCCCTCCAAAATAGGTTTCCAAAATTTTGCAATCCAATCATGTAGCTCTGCTAGGCTTGGCCAAAACCCTCGAAATCTACCAACCAGCCCTTGTTCTGTAAAAAATGATATATTTTTATTCACTTCGTTAGCAATCTCTCCAACTAGGGAAACTGTTAGGGAGGAGGTTGCACACCGGAGAGCCTTGGGGGCCAGTCGTTCACCATGATCATTGGATTTTGCCCCAGAATTCCTCAACCAATCATTGTTCTTTTGTGGAGATCGAGGCTGGGTAGATCTATCAACAACCTGGTGAAATGTCTCTTCTTTTTTTCTGCAATTCATCCTTTCCCTTCCTTCTAATACCATTGAGTAAGAGTGCCCAGGGTTTGATTGATGTCTTCCTTTGTCTGGGCCAGATTGGGTTACCATAGAGGTATTAGATGATGCCCTAGATGCGTCAGTTGATGGAAAAGATTTTGTCGACATCCCAAAGTGAGTTCCTACCAGGATTCCATCAGGCCTCCATGAATTTTTTCCCTCTACACATGCGTGAGAGTCATTCTCAGCTGAGTCATGGCCATGGAGGACTGGCGCAGCAAAGGGAGGGCACACCGAAGGATTTCGTAGGGCTCCGAGGGCAATTAGAAACCTTACAGAGCCAACAATGTCCTGCAGTTGGCCAGACGATGAAGGTCGCCCGTCCTGAGGCCGAGCGGGAGGAGGGTGTGCTGTCGCACACACTTCATCAAGGGTCTTCAACCCACACATAGCACCAGAAATCCTTGCAGGAGCCCACAGCCACATTTTGGCAGCAATCGTTGTTCATTAATTCATGATGTTTTTAATTTTTATGCCATTACATAATTAATTCATGATGCACTTTTTATTGTTTAATTTTAATTCATGATGTTACAACTATTGTAGCTCTCTTAGAAATTTCCATATGATCATAATGAATAGTGTTTTGGGAAATTTCATGAAATATGACACATTGATCATAGTAGTGAAATGATTGCAAATTCATTTAGATTTTTTAGACCAATCACCCTTCACAATGTCATTTTTAGGATCATCTCCAATTTGATTACTAGGACACATAAGGTAGGATTTGATTGGCTTATCTTGGACAAACATTGTGGCTTTGTGTAATGTGAGAAAATTTTGGATGGGGTAGTGGTGCAGGAGCACCTACACCTCATAAAGTGATCATTGTAAAGGTTGTTTATGGTTGAGGATTTAAAATAAAAGCTCTTGACATTCCAAAATCTGTGTTTTTCTTCAAAATTTCTCTATTTTTCTTGTTTTGCAGCACTATACAGTCACATATAGCCATATTTTGATGTAAAATGAATTCCATGTTGTGAAGATATGTGTTAGCTTTATTTGAATCTGATTTGAGGGCTTAAGGCATTGATTTGAGTTAGAAAGCTTCATTTCTTTGCATACAACACGGTTACCTTGTTTTTGAGGGTTTTGTAGTCCAAACATGATACAAAAGGGCTCTTACACTTTTTGTGATTACCATAGCTTGTGTAAGAGGCCCCATGGATATTGTTTTAATTGTAGTATACATGAATAGGGAGTAGGATGAGAAATAAAGAAGGTATAGGTGCTGTCCTCAAGAGTTTTGTGAAGAAAAGCATGTGAAATAAGAGGTTCAAGCCTAGGTTTCAACAAAATATGTATGGGTGATTGATTTTATGAATTTTTACCCATGTACAGACCTAATGGGTTATGTCTGAGTTGGTTTTTTGGTCTGGGAGGTTGTGGAAGTAGGAGATTCATTAAACCCTCATGATTTTGGTCTAAAACAAGGGTTTTTGGGTTTGGCAAGAATTTGGCCATACAAGTGGAATCTTTTTGTGGATTTGGAGGCTTGGAGGCTGTTAGCTCTCAAAAATTCAGGTAAGAATACCTCAAGAGGTTTCCAATCTCTTGATACGTTTTAGGGTAACAAACAAGGCCAAATGATTTGAACCTTCTTCTCTTCAGGTGCTTCCAAACCTAGGTGGGTCTACCTTTGCGAACTAGGCAGACTTAAGTGATGTGATTTTGTTTACAGTAATCTATTCACAATGGAAATATTACAGTGAACATATATAATCCTAATAAAGTGTATGTGTAATATTAGAATATGTTCAGTTAACATGTAAAAAATAAAATGGACAAACAACTTTGCCAATTTAACTATATGTATATATAACTTTAAGTTATTTTTATTTTAACTAAAAGTATTGAAGTTACAACATACAAATTAAATGATATTTATGATTGTAAAATTTATGATTAAATATATCTCTCAAAATCCTTTTTGTCCCAATTTGAAAATAATTCTATATTATAGAATACATTTATTTAAATTTTAAGATGAAAATAGCAAGGAAAAATCAAACAAATATCTTTATGAAAGAAGTATATTGGTGTGAAATTAAATATGATTTGTATTCTGATGTAAAAACTACAAAGAATGGAAACAATTCTTTCAACACATAAACTATTATGTAGTAGTCAATTAAAATGATCTAAATAGTCTAATAATTTGACCATTAGCATATAGCAATTTCTATAGAGTTGTAGATCTCTTCCATTTCAAAAACACAAAAAAATATTAGGTAGATAATCAAACATCTTTCATTTCTATAGTGACTTATTTATCCTAGAGGAACTAGTATATAGTATACAAAAGAAAACCAACAAACCCAAAACTACCCCTATTTTGAAGGAGTTTATTTTTCTCCCCTTCCTGATCTCCCTAATATTCCCAGATTACTGTAATTGACTGAAAGGAATTTAATTCTTCTTTAAAGAACCCAATTAATCATATCACATAGATAAAACAAATGTGCACTGATTAATTGAACATATACTTGATATTTCAACTTAAATAATCAAGAAAAATTAGGTTGGAGATAATCAAACAATTGCAATTAAACAAACAACTGATACCATAATGGAACCATCGAATAAAAAATATTTCATTATCTCCTTCAAAATATTATACATGCAACATGGTCCTTTTGGATATAAACATTCTGAAATATTATGTTTCTTGCTATCTATCTTCTATTCTACTACTACCCTCTTATTCATTTCTACCAAAAATGGATATTTATACATCAACCGTATGAAAGGACACGTCCTTTCAGAAATGTCTTGTGCTTGAAACAACAATAAAATTAAAAAGTAATTAGGCTCTGTTAAGCCATAAGTGAACTTTCAATAAGTGATCCAAGTAGTCTCAGCGCCCATACGTATCCACATCTCGTAATGCATTTCGGATAGTGATCTCCATTTTCACCATCTTCTCATTTCATTCACATGCTTCATCTAATGTTATATCTTTATCAGTAGCCATCTTCAGAATCTCTTGTAGTACTGACTCACTTTCATCTTTCTACCTAGTCATTTATTTTAATCTCCCTCTATCATCAAAGAATGTAGTCAATCCCTTTTTGGTGGCATCAATTAATCCCTGCGCATCCCCTCGCAATTCTTCAAAGAAGTTTTTATGCTTATTCATAAGATGATTTGTAGCCTCAATTGAAGCTTTATCAAGAGCATCCCTTTGGTTCATTTCCTAGAGCTTCTCTAGGATCCTACCATCCATTATTTCGTGTTCTCGTAATGAATCAAATTTTTGTGATTGTATTCCCCAAAGCTTATTCAACCACGTTGTTAGATTGGCTTGTGTCTTCTTAATCACTGCAACAAGTGTGTCATACTTTCCTTGAGAATATGCACTCGACCCTTCCCAATGATCTTTTTGTTTGTGAACTTTCACCATGGGTGAGCAGCTTGGTTGACCCCATTGTAACTCCTAATAAATCTTTCAGGCACTCATTTTCTCTCAGCATTCTTTCATGGTTAGTTTTGTACATTTCCTTTTCCTTGATCAACGCTTACATTTGAGCTTTGTTTAGTTTTGCTATGTTGATCCAAATCTCTGCTGTCACCACAAGATCAGCCTCCCCAACTTTTAGGGTCATAACATGCCCGAATGCCTTCTCAATATCAATGACAATTGATTTCCTATGAGGTGGATACAAGGCCCAAATCATTAATGACTCTTCATCTGGATTGTACTTTGATCCTGCATAGACCTCTATCACCTTTTTCAGGCTGAGCTTGTGTGTAGCATTACTATTTTTTAGGAAAATGTCAAAGAATAGTGCAAAATTGAGATCTAATCCTGGAAAAATCATGACACCAACACTTTCTAGCATTTCCCTTCCCTTTTTAGGGGTCATACCTGCCATCTCTCTTTCCACATCAATTTTTAAATTACTCAACAACTGTTCTTCATTACCTAGTCTGACATTATCAACCAGTTCTCTTATCTCTTTTCCCTTTTGTCTACATAGGAATGTCTTAAATTTTAGAGATTTTATAAATTCATCATCTGCTACAAAGGACTTATATTCTACATGCCTTGCATATGTATCTACACTTTCTTCAATATTCAAATCCCTGGTAGGACAGGCATAATCCCGAGTTCTCAACCTTGACATCTTGTTAGGTAGATGTTGTGGTACATTAGCCTTAGATGTCTCTTCTCTAGAAGACAACAACTCTATATCTTGCAACTCTTGATTATGTTGTTCAACCACCATTTCTACTTCCTCTGCCTCCAATTTCCTAATCATGTCATCAAATTGGTAGGGCACATGGTGATACCCTCCAAAGTTTATCCTTTGTTTAGCAGAATTGATATACCCTTCTGGATCAAAATTCTTTCTCAGCGGTCCTCTTTTCATGTTATATTGCAGTAACTTATCCAAAATCAGATTATACCCTTCCTTTGCTAATACAGTAAAATCACCGAAGCATAGTGTACTGGGCATAAAAGCCTATTTTCCAAAAGAACTTAAATTCATAACACTAGAAAAGTCCATTTGCCTAACAATTTCCAAGTATGCAATCCTGTCGGGAACTGTTTTAGGAAAAATGAATGGGGCATCTTCAAATCCATAAACCCTAATCATGGTAGCATTCTCCAAACAATACCAATCCCCCCAATTGTGGCTAATTGGTCCATTGAAATATTTGGGCCTGAGAAACCTCTTTATCTCATCAGACAAAGACTAAGCACATGGATGATTATAAAACTTGTACATTGGTTTCACAAATTTTTCTTCAAAGTATACAAAACTAGAGTTAGCAAACCTGTTGTCCCAAACAACAGTCCATGATTGAATAGGTAATGACATTCCTTCCTTATCAAACTGTGAAATTCTCATCTCCTGAGGCCACAACCCTAGTTCCTATCCGAAGTACAACACTATGTGCATCAATAGTGAGTAATGCCTGAGGTGTAAGATAGAGGCTCCACCTTTTATTGCCATCAACCTAGAATCAAGCCCTTTAAAAATATATGAGGAATAATCAAAAGGTCTAGAGCTGTGATATTGAATATTTGTTGAAATTACCATGGGCACAATTGCCATATACTCAGGGACTTCCATTCCCAATACTTGACCCACCAAGAAATAAGTGTATTTCATATAGGGCTGAAAAAGATCTACATGGAATGGGGGTCCTTCACTATCTTCTAGCTGAATTGGTTTACCACCATGTCTAATTCTATGTAAGGGCAATCTCCAACCCTTGTAAATGGTGTCCATCCTTCTGAATTCTTTTTCTAGCTCTTCACATATAATCTTTTCGTTGCATACCCCTTCCAATTTAAAGACTTCGCCTATTGCATCCTCTAATATGTGTATCAATGGTTTCCCAGACGGGTCACAAATAGCTTTAAGTCTCGAATTATAATGAGTGGCCAACAATTTCACCAGTTCAACATCAACAAAAACATTAGGGCAAACTAAATTTCCTAGATTAAGCTTCCACAGGTTACATACTGGCTCAAAGAAATTCCATCGATAGTAATGAAAGCTAAATAGTTCATAACCTCTTATTGGAGTCCCAATATCTCCTATGAGCTTACATTTATCATCTAGTTTATCCAATTTTGCCCTAAGTTTTGCAAAGCGTCTGGCTTTGGGTTTAGAGCCAAGTAGTTGGTCAATAGGATCTTGATTTAGCTTACGCTTAGTACCCTCTGGCTGAATTTTAGTTTTTTGCTTTTTCCCTTTCGACTGACCACTTTCACCATGCTTTCTACCCTTTGATTTTCTTGAACTAGTGGCTTCCATTCTTCAAAATTGCAAATTTGAGGTATGAAGAACTTACTATTTTTTGCCCAAGATTTTGAATTGAGAGAATACCCTGGTCCTTCACTCGCTCCTCTCCTTCTTCCATTGTCAATTCTGTAATGATGTTTTCTATTGAATTCGTCTTGATTCTTGAAATTACTTATTCTTCGTGGTGCCATTAATGTTTTAGCTAAAACACGAGCGTAGCTGGTTTTTTCAAAACTCTCATTGTCACATCATGTAATTTTTTGGCCAAAAATTTTCAAATCTTGGGCAATCCTTTTGTTCAAGCCTTCACCAACGTTCATTAAACATCCGCTAGGACATCTCATAGTTTCCTCGACACCTTAAGTCTTCCCGACAGTTACCCTTTCGGTCTTAAGTATATCGCTACAACTCCCACTGAAGCAACCTATCGCTATGACTTTAGCAAGTTGAACAGACAATCCTCATCTTACTTCGGTGATGTGTATCTCGCTGAGATATTTCCTTCGTAAATTTTGATCGCTGAGACATAACGATTTTCTTTCCGATGGAACTACACTCGTTGTGACCTTCTTATCTCTCCCTGCTGAAGTTTGTCTCACTGATGAATTTCTTCATCGACGAAACCATGAACCATTTCCTTTCAATAATCATTCTCTCTAGACATGTTTCCAAGTCCAATCCTATCAGTGTATCATGGAAGGTTGGCAGGACTCCTTGAATTCTTCCTAGTAACATTGTCCCATCGACAAAATCCTCCTTTATTTTATCGGCAAGACTAGATGAATGTCTTGGGCTGACTTCAGGAACCTTACTCCGATGACTCTAGTTTGGCTGATATATTTCCTTGTGCTCCGAGTGGTAAGATGTATGTAAGCTTGATATGACTTCATACCATCACGCCAATGCTCATTATCTTGCTGATAGAGATTGTGAACTGTATTTTCCCGATATATATCCTCAAATGAGATTTCATCGGTATGACATTCCTGACCTCTTGCCGATATACTGAAAAAGATATGTGTTGGTATAAAATGATCTATGGATCAGAGAGACCTATATCATCTTATGTTGATATGATTTATAGATTCAAATTCTCAGGGTTAGGTGAATTTTATGGGACCATATGATAAAAATTGACCTGAACATGGGTGAATATGTTATGTAAAGATTTTTTTTATACTTGTAGTATGAGCTCCTTAGGAAACTTATGAGTATGGATAGCCATAAAATTTTCAAAATCTTATAGTTCTAATAGGTCCTGAGTTGAGCAATTGATCAATTAAGTCTTGGTTTTACTTCCTCTCAACTACCCCCAATTCCAAGCCAAATCTAGCTTCCTTTCTAGGTCCAACCCCAAACATTCCTCAGTCATTCCTAATGTTTCTCTTCCTAATGTTGAAGGTATCTCCCAAAAATCTCCAAGATCCTTCTTAAAAAAGGCCTTCGTTGTGCTTTTAAACCCTTCTCTACCTTGAGAAAATGTATTCCTTCCCTCAAAGACTCCAGGGAAATCTTTCCTAACTCTGGAGTCTATAAGATTGTTTGTTCGTGTGGCATTCCATTTATTGGGGAAACCAGCCGTTCCTTTACCACTAGAATCAAGGAGCATAGTGCTGAGATTAGACACGAATGCACCTCCAAATTAGCCCTAGATGACCACTCCTCTTCCACCAAGCACCACATTTGTCTAGAAAGTGCCCAAATCTTATCCAAAGAAGACAATTTCTTCAAGAGAAAGCTTAAAGGAGCTATTGAAATCAACCATCATCCCCTGAACCTTAATCGTGATGAAGGTTGGAGTTTGAGCTTGTCTTCGCACCTGTTGCTTTCCAACTTAAGATCCCATAATCTTCCTTCTCGCCTCTAGTTTTTATCCTCCCCCTTTCTTATCCCTCTCTCTTGTCTCCCTCTATTGCTTGGGTTCAAACCCCCCCCTTCCTTTCCTTGTCCTATTGGTTCCTTGCTTCCCTTTCGTCCTCTCAGCTTCTCCTCCTTCTCCTTTCCCTTCTCCCCTTTCTCTCCTCCTATTTGATGGAACTTCAAAATTTTACTCTTTGAATTCCATTTTGTCTTGCCCTTGTTCTGGCCTATCATGTTGTTTGGGAAAAAACCTAAGGTTGGGGTTTTTATTTTTGGCCTTCATGAAAATCCTAATGTTCTATGTTACGCCTTGGGTGGGATCTATTCGGCCATTACCTTTTGGAGTGGGTTTTAAAACAACTTATGCCCCATTGCTTTGTCTAGGCCAGGCCCATTTTAATAAACTAATTTAGATATTTCACTTGATTTTATTACTCCCGAAGTCTAGGTTGGCCCGTGCCCCATGTTTAAATACAACTTTAAGCTATCGTTTGTCGCTAGCCTAGGCGGTGTCCCCTTGTCCATTTAATAAATATTTTATTTTTGCAGGGAAAATTCTTAAATGACCGTTGATCAACCGTCGGTTGATCTCAGCCATTCCTTGCAATCTCGTGATGACGCCACCACAAAGTCTCAACTGATTACGATATCGCGGGTGAGCGCCATGTGTCTCAGCTGGCGATGCCAAAAAGATAATCAACTTTCTTTAATATATCTGCTGGGTTTTAATGTGTTATACGATAGGTTACTAAAGTGGCTACAAGATGCACGTGCTCAAAATCAATGGAGATGTTATAATCTCGATGAAAAAGCTGCTCGAAAGTTATGTTCAACACTAGTGACTATCTTGAGCGAACACGATTGCCAATGATGGAGATCAATGGTTTCCCGCCATCGCGTGATCAGAAGATGCAAGGTGTTTATTGATCACAATATCACGGGTGCATGCCACATGTATTTCTTTGGTGATGCATAATGTGGCAGGCCCTTGGTGCTGAGATGGAGATTATGTCAGCCCTTTTGAAGGCATCCGTTTGATGATCTGACAAAAGTGAATGATCGATGGTTGGAATTTGAATTTGCATCAAATGCGATTGGAGCCATTGGCGCTGCATGCAAGTATGCTTTAATGATGGATGAGTTGTCTACTGGCTCGATTTGATCGACATATAATGATTTTATTTCACTTTATTTTCTCATAAAGTGTTCAAGTACCTTTGCGAAAGAATTTTCAGAGCCAAGGACGAAGTTATGAGCTATCACAACAAGGATTTGGTCTTCTATAAAGCATAAATGTTATGAGTTGTTTTTTGTGCTTCCTGGTAAATTTAATTGAGATTTTGAGAAGAATTGTGGTG
Source organism: Sequoiadendron giganteum (assembly GCA_007115665.2). Taxonomy (NCBI): domain Eukaryota; kingdom Viridiplantae; phylum Streptophyta; class Pinopsida; order Cupressales; family Cupressaceae; genus Sequoiadendron; species Sequoiadendron giganteum. The sequence continues at coordinate 168,031,185 of CM021106.1, read as the reverse complement.
TGCTTGCCAAAAAGATTGTTGATAGTTGTTTTAGGGCTATTGGTTAGTTGAATTGTAAGAAATTACAAGGTTTTGCTATAATTTAATTTTTTATATAGCCCTAGTCTATTCGAAAGATTTGAAATTTTAAGGAAGCCCTAGTTTACTTGAGATGGCACTGCCAAAGCAACATTCTTTCCATGTTGATTATTTACAGAGGAATTTGTATGATGATTTCCTGGATCAACTCCCATTGTCAACAAATGATAGGAAGAGGGTTTTGGTTCTGATGCATGGAAGAACCCTAGGTGAAGGATTAGTATGCAAGAATTCCAACATTGCAGATGCTAGGGTTCCCATGACTGGTCTGCAGATGTTTAGGCAGTGGTATGGATAGTGGAATTTGCCTCACCCTTTCTCAAATGGTTGGAGATATGACATGGGGAAGCTAGTGGTGCCAAATGTTTTCCCCGATGTGGATTTGCTTAGGGTGGTGGTAGCACGTTATGACCCTGTTACGAAAGTGATCAGAGATAATGATGGAGGGATTTTATTAAGTATAACCAAGGAAGAAATTCAACAAGTTTTTGACCTGAGTGAACCTAGTCTATTCTTGATTCAGATAAATCTTGAGGAGATGAAGCGGGAGTATGCAAAGTCAAAGTCACTTTTTAGGTTGAAGTTGCTTCCTCCTCATCTGGAAAGGGCAGGTAGTTCAAGGATTTATATCAATCCAAGTGATCAAGAGCCTTTCAGGCTAAGTTATTTTGCAAACCATTTCTTGGCTACCTTTTATTCATTGTGCCAAATTTTGGGTTTTAACCCTAACATAGTAATGCCAATTGCCTTAATGTTTATGGGGGTGCAAATACAACACCCTAATTTCTCTGTGGTTTATGATTTTGCATCTTTTCTGGTAGAGAAGATACATGAAGGGTTGTTAAAGTTGCATGTAGGGGATGCAGGCACTCCATTCTTTTGGTATTCCCTGCTGATGTACATGTTCTTGTATAAGAATGCTAACTTCTTCTCAGAGAATATGGAGTTGAGGCAGGAGGTAAATGGAGAAAGATTACCGGTGCAGGCTTGGATTGGAGATTTATCATACAACAGGGAGAGTGCCAGTTTTGTGCAATTTGACAATTGCTTTGCTTCCAGACTCAGGGCTCGATTGATAGTAAATGTACTTAGGATCCCTGAGGATTTACATGACTTTCTTAGACCAAAGGGGAGGAAGCTAGATTTAAAAGTTTATCACAACTGGGGTGACATTATCTTGTACCTATTCAACATTGTTTTAAGGGTGTATGGCTTCCAAGGAAATCCACATATCCTCCCATTCAATGTGCCAATAAGAGTGGGGTTTGCTGAGGTTATGTGGCAAATAGGTTGTATTCATGAAGACAACCTAACAAGGAAGGGAAAAGGGACTCTTTTCCCTTATTATACCATTGTGTCTGATTTTGTGTTCTCAAAGGAAGGATGGGTCCACTTTGGGAGGTTTTTTGATGATTTATCATTTAAGGTGTGGTCCTAGGTGACAACATGAACCTAAGGGCTTCTTTGCCCTTTTTAGACAATGGATAAGAGGTGGCAGGTTTGCACATGAGTTCAATTTTCTCGAGGATCTGATTAGGAATAAATTTGATTTGAACAAGCAGGAATTGAACAAGGAAAAATGGATATCATATGAGAAGTTATTGGCCATTGTGCATAAAATGGATCCCAAATATGATCCATTAATGGAATTCACCCCATTCCATAAGAAAATTGATTTCTTGGTGGAAAAATTCAAGGAGATCATGGGTGTTTTGATGACAAAGAAGGTCAACTTGGAGTTGGACTTCAGCATACAAAGGCCAAATGTGAGGCCTGATGAAACAAGGCCAACATATCAACCCACGATGAATTGGCCTCTTTATAAGAGAAACAGAAGTGACAATAGTGATGAGGAGGAGGAAGATAAGAAAGGAAAACAAATCATGAAGGCATCAACACAACCAGGTCCAAAGATCAGAGCACCTGGAGGAATAAAGATCATTGATTTGGACTCATCACTAGAACATAATCTTGCACTACCACCATCAGAGCCAAGCCCTAAGAGGCAAAGAGTTGAAGAGGCACAATAGACTCTAATGGATGAAATCATTGTCACAGATCAAGACATGCAGGTTGGTATTCCTTCCCCTCCTAGGTCAACTCAATTGGTTCTATTTGATATGGATGTGAAGGGACAATGTGTGCAAGATTCCAGGATGGAGGCATGCAAGGAATTTTTAGATGATGATGCATTTGTTAAAACTCTAGTTTTCTTACAACTAGTATGGAGAATGAGACTAGAAGAATATCAAGACATACAAAAGGAGAAGAGAGTTGAAACTTGATAGGTCTAACTAGGAGAATGATGATGAAGTAAAGGCTGAATTGATGGAAGAATTCAAGGGCATCACTCTTGAGGAGGGGAGGAAATTAGTAACTCAAGATGGTGTGCTAATTTTTCCTAAATAGGATATAGAAGATGCGGTAGCATTTAATGCTATTTTAAAATCCAAGCATCCCATGCAAAATTCTGAGGAAGAGGTCAAGGCAACACTACAAGATTCTACCTTTAGTGAGGAGTATGAGACCCTAGCAATTTAGGCATTGGCACCTCAGGGTAGAAAGCCTAATGTTACTGACATTAGCCCAAACCTAAGGGGAGGGTTAATAATAAAGAGAGCCTCTGAAAATTCAACTATAGAGGCTACAAACCTAACTGTGAATGTGGCAAAATTGGCCTAGAAGATGGCTAAGAGGGAAGAAGTTGAAAATAAGAGCTTAATGGAGAAATACAATACTATAATTGGCGAATACAGCAGGGTGCAACAAAGGAATGTTGAGCTACAAATTGAGGTGGATAGGTTAAAGTATAGGCAAGTTGGGGAGTCCTCAAGTTCTCTTGGTATCATGACATTGCCTTCCACATCAAGGTTAGTATCTCCTACTTCTCCAATTGTTTCTACTCTGGTGTCCCCCATCCAAACTCCTTCTCTCAGTCCTACATTAGAGCCAGTTGAAGAAGAGATGGAATACTCTATCGATCCTAGTAAGAAACAGTTGGTAAATAAGATTATAGAGTTATAGGAAACTTTAAAGGAAAGTGAGGAGGGAGCACTTGTAAAGAAGAGTGAAGTTGTTGACACATTTTTGAGGCACTTAAATGAAAAGGTTGATGGTAGATTTCCATCGATATATTCTTTGTATTCTTTATTTTTGGATGCAATAAAGAACATTACTAGGGATCAGGAAGTAGTTTTTCCCTTAGTTGAGAAGTGGATCCTTAGGGCCAATGATTTAGATATCATGTATAAATCCTCTAGATTTGATATAGATAATAGGCCCCAATCATTAAGGCCTACTCAAATTTTTGTAAAGTCACTGCAAGGTTTTCAAGCCTTACTAGATGATTTGAGTAGGAAAATCAGAGAATTGGTAAAGAGTTTTGATGATTGGAGTGATACATCTTTACCTCTGATAATTGATGCACGGGGAAATGTTAAATCACTGCAGCAGTGGCAGGATAGAGCAGATGAGGTCATCAATGCACAAATCAAATTGATTTGTGATGGCTCAGACTATGACCTGCTGGTGAGTTGTATGGACAAGATCATTAGCACCAACACATTTTTGGAGTCTTTTGAGAGAGAGGCAAATTAGGTAGCGGTGAAATACACACCTTATAGTGCTAAGGTGAATGAGGTGGTTAATTTTGATTGGTCAATAGATGAAGAATATCAGAGATGGGTGGATAAATACTTAAGTGAGGAAGAGTAAAACATAGTTGACTACTGGCAGATAATAGCTTAGCCGTTGCAATTATAATAGATTCTGGTTATGTTTTGATGGCAGTTTTGACACAGGATTCTTGGAGTTTGGCCGATGCATCAACCATTTTTAGTGGATGGGATAAACAAGAAGAGTCTCCAGGGACTCACCTATTGTAAAAGATTTTTGAAATGTCACAGGGCAGTCCAAGTGACCAATGACATGTGTATTTATGGCCCGATGCTTGTTTTCTCCTTCATTCTCTATAAGAAGGATTTCAAGGCCAGAAATACGAGTTAGCAAGTTAGATAATTTTGGGTCGAGTCTAAGTAAAGTTGCAAAGAAAATTGTAAAAATCCTGTTGGTTTAGTGAAAATGTAAGTTAGGTTTTGTGTCATTCTTTAGTAGGTTTTGAATTCATGGGAGTTTGATGTTTCATGATAGTACTAGCATTTGAATGGGAATGATTCATTTTGAGCTCATGTCTCTCCATTGTATAAGCATATCAGAATCTTGAATAAAATAATCAAGGGTTGTTTCATTCATCTCACTGTTGTGGTGTGTATGATTCTCATTTTAGCTTTAATTCAAGGAATTAATTAAAATGCTTGAATGGGGTCATAGGTGGATATGTTTATATAAGGATTTGATAAGTAGTATTGGGCTAGAATACAAATTGATGGTATTGTAAGGCAATATTGTCAGAGATCTTATATGTTATGTGTTAAATCTATCATGAATCCTTAGATGCTTATGAATTTGACTCCTCTAGTGGCATATGGCACTGGTATAAGTTTTTCTTATTTGTGGGGTTTAGTATTTGTTTGTCTTTGCTTAGAGCTTGCTATAAATTGCAAATCAATTACTATCTTAAGCTGTGAAGTGTTGTTGTAGTTATCTCATGCTCCAAATAGTTGATATTATTGATGAACAACCAATTCATTTCGGTATTATCCTGTTATGTTGAGCTATTAAATGAGATTATCTGTCATTGTTAATGTTGTTTATAATATTGGTGCAAAGGTTGTAAACACATTAAGGGATCACCCTCTCGGGTCTTGCAGAGCCCAAAGTGTAGGATGCTTTGTTAAAGTCCTTGTCAGTTGGTCCAAGTCCTTCGAGTTGCCCCTGATTGGAATTGGCAATTCCATAGGTAGATTAGAAGATAAACTTGGTTATAGTAAAAACAACCGACACTATCCCTTGGTCCTCTCTTTTTCCCGCTCTTGTATGTTCCCTTCTCTCTTTTTTCTCTTGTTAATTTTGATTTGTTCCTACTTCTTGCTTTGGCTTAGTTCGTTTTTGCTTCTAGTTTGTTATTTCGTTGTGTTTTGTCGAGTTTTTCTTTCATGTGTCTCTTCTCTTTGGGTCTATTCTTTTCTATTTATCGTTCCTTCTTTCCTTCTTTTTCTAATTCTTATTTCTCATTATTTTATGACTATTCCTTACATTTTACAAATTATAGGTTTTTTCTAATTACGCCGAAGGCGTATCCTATTTGAGATGAACGATTTAAAATGGACCATCAAAAATTAATATCGATTGTGTACAGTGCAATACAATTGAAGTGATTTCATCCGTTCATTGCCACATATTTTCCCCTCCATTTTTGTTTGTTTGTTTTACTTCTTAATATTTTACTTGTGAACTTTGCCCTTTTTTCTCATCCGGTGACACCACAATTATATTATAGTTACATTTATATAAAAACAAGTATCTTATATAAAAATAATTATATATTAAAATTTTATATATTATAAAGATATTATAAATATCAAACAAAATCAAATGATAGTATAATATAATTAGAAGAAAAAATTGATAATTATATAAATATAAAATTTATCTAATAATTATCTTACATAAAAATATGTATAATATGAAATAAATTTATTATATTATATTAAGTAATATTTATTGATTAGATAATTTAAATTTAAATAATAATTTTTTAAAATTATTTTATATAAAATAAAATATAATTAAAATGAAATGATTATGTAAAATAATTATAAGAAAGAATTGTGAGAGGTAGGGAGGGCACCCTCCAAGGTGGTGGAGGATGGTGGCATGAACAGCCATGTTGGAGTTGTACGGGGGAGATAGTGACGGGTGGAAAGCCACGATAGTAGGAGAGAGCTGGCTTGTCCTATCAATCAACCGAATGCACAGAGAAGACAACTCGTCTATCTTCCTAAGGCGTAGGAAATATTAAAATTCATTCATTCATTCACTTGCATTCAAACAACTCGCACATAGGAGAAGGAGGTTGGCGAGGCTGGCGGCAATGGGTAGAAGTACTCATTTAAGGCTTGCACAAAATGCCATGGGAATTTGTTGTAGTTCAGTGTTGTGGTTGAAGTCTGGATATCATTTTTTCAAGCGCTTACTATTGGGAGCCGAATGGTTGGGTCCTCAAAATTTTTGATAGAGGTTTTAGTTATGGGTGTAGCTCGGTTTGGGGCAGACACCCCCATTTTGCTCAAGTCTAAGGATAGGCTAACCAGCTTTCGTTTCATAATGGATCAACGCCTTAAAATAATTTTGTTTGACTATGAGCCTTTGGTGTTAGTTGCAGTCAAAATGGTCTTGGGTTTGAGTTTTCTATTGGAAACAGAGTATGGGCACGATAATTTGTAGATATCTTCTCATTTTTTGGCTTCCCTACTGGATAATCTTGTCTCGAAGATTGAAGCAAGGACTTTAATGAGGAAATTATTCATACCCAGACTGTTGGGTGGTATGGATGAGCTCTTTTGGGTGGTGGTGGAAGGGTGAGGATGTTCGCGTGCATTGGAGGTGGTGAAGGTGAAGGATGAAGACATGGTGAAGATTTTTCCATTTCTCTTGGACCTTCAGGGTACTGGGTTGATGAAGCACCGGGCCATAGTAGCGGTTGCGGTCATCTTATTGAAGAAATGGTTTGGGCTAATGGCGAATGATAGCGATGAATGGAGGGAGGAGTTTGAGGACTTCGTATTTTTGAATAAGTTTTTGTGAAGGGTAGTGTATGGTATTAATATTTTAGCAGCTAGTTTTTTCTCTGTTAATGCAAGCACGAATTGGTTAGATTGGTTTAAATGTAGATTGTTCAAAGTATTGAATGTCTGAAGCTATGGCTTGTATTTTAGAGGATCCATACAGACATTTTATGGTTTTTTGGTTCTTGGTGGAATTGGTGAAATTAGCTTAATACCTGCAGAGCAGACGGTTGTACTTTGGATCTATAAGTATAAATACAATATAATCCTTATGTATCAAAAAAAAATTATAAGAAAGAATTAAATAATTATTATTTAAACATAAAATTTATATAATACTTAATATGTATATAATTTATGTTAATATATATATTATTAATGCATTACACACATTTTTTTAGAAAGTTAATCAAGGCTGAAAATTATATTTAAACAAATGCTTATATTATTATTTTATTTTCAGCTTCCTTCGCCCCTGGTTTTACTTGAAAACCTTGCTCTGCTTTGTATAGCATGTCACGTGAAAAGAGAGATGCAATGGATTTCTAACAATAATAGATGGTTAAATGTATCATAATATTTTTACGGGGAAGAAAATTGTTTGGATTTCACTACCGGAGGACTGCGAAAAAAATTGTTTCAATTTCATTGCAGGAGGATTGCAAAATTTGGAAGGAAGGCATCCTTTTCGATTTCTTGCCTCATGTCCTCATGCGACTGCTTAGCTTATTTTCATTAGCAGTCACTACTCATTTTTTTTAGGAGAGATTTGTGGAGCTGGTGTTGTCCCATGTATATTTGATTTTGTTGCTTATTTTTAAACAGTCATTTAAAATTGTATTTTTTAAAATGTATATTTTTTAAATTATTTTTTCCTCTATTAAAATAAGAACATAATTCAACTATATATTCTTATATTTAATTATCAATCCTTGCCATTAATTTTTATGAACTGTATATTTTTATATTCAATTACCATTTGTTGCTCTGTTAATTTTTGACAAAGAATTATTGACAGGGAATTCAAATATGTTATTATTGACTAAGAATTAACAAATGAAGACATTCAAGTCTGTTATAATTCTCTCAATCTGTACAGATAAGAAAGGATGCTAGTAGAATTTGCATTCAATTTTACACTAATTATATATGTTGCACAGTTATAAATAAAGATATAAATAAAGATAAAAAATAGTTCAAACAGTTATAAAGTTCAAACAATTATAAATAAAGTTAAAAAACAAATCTATGTTGCAATTAAATTCTTTAAAAATGGGTAGATTTAGGGGAAGATCTATATTTCAAAGAACTATAATAAAATATATACTTTCAATAAGACTGAAAATTTAATTTTCTATATGAAAATATGTATCTTGTTGTTGCACTGTATCATTGTAGGAGAAATTTAGAGGGAAAATTCAGAGGGAGGAATTGGAGGTAAATAAAAAGGAGGGAAGGAAATTTGTAAAGCCACATGACATTTTTCACAATAAGCAGTTGCTGCTTATTTTTAGCCCCCCCTATTTTTTGATAGCTTATTTTTATTTCCTAAACAGTAGCTACTCCTTTAAAATAGGAAAAGATTCCAAATTATCCTCTCCCAACAATCAAATTTATGCATGGGAACACTCCCATTGCTTAAATTTAAGCAGAAAATAGAGTTAAACAGCTGCATGGGGACATGAGGTTAGTAGACAAGTCTTGCTTTTTCTTTTGTTTATGGTATTATTTTATTGTTTTCTCAAATTTTTGTAGTCCTGTCTCTTCTCCCTCTCCCTTTATTAAGACTTCTTCTGCAATCTCATGCCATTTTTCCTCTTCCTAATGATGGATCACTGTGTGTGATCTGAAACATCAACAAAAAAACTTACATAGTTGAATCCAAAAGCTATATACTACAATGTTATGGACTATAGAAAACTCATACCAACTATATAATAATTATATTTTAAATTTTTATTTAAATTTGTATAATAAAATAAATCTAAAATCTAAATTAGAAGTTAGAGAGAGAGAGATTCAAAAATAAATTTTGATTAGATAGTTACATAGAAAGAGTGAGAGAGATAAAGATCAATAGGAGACAACAATATATATAGAGGTAGAGATATCCAAAGATAAAAGAGAGAGAGGGGGAGATAAATAGGGATGTCAAAAGAGAGTAAGAGAGAGAGATATGGAGGGGTAGAAATATGGAGAGAGAGGTAGAGAGGGATATATATGGAGAGAGAGGTAGAGATAGACATATTTATAGAGAGAAAGAGATGAGAAGAGAAAGAGAAAGAGAGATACATTTATATCTGAGTCTTCCTCTCTATCTATGTGTTTCTCATTATTTCTCAATTTATCTTCCTCTCTCTCCCCTATATCTCTCTATCTATTTCTACGCTTCTCTCTTTATTTATGCATATCTATCTCTATCTCTATCTCTCTCTTTCACTCATATACACAAACACTCCCTATTCCCCTTCTCTATCTCTCTCCCTCTCTCTCTTTCTCTCACTCTTGACCCCTCTATCCATATCTCCCTATCCCTCCCCTTCTCTATCTATGTCTTCTAATCTCTACCTCTCTCTTTTGTTCACCCCATCTCTCCCACTCTATATCTCTATCTCTCTATTTATTTATATCTCTCACTCCTCTCTTTATCATTCTAAAATCTAAAATCTAAATTAAAAGTTAGAGAGAGAGAGTCATAAACTAAATTTTGATTAGATATAGTCACATAGAAAGAGTGAGATAGAGAGATAAAGAGAAATAGGAAACAAAGATATGTAAAGGTAGAGATATTGAGATAAAGAGAGGGAGGGGGAGATAAATAGGGATATCGAAAGAGAGTAAGGGAGAGAGAGAGAGAGGGAGAGATGGAGGGGTAATAAGATAGAGAGGGGAATATATAGAGAGAGACAGGTAGATATATGTGCATATATATATATCTATATATATATATATGGAGAGAGAGAGGTAGAGATAGACATATTTCTAGAGAGAGAGCAAGAGATGAGAAGAGAAAGAGAAGAGAGAGATTTATATCTTTGTCTTCCTCTCTCTCCTGTATTTCTCTCTATCTTTGTCTTCCCTTCTCTCTATTTATACATATCTATCTTCATCTATATCTCTCTTTCACTCATACACACAAAAACTCTCTATTTACCCTCTCTACCTCTCTACTTCTCTCTTTCTCTCACTCTTGACTCCTCTATCCCTATCTCCCTATCTCTCCCCCCTCTCTATCTATATCTCATTATCTCTACCTCTCTCTTTTGTTCACTCCATCTCTCCCACTCTATATCTCTATCTCTATTTATTTATATCTCTCACTCCTCTCTCTATCTATTTCTATCCCCATATTTTTACCTCCATCTCCCTATATATCTATCTCTCTCTCTCTCTCCCTATCCCTCTCTATCTCTCTATATCTACCTCTATCTATATTACTCCCTCTCTCCTCTCTATCTATTGAGCTATTTATTCCTCTCTCCCCATATCTCTCTCTCCATATCCCTACTTTCCATATCCCTCCTCTACCAATATCTCTCCCTTTCTCTTCCTCCCTCCCTCCCTCCCTCCCTACCCCCTATCTATCTATTTGTCTCCCTCTATCTCTAGACATGTCTCTCTCTCCTTCTCACTCTTCCTAGAACTCTATATTTATATCTCTTTTCCCCTTTATCTCTATCTCTCCATATTTCTTTCATCTCTCTCTATCTCTATCTCATTATCTCTCCATATCTCTACCATATATATCTTCCTCACTCTACTTCTCTTTATATATCACTTCCTATCTCTATATGTATCTTTCTATATATCGCTCTCTCATTCTTCAACTCTCTCTCTCCCCCCTCTCTCTCTCCCTCTCTCCTTCTCTCCTTCTCTCCATATCCCCCTCCTCCATCTCCATCTCCATCTACATATCTATCTTCCTCTCTATCTCTGTCTCATTACCCCTCTCTTGATCTCCCCACTCTTTCTCTCCCTCTTTATATCCCTATGTCTCCCTCTTCCTCTCTTCCTATTGCAAAATTAATATGATTCGAGTAATGGAGCTTGATTATCTTCCTAATTCAAAGGTTTTGTAAGTGGATGCATAGTTGGTTTGAACTTATCATTTCTCCATTGAGACATTTTTTGCATAAACATATCATTGGCTAAATAACCTACCAATTGACCTCATGTACTACAGAAATGTATAAAAAATAGACCAATTTTTCTCTAATTAACATTCCACACCTCTTCGGCGTACCCATTGCACACCAATGTGCAATTGCTAGTTATTTGTCAATTTTAAATTTTTTGTTTGTTTTTAATCTCTTTTCAATTTTCTTGTTAATTTATTTTAAATTTTAGCATTTTTTATATATTCTTATTTGTAATTTTATATTTTCGTATAATTTATTTTCTGATTAATTATTTATATGGTTTCTTTCCTTATAGAAATAATGCATTTATAACATTCATGTGTTTTTCATTTAAAATAATGGCATTTGGTAATAATAAGAAGGAAGTGTGAAGTTTGAAAAGTCATATTTTCAAATTTAATTTTTTGTCTTTTTGGAAACAATTAAATAAGTTTGATGCATAAGAGGATTCAATAAGTTGTTTAGAATAGTAAAATGGTGTCAATGTTTGTGATGAGGAAAAAATAATTGGAGAGTGGTTCAAAACTGGTTACAAGGTTTGAAAGGGATGTTTAAGTTGTACTTTTCAGAGTGATAAGGTTGACATTAAAATTTTGAAATATTTTTAGTTCATATTTTTAAGATAAAGATTCTTTTAAACAAAAAAAAAAATGTTTTAAATTTCATACTTGGAAAATAAAAATGCAAATGCAATAAATAGATAATAGAGAATCATGCATGGGAACAAAACACCACCTGCAAATGCAAATAATTTATTGGAATGACATAAAACATATGATAAAGTCAAATGTATTATTGGTCTTTCCCTTTCTGACATTAAATTTTATTATATAGGTTTAGATAAATCATCATAGGAAATTTGGGATAATTTCAATAAAATATTTGGAGCAAAAATAGTTAATGTGAAGTTTTTCCTAAAACTTCAACTATTTAGATTCAAAATGAGAGATATAATCACTATGTCTAATCACATAAGAAATTTGAGATCTCTCATTAGACAACTGGTAGAAGTCAAGGCTCTATTAGATGATGAAAATGCTAAGGATATTTTGTTAAATAGTTTGAAAATACAACATTGTTATTTCTATGATTAGTCCAATAACTTCTTAAACACAAGAAGATGTGATTTTGGCCCTATTAGGAGAAGAAAAAAGAACAATGGAAAATATTTAAAAGGTGATTCTCAACATGAGAATGTATTATAATCATGAGGTAGTAGTAATTAAAAACTAAAAATGAATGTTATTATTGTAAGAAAAGGGATCACATAGTGTGGACTTGTATAACTCGAGCCAATGATGTTCTTGAGGGAGAACTTAAAGAAAAATCAAATGATGTTAGCTTAGCCTATATATATTTGTTTGTTTCAATCAACATGTTTTGTTGTGTGGAATGTAAAACTTAAGGTAGGGTGTTGGAATATTAAGATTAACATTAATAAATTCACCTTACTAACTTGTTTATTTTTGTTATTAAATAATTAGTTATATTCTTATAAGATAGTAGTTCAAATGGAAAGGTATATTTGAAAGGCTTTGTAAAAGCCATATTGTAATAAATTCCCAAATGAATTGTATGATATAATTATTATTTTGAGTGTTTTTATATGCAGATATAAGTTCTCTTGACTTTTCCAATATATTTTGTATGCTCTATTAGTCATGATTTCATGATTAATTTTCCACTTTCAACACTACTTCTTACTAAATTTTCCATCCAAATTTGGCTCTTACACTAAATATTTCATAAAGGTGCATTTTAATTTTCTTACTATCACCTTTGGCTGAATTTTGAAATTGGTTCAACCATGCAAAAAGTGTGGTTACTTTTAATTATTTCCACTTAAATGTTGGTTACAATTTTCTAATTTTCTTTCCATTTAGCTAGTCACAATTTCATACTAGCATTAGTACTTGAAAATGGTAGTTTACTTCTACTTAAAACTTGTGGTAATTTCATTAATCTCTTGCTACCTCAGGTGTTGAATTGGACTAGTTATGTCATCTAGGATTTGTTCCTCAATTTTTTTTTACTCTTTTTAATTTTTTTTTTATGATGGTTATACTTGTATTACCATGAATGGACATAAATTTGAGGATTTTGGGTGTTTTCATTCAATTTTTCATGTTTTCCCCTTAGCTCCTACTTTATATGTGTTTTTTATGGAAGTCTTTGGATATATTTTGGCTAATAGTATTTAATGGAACCTTATTAAAGGTGCTAATTTTCCTAACTCTATAGCCCAACTATTCAATGGTAATTTTTCTAATGACTCCTTTCTCATTCTCTTGGAGGACAAACGTGACATTATTTAGGATATTCAATGCCTAGATATTTTCTGGAAAGCTTTAAGGTCAAATATATAGTGGCATAAAAATCAATGTTATAGTAAATCCTTCTTAGCCAAGCCTAATTGGTTCAATTCCTATGGATAGAAGGGGGTTGATCACAAGGAAGTGTTGATATTCCTAAGCATCTCTTTTACCTTTTAGGTTTCTCCTTCCTCTTTAAGGAAACATATCATTTCTAGAGCTGAGAAAAATTATCATATTAAATTATGAAGCCCATTTCTTTGGCAAGGAGATTCCATGTGTGTTCAAAAATTCTTGTTGTACAAATTTCCATTACTCATCTTCCTAAGAACCTTGCAAATCCTCATATTTGAAGATTGAAAAAATCCAAAGGTATATTTTATGGCCTGCCTTTAACCAAGGAAAATGGTTTCACAATTATCCTAGGAGTTTTATTATTTCCCTCATGACTATAACATAAGGCTTGGCTTGCTTTATATTCACTACTCTAAATGGTGCCATAATTTTAAATTTAGTTAACATACTCTAAAACCTAACGAAACTAGGTTGTAGCTCGTCAAATTGGAGAAGTGAAAGGTTAATACCAACACTGAGGAAGAGTTTGGAGGAGTGAAAATAAGGTCAATACTAGTGTCGAGGAAGAGTTTGGAGTTAAAAAAAGGTCAATACCAGCACCAACGAAGAGTTTGGAGGAGTGAAAATAAGGCCAATACCAACACCGAGGAAGAGTATGGAGGAGTGAAAACAAGGTCAATACCAATGTCGAGGAAGAGTATGGAGGAGTGAAAACAAGGTCAATATCAACGCTGAGGAAGAGTATGGAGGAGTGAAAACAAGGTCAATACCAGCGCCGAGGAAGAGTTTGGAGTTAAAACAAGGTCAATACCAGTGCCAAGGAAGAGTATGGAGGAGTGAAAACAAGGTCAATACCAGCGCCGAGGATGAGGTTGAGGGCACTCAAGGAAAATCGACGACCAAGGGACAATGAGTACTGTAATTTTGGCACCCCCATTCTCTTTAACTTGCAATTTTCATGCCTATTTTCCAAAGATATTCTCGTACATTAGCACCCCCATTCTCGTAAAATGGTATAAGATAAGACAGAAAAAATAAAATAGCTTAGTCTTTCACATTTTTATTGACCAACCTCAGGTCTTGGAAAAAAATCCCATAATCTACCCACATCTTGGTTGTTGGTGGGAACATGTTATTCTTTGTTGTATGACCTACCTCAAATATTATGTCCACAAAGTTGATAAAAACATAAAACAATAAGAAAAAAATTGAAGGTTCAACTAAAAAAGGGTTATTTCCTTTTGGCCTCATCCACCTCTTATATTTTAACATAGCATGGAATTATGCTTACATAACATAAACTCAAACAAATGGAAGTTTATAGGGGAAAAGGAGCCCAAGTATATGCTAGGCTAACCTAGATCTAATGAATGGAAATAGAGGCATACAGTGTAATGCCTTGCCATGCAACCCTAGAGGAAGTTGCAATTAACTACACACAAACTAATTTTTTTTTTTTTTAAAGTATAATTAGTTCATTTGTGTAGTTAATTGCAACTTCCTCTAGGGTTGCATGGTGGGGCGTTACACATGGTATCGAAGCCTCAGATTCATACACTAGGTTCTCTAGGAATATTTGTGCCCACTGTGTTGTCTCTGTGAACTTGTTAGTGGAATTGTTATGTGATCATGTGTTCATGGCTTTTACCTTAGCATGATGTACTCTGTGAAAAGAGTAGCGTGAAAGAAACCTGATAAAATTTTTGTTGGAAAGTTTTGTTATGTGTCCCATGGGTTATGGACTTGGATATTCCTATGGGATTGTGTATGTAGTTGTACCCCTATAAATGTATGAAACCAATAATTGTATCTTGTTTGAGAGTTGTGAATACCCTGTACTTGCTTTGTGTATCCATGCGATGGTGATACTTGGTACCCATCCTTGAGGAAAAGTTACACTTTGGTGTGGGATTTACCATACCATTATGTGTGTGTGCATGTTTGTTATCTGATTGAGGGCCAACCCGTGTGTGGTTGAAACTTATATATAAGAGTAACCAAGAGTATTTATTCTTCTTTTGGTTCTCTAGATCCTCAATCCGTAAAGGGATAGTAGCCGCCATAAGTTCCTTG
The DNA here is from genome assembly GCA_007115665.2 of Sequoiadendron giganteum. Lineage (NCBI taxonomy): Eukaryota > Viridiplantae > Streptophyta > Pinopsida > Cupressales > Cupressaceae > Sequoiadendron > Sequoiadendron giganteum. The sequence continues at coordinate 168,015,822 of CM021106.1, read as the reverse complement.
GGTGGAGTGTGTAGCATACTCATATCACGACACAGAGCGTCTTAGCTCAACCAATCCTGAGGAAATGTAACCACTACTTTCCCTTATAATGGATTAGGATACTTGATCCATAAGTGTTAACCTAATCCCACAGATTTGAGTACAACAACATAGGTATGTTAGCTATGCCTAGACGTCCGTGGAGGCATTGATCTGGCATAGCGAGTAAACCTCGTCTATATGAGAGGTGAGACTCGGAGCCATGTTATCATATTACATCATTTATATATACCATATCTTACTTGTGTTCCGACATGATATGATGCCACACCCGACTGGTGTTCCGACATAGTGCTGGTGGTGATGCCGTGTGACGACATGATTGCCATGTGAGTAGACACGTGAAGGCACATTATGAGATTTTCTTGTTAGCCTACTTGTGTGATGAGCGTTATGGGGCCTCAACACTTGTAGAGGGATACTCATGGTTGCCTTGACCATGTTGGTTGAGTAGCATATGAGTAGATCCTAGCCATGTATACCACTGGCTTCAGCGAGTATCTACGTGTGTCTTCTCCACGAGGTATCGCTATGCAGGGAGTGTTCTACGTGTGCCTACTTCCGTGGAGCCATAAACACTCTGCCATGCGGCATATGACCAGTATGTTCCTTGCTCCGATTGGTGTATGACCATGCTGTGTGTGGACGCAATGCAGGGTGTAGCCGAGGAGTACCCCTATGCCATGTGGTTGGCATTTTCACTCCGCACCACATGAGGGACTATCGCAATAGTCAGACGTTGTTTCCTCCTTCCTCATTGGTGGCTAGTATCTAGTCACACAGTGTTGTATAGTGCAATTTTAAAGATTGTGAACTTTCTTGTGGTTATTGATGATTTTTCAGTTGATTGTGAGGGTCGACACTTTGTTATATTTGATTGTGAAGGTTTAGCCACAACTTGTGATCTTATTTTCTTATAACCCTAGTGGTTACATATTTGATTCAGTGTTGAAATTACACGTATTATTTCTTTATTGTTGAAATTGAACTTTAATTTCTCTTCTTATGAACTTGGTTGCTAAGCTTGTTATCTTTGTTGTTTTCAATGTCGGCTATATGTTATATTGTGAATTCCTCTCCAAGGACATATGAGACGAACTTGGTGAGTGTGTACGAGGAAGTAGAAACAGGAAACGTAGAGGATGGGAGTATGGGAGGCTGTTATGCAACTAGGACCCACTACTCACCTTTGTGTGATGACTATCTCTTGGAGGCTAACCACCTTGTACAACAAGAGATAGGTCATGGTGGTCTTGTTTGGATGGTTTCACTTTATGTATGACCTAACACCATCAAGCCACTAATTGAGAGATATTGTATGTGAGATGGATTTTGGCTCTCGGCTTATGGTTTTGTGAGATGGATATTAGTTCTTGGTTCATGGATTCTTCTACCATGGATTGGTATGCTTCTTTCCGGTGTCTAGATGGACCCTTGTGTAGCCTTGTGATGATTCCTAGTGATGTGTATTGGTGCATGTGTGTATTATGTATGTTAATCCATGGTTATATGTTTTTGGAGACTTGGTTGGTGGTTGTTTCATCACGTTGGTCTGTATGGATTGACAGTGTACTTGGTTGAGCTGTTTATGGCTCGAGTTGATGTTTTATGTTGAGGTTTGGAGTGGTTCAGTTTGGAACCCTTGGCCTTGTGTGATTGTATAGAGTTTGCACTAGGGGTTTTTGTAGGCTTCCAAGAGTAAGCTTGACCCTAGGGGGGAAGGATGTAAGACCCCTCCATTTTTCTCTTTTGATGTGATGGTATATTATTCAAATGTTATCATTATGGAATGCTTTAGATTAGCACTGTGAATATTTGAATTAATGATGCTTTATGTTTGGATAATATTATTGATGTTAGATTCATCAGTTGGTAATACTGTATTGGTGAAGGGGAGAGGATTGCATCACTCACTTGCGAGCGCCCTGCGATTCTGTGATTCCCTCTTCACGGCGTGTTCTCTATGATGCAAATATACATGTGTGATATTCTATTATTCACAGGTTAACAGGTACAGGACATTGACTCCACCTGATTTCATGGGGTTGAGCGTGTCCATTGCCAACGACATTCGATTGGGAGATAGTAGTTAGGGTTTCCATGCCAAGTCCTTACCCTAGTCATAAGTGTGTCATTGTTTTTGGTCTGGTCCAGTTGTTTGTTATTGTTCTCTTGCTTTGATCTTATTAAATTGCAAGTTAGAAAAGTTAAATAAATAGCCTATGTAGTTAAGTTGTTGATTTAATTAATTTGGTTTTATTGTAAAAAAAATATATTATTTTATTTATTGATTAATTTAATTTAATTAATAAAATAATTAAATCTTGGATTAGATTTATTTTATTAATTGATTTAATTAATTATGTTGAAATAAAGTTAATTGTGTATTTTGGAAATTATAGATATTCTTGAATTGAAACTAAGTTGGAAAATTTGAAAAAGGTTTAAATTTCATTTTTGAAAATTCGAAAATGCAAAATTGAAAATTAGAGATATTTTCTGTTTTTGTTTTCTGAAAATTAATTATGGTTGTTGAATGGATATTTTTCATTTTTTTGGCTATTATTGGGATTTTGGATAAAAAATTGAGAGAGGAAGAAAAGGATTGGAAAATAAATGGAGAAGGAAGAGATGTCTGATTTTGTGGGTTTTGGAATTGCTTGGAGGAACTGGATTCTGAAGAAGGATTAGTGCACCCTTTGGCATCTTCTCAGACTGTGGGAATCTAGGTTTTCTACTTATTAAATTTATTTTATTTTGGTGAGATTCATAATTTTTCTCCATGGAATCTTGTATGAAATTGAAGAAAACCTTTTTTATTCAATCTGTGTTTCTCAAAATAAAATTGAAATATGACTGTAAATATAATTATTTGCTTGATTATTTGGTAAATTTCATGTGGGTTTTAAAATATATATTTACATATATATAAATATATATATATTGAGATATATATATATATATATCTGCATATTTTTATTTGGGGTTATGTTGTACAAAATGAAATTATATAAAAAGAAAAAAAAAAGGAAAAAAAGGGGGGGCCTGTTAAAAACTCAGATTCTGAAATCCGCAGTGTCTTTTTAAAAATAAAAAAGATTAAAAAAAATTGAGGGTTGTGGGGCTAGGGGCTCGACCCACAACCATCCCCCATTGGAGGCGCTGTGGGGAGCCACACCCAGTGCACCCCACGCATCCACCTAAACCCTATTGTCTCCGCCACCATAGCCCTTACCTCCTCCTTTTGACCGGCCGCACCTTACCTACGGGCTCGGTTGTGTGTAACACAGCCGGCAACCTTTAGGGGGAGCCGACTGTGTTACCCACAGTCGGCCCGAGGTTTGGGTTGGCTGTGTATACCGCCCCCAGCGTGGTCTTCGGTGGCCGCCACCCAAGCCAAAGAAAATGCATCTGCCTCCTGTCTCAAAATGCGCACATGGCCTGATAAAATCCACGCCCTATCTCATTTGGGGTTTTATTAAAAATAAATAAAATTTTAATATTATATTTTATAGTATTAAAATATTGTTAAATAATATTTTAAATATTATATTTTATAATATTAGAATATTAATATATCAAAGATGATTTAATTAGTGGCATGTGTAATATAATCGAGAAAATTTTATATCAAATGTTATAGTCAAATTATGGATTTTTATTTTAGAATAATATATTTGAAAAGGAAAACATTGGTGTTAAGACTAATATATTTTTATATCGTGATTAATTAATTTTAAAATGATTTATTTTACAAAAGAGTTGTAGATATTTTAAAATGATTTATTTTAAATCGAAGGAGTAAAGGTTATTTTATTATTATTATTTGCAATCAATTAAGGGTTAAATATTTGATTCTAAAATAATAGATGAATTAATGGATTTTAAAGTAATATATATTTTGGAAAAGAGGAAACAGTTATTTATTTTGAAATGATATTTTCTAAATGGTTGGAATAAGTGTCTATTGTATATTAAATTAAAAGCAATTAGAGTATGAAATATTTGGTGTTTATTTCATCTTGGTCTAATGGAGACATTATTTGATTCAATTTTCTTATGACAATAAAGTATTGAATGTTCATAAATGAAGTGGATTTAGGAAATTTGAAGTAGATATACTCCTTGTCAAATTGCTTGTTTAAATATAATTACTTATGTTATAGCTTTGGGGGTTGTCATTTCGTGATGTCTTGTTGTACGCAATTGGGTTTCCATTGCGATTGGTTATGTCTGGTTTGTTGTCAAGTGGAAGAATGACTTTCGTTAGGGGCCAGAGCCATGAGAGGTAATTTGGGTAACTTTCGGAGGTAGTTTATTTGAGTGATAACTACAACATTTTAATTTATGTTAGTAATGTTATGGTGTACTTGTAGTTGGTACTTGATTGCTATGTGTATGGTTTTCTTAACATACCTGATCTGTTATTTCTGGAAGCAAGGTAACCATGTCTGAGTTGTAATGAGTTGTACTTGTGATGTACTTGAGTGTACTTGTGTTGTAATTGAGTTGTACGTACGTTGAACTTGAGTTGTACTTGTGCGGTTCATGTGATTGGTTGTGTCAATTTGGTTCAGTTATGATTCAGCCTGTGTCTAGAGGTAGTTGGTCTTGTCTAGGAATCCGTGTTACTATCTCCTAACATGGGGGGTGGGCCTTTGCATTCCACTTGGTGGGGTGGCATGCACCTTACTCCGTTGGGCTTCCTTCTTGTTCGTGTTGACGAGATTTCCAGTTGGAGAGCTCGTGGGATCCAGTTCTTTTTATGCTTTATTCATTTCTGTTGCTCTTGTAATTCATTACCCCTCTTTGTGATTGAGGTGGAAGTTGTAATATGTAATCATGCTTGGAATTACCTCATTTGGGGAATGAGAGTTGTAACCATATTATTAAATGAGATCTTATGGTGTCTTTATTTTCTTTGATGAATTTATCTTGTATGGAATGTATGTGTTCTTATTTTCCTAAGTAATTATATGTTGTGGGTTCAATTCTTTTATGTTGTTGTTGTTGTTGTGGGTTATTAAGTAATCTCAGTGTCGTAACCTTAGAGGTTGTTGCAATGTGTAGTGAACTTGCATATTAATTATACTTTAAAAAAAATAAAAATTAGTTCATTTGTGTAGTTAATTGCAACTTCCTCTAGGGTTGCGTGGTGGGGCGTTACATACAGTTCTTCTTTAATACCTCCCCCACAAACATATGCAAGGAAAGGTCTCCTCCCTTCTTGGTAGTGATAACCTCCTCCACACACAACCCTTAAAGATTATGAATAGAGGAATATAATATTTGAAAAACTCAAAGTTGATTCTCTCCTACCTAATGCAATTAGTCATTTTATCCTTACAAACATTTATAGTGATTACTAGAGGCACATAGACCAATTCTTCATAATAGAAGAATTTGATCATACTTTTCCAATGATGGAATTATGAGAAAAACTTAGGTCAAATGAATAATTCCTATCTAAGTTCTTTAAATCATGTCCAACCATATAAGAGAAGACGACTGCTATGTGTACTTGGATACCATGGAGAAAGGCTCTTTGGGCTCTTTCATCAATCAAGGTATTGTTAAATTTTAACACCAAAAAGTGAGAATGAAGAATCTTTCCTAGGATGGTGGCCAATTGTGCTTCTCAACACCTAGATTAAAAAATCCTTGTCAATATCATTTCCATCACAATTAAACCTATTGCTTGAGATATAGTCATATAGGTAAACAAATTGGCTTTTTTGATAGTAGATACATTCTAGTTAATTCAATCCTTGCATCGAAGATTGTTGAATGGGCCCAACAAATTACTCATGATGCCCTTACTATTAAGTTAAAATTTTGACAAGGCATATGATTGCATCAAATGTCCTTTCATTTATAAAAGGCTCAAATGGATTTATTTTTAACCCTAAATTATTATCACACATTCAAAATTACAAAATACCAGTTCCTTTAATGCCATCCCATTATAGCTCTTCGAGTTGTTAGAGATATTTTTGTTTCGAAGTAGAGATTGGAACATCAAATATTGTCACCATGACTCTACCAAAATATCCATCAAATTGATAAAACCTGGCTTAATAACCATAAATTCACAAGAAAATTGCCCCTGTCAGCCCTAGGGCATCAATTCAATGCCAAATTTATTTCTTTAACATACCCCTAAATGCAATGAACCTCTATCATACCATGATGCACACCAATCCACCAAGTTACAGTTCCAAAATAGTGGGTGGATTGGTGGATGTCATTTCTATTTATCCCTCAAACCCTTACATAGGCAAAACAGGGCAGTCCCTGTATTTGATTATTTTCTCCCACAAAATAGTGATTGAGCACTTCAAAACAAATGAAAATGAAAGGGAACACATATATTTATCTACACCAATGATCTCAGAGCATTTCAAGCTTGTATGGATCCATACAAAATAAAAGAACTTCAAAAAATAGTAAAAACACAAAAAATTGCTTCAAGAACATGGTTTTTGATATGAAATTTTGGTATCAACTCCTCCAACAATTGCAATGGGATGCAAATACAATATGATAGAAGTGGGATAAGAAATGCATCATTTGAAGCATGAAACCAATATGCAAAGATGAAAGAAAGTGCTAACCCCTTAAACTAAAAAAGTTTCTTTTAACTTTAAGTTTGTTGGGTAGCCAATTCTTTTAAGTTATCAAATCCTACCATCATACATAATCAAAATGTTGTTTCAAATGACTATGAGCACTAAATTTCACTATTTGAAGATGTTGAAACCTTGTCATAGAGAATTAGAACATGGATGCGACCACTCATCCTACCTTAAAAAATACCAAAAGTCTCCTAGCAATTAGACATAGGAGGATTTAAGATGATTTAAACAATTTTTATTGCCAAAGCATAAAATTATGATGACTTTACCAGGCCTAGTACACACTCCCTCCCCATTAACCACTTAGACATATGGAAATTAAATGTAAATTTTCTGCTATTTTTAGTCATGTAGGTGTCCAATAAACCACTTGGTGGTGTTTCCCTTCAAGTTTATTTACTTGAATGAAGAGAAAAAGTCCTTTGATTACAATTAGAGAATACATTTGAGGCCTTGGTTGTGTAACTGGTGGACCATAGTCACATTTAACACTTGTTACAAAGTTTAGGAGTTAAAACATTAAGTAGATTTGATTTGTGATGGACACATTTGGACGGTAGTAACAATAACTTGCAATCTATCAATACTTGATTACCTTATAACCTGTCAAATTCTAGCTATGAAATGATAGATTAATCATAATGTCACCATGAAAGAACTTCATCCAACATCCTTATGAGTGCAGGTACCACCAAATAGGTATTTTTCAGATCTGTCTTCCTCGAGCAAGGGAAATTCAGGAAGAGAAGAGGAAAGTGAGACATGTAGTAGGTCTAAAAGAGGGAGATCAACTAGAGGTCAAAAAGATTAGAAGAAAATTTCGTAAATGCATGGAATTTTTTCTTGCTGAAGGGGGGTCATGTTCTTATGATGATGAGAGCATAAGCGACATCGAGGTGCCCTTGAGGTACAAACATCTCCAGAAACAATGGGTACCTAAGGAACTTCCTCCAATAAACACTGATCTTTGTGCCAACGAGAGGATATATCACATAGCACCATCGTCATTACATGGTTTGGGCCTATTTTTCATGGATGGCATAAAGGTATGCTACAAAAAATTTATTGAATTGATGGAGTATGTTGGACCCTATTACAGTTACAAAGATTGGATGCAGCTGGTTTGATATACACGAAATATGTGTAGGTATGCACTATCAAAAAATTATATACAACTAAAAGATAAGGATCAAAATAAAGGAGTGGCTAGGTACATTGACGGAAGGCCAAAAACATCAGAGAATATTGCAGGGTTTATAAATAGTACATGACCTGGGTCAAAAAATAAGCAACCCAATTGCATATTCGAGGTGCTAGAGGGAAACCGTGTATTCGTATGTGCAATAAAAACAATAACTGCAAGGGAAGAGTTGCTAATCGATTACAATTTGAATCACTTAGATATAAACATAATTACTATGGGGGTGGTATGTACTATATACCATTTTACCCAACCTCCAATTAATGACTCCAATATACCATTTTATTATTATGTTTTTTTTTGTAAGTCTATTGGTTTCATTTTGGTAATGTTTTTTATATTTAATTTTTGTCACAGCGGGACATTGATCATACGAGGAAGGCTCCAGCCCATAGCATAGATCGTGATTCATCTTCAGGCACTTCTACCTGACAAGTTTACCTCATTGTAATTGTACAAATTAGATACAATCAAAATGTTTTGTTATTATGTTTTTTTCATGAGTTATTGGGTTAATTTCGATAATATTTTTAATATTCTTGTTGAAGTCGGTTGATCGGGGAAAGGCACTAGCAATACAAGAGAGCATCCATATGGAGGTGTAGTCACTATTATGTGATGATGGCATTGCATTTTCTACAAACCCTGTGTATATGATGAGGAAGGCCCAAAAAAATGCAATGAAGAAATCCTTAAGTTGGTATTCATGGTGCCTCAAACAGATGAGATAAGAGAAAAGGTTAAAATATTGACTAAGAGAGCACAAAACTTGCAAGTAAGTTGTCATGAGATCTTTAATTATAACATAAGTTCATTAATGGTTTTATATTTTGTACTCTTTTATGTCATGAACTAAAATATGTGTTATTTTTATAGGATTATTTGCCTCCTCATCATGCTGCTAGCCATGGTCAGGGTACTCCAAGTGTTGCCCGGGAAGTAGGGGTCTATACAAGTGTCAATCCTGATCTTCCTGTGCATACATCACATCATCCGACCCCATCATCCGTGCCTATATTGTCGACTGAAATGTCGGCAACACATACCATGCAGGCATTTGGTAGTGCACCCTCTGGTAGTGAACACATGCCACTACATGTGTCAGTACATGTACCTGGGGATGCAGAGGCCACTAGTACTGGTAATGTTTTAGCAGAATTTCCTGGATCTTCCCGTATTACTAGTATGGGAACATTGCCAGTCACATTTATGGTGACTGAGGATTTTGTTCCTGTAAAGATAGAGAAGGTCCTAGGTACTTTAAAATGTTTTAATTATTATTATATATAATCCAATTGAAATTTACTTATTGATCACTCTTTATAAACTAATGATCCCATGATCATTTTGCAGGAAATGATGTTGTTTATAAACATCTAAGTGATATTACATTGGATCTCTTTGGGCCCACCATGTGTACATGGTGGAATGCCCAAAATCAAGATTTAAAAGATGAGCTCATTAACCGTTTAGTTGTTTTATTCGGTGATAAAACATTCAATCGAACCAAGGTCCTTAAGAAAGCTGGTACCTATCTAAAGTATGTGAGGGAACAATATAGGTCACATTTAGAGAAGAACAGAAAGTACGAGCGTCCCCCCATGATTCCAGAGAGGGAGTGGAAGGACTTGGTGTCAGATGGAAAGGAGAAGGCTGAAAAGAAAAAATGAAAGACACCACCGGGCCAAGGAAGGTATGCGATACTATCAAAAATGTAATTATATACTTATTACTCTTTATTTTTACATTATCTGACGTATTTCAAATTTTTCATAGGCTGCCCGACACATCGAAGGCAACAAATGCAAGACTAGAAAAACACGAGCAACACAAACTTGGCTTTGGTGGTTATATGAAATTAGCCGCACAAATTGTAAGTATCAATAAATGAAATATTGCATCCAAATAATAAATTGCAAACAATTTTGGTTTTATCACACCGTAGAAGCAAAAATCATGATCTTATGCAAAAATGCAGGGCTCTGATTTCAATAGAGTGACCACAGAAGAGGAACTGAAGATTGCCTTCCAGCAAGGCTATGGAGCCTTGGCTGAACACCTAAGAGTCTCGACTGGGAAAACACAATCTTCCACTGCATCCAACATGTAGGTAAACAAACTCAATAGAGTTTATTTAAAATTGAATACTTATGCAATCTATTCAATATTAATTTCCACCATAATAATGTGCCTATTTGTTTTAAACAGATAAACAATGATAATACTACACATGACATTGGAATGCAACTTGGTGAGGGTGGAGCACAACTTGCAGCTGAAGGCCATGGTGTGCATCATGGTACTGGATGTATTCATGTGCTATACAAAATGCAGTATGGATTAATACAATTAAACATCTTTAATTGCATTTGGTGTATTAATTAATGTAACCTTTCGTGTTTCAACTTTAGAGCATGTAGAGCATGATCAGGCTAGACAAGATCAGGAACATGATGTGGCCCCATCAGGTAAAGAGGACCACTCTAATGTTCTTTTAAGCATATTTAATTGCAATTGGTGTATTAATTAATGTAATCTTTTGTGTTTCAACTCTAGATCAAGATTTAGAGGGTGTTCAACATGTTGAGCATGAGGCTATAAGACAAGATCAGGAACATGATGTGGCCCCATCAGGTAAAGAGAACCAGTCTAATGTTCTTTTAATTAATGAAATACTTGTAACAATAATAATAAAACATATCAATTTAACATTTCTTTGTTGTTGCAGTAGACCCCCCCTTGCAGCGGCGTCCACATTGTGAGTACATGACTAGGAATACATTAAGATCACGAGCAGAGCTTAGAACAACTGAAGGGGGGACAAATGATTTTGAAAACGATACTCCACTTCAGCTTTTTTTAGCTGCAAAAAAGAAACAAAAAAAAGTGATTGTAATCATATTATGACAACCATATTTTTGATAATATGTAAAAACTATAAAAATGAATGTTATATGTTAATGAATGAATGCGAATATGTTAATAAATAAATGTTATATGTTAATGAATGAATGTTATATGTTATTAATGGATGAATGAATGAATGTTATATGTTAATAATGGATGAATGAATGAATGTGAATATGTTAATGAATGCATGTTATATGTTATTAATGTTGAATGAATGAATGAATGTTATATGTTATTAATGGATGAATGAATGATTAATGTTATATGATCGGGTATGGGGAATTGAGAGTGATGTGAGGGGGGGGGAGGGGCCAAATGAGATTCAACCTTCACGTGGTTGGCCCTGTTAAGTAGAGAATATTAAACTATTCTCAAAACAAAGAGAAGCTCAATAAGGTAATGCACTTTTCAATATAAGAAATGCATCGTTTGAAGCATAAAACCAATATGAAAAGATGAAAGAAAGTGCTAACTTTTCGCTATGAACATTGTGTTTTGTGTGAATTTGGTTTCAAAGCTTTGTTTCTTTTGTTTTTAGTGGTCTCTAAAATTTGACTTTTGTGCATAACAGGTTAGTGGAAAATTTGACAGCTCTGAAGGGTTTAGAGGCTCGATTGAAATAGATACACAGATATTTGGATCTTGTTGTTGATGGGAGGCTTCCACTTAACCATGAAATTTTGTACCATCTGCAGGTATGCAAAAATTTCTCTACTTACATTCATTCAACTTACTGTAATATAATATCTGACAAAAATCTCCTTTTCATTATACTTAGATGGATTTTCATGCCCCATTCCAAAGCACATGTTTTAGAATAGGCAAGAAGGATGTTGGCAAGGGTTAAGGAATTTGGCTTTACACCTGCCAATTGCATAGTTTACTTCATTCATCCAGCATATTGCCAATATGTTTCACAATTGTTAGAATCATATCCTATAATTATGGAACTAGTAAAATTAAAATATGTAAGTTTCAAATATGGAATTACATATCTTTCTATGAATTTTTAAAAGAAAATATCAAAATGGAGAAGTATTAACAAAATAATCTGCATAATTTCTAAGAGATCAGGGAATTTTTGTGCAGAGTTATCTTGAATATATTTAAGATAAAAGTAACTTATAGATATTAAAACAGAATATCGGTAGTCTAAAATCACTAGTCGACACATCTTAGTAGTATCTCAATTCAAGAGAACTAGGTCCACTATCCATTAGCCAAATAAACAAATAAAATCAATTCATAAGATTATTCTATTCTAATAGGGTTGACTTGTTGCTTGTTTCTTTTTGTTTGTTAGGAAGTCATCAATATACACTTGGTTTTCCCACCTTCTCTTGCCTTGTGGCCAGAGAGTTTCTGCAGAAGGCATCAAAGTAACCTTCAAGATTGACAATGGAAATGAGTACAAAGTCAGTATAACTTAATGCTGATTGGGTATGATTTTATTTGTTCAAGACCAATTTAGATTCATTTTTTGCTCACACTACTTTTATTTACATTTATGTTTTTCTAATATCCATTTTCCTTTACATTCATATTCTTCTATACATATTGTGTTTACAATAATGTTTTCCTTAATTTAATCTAGGGGAGAGGACCCAATACCTGAGCATGTTTCAATAGTTGTGATAGTAGTGGTTTATATAGTTCCCAAACCTAATTATTTGATTCTTCTTATTGATCCAATTAATACTTTCCAGTTACTATGATTGATTATAAGGATTTAATCTTTACTTGATTGTGATAAACTTAGATTTTCGGGCTTGTCTTATAGGTACTTGTTTAGATGGGTGAGGATTGTTTCTTGTGCTAAAAATATTTTTATTTGTTAATGCTAAACTTACATAGCTGAATCAAGGGGTAGAGGTTGTTCTCTTCAAATGGAATAAGAAGGAGAGTCAGAAGTGGAAGATCAGTCCCATCTGTAAGTTTTTTGTGTAGCTACATTGTATGGAATTATTTTTCTTTGGTTTACTTACATTTAAAATTTTGATTATCTGGTAAAAGTCATGTTTCCATAGAGGGTTTGTAGGCTTTATCTCATAATTCAGATTGCTTGTGTCACTATGTTTTTCTATTCAATATGATATGTATCTCAAGGAGGATATGGATCTAGTTCTTCATACCATCAACTTAATGAAGAGGAGCCTCAATGTCATGCTATTAGGATTTATTGTGAAGCTAATCCAAAGTTTTTTATTGCTGCTCGAGGCCATATTGCAGTGCTTTCTCTAGGAAGCCCACATGATCCCCATCAGGTATCTTCTTTTTATAGTCTCTAAATTTCTTAGAAGAAATCAACAACTAGTTTGTCTAAATGTGGCTCCTTGTTTACACATTAATATCTCTTTTGGTAGCAATGGATCAAAGTGGATTCATGGGGTCTTAAAGAGAAGGCTCTCAAACATGGAGATCAAGAGTGGGACCAGGTAAAACCATTCATAATCATTCTCATATTGTTTTATTGACTATCTAAGAGCTAAGTATCCAAGATAACATTCTGTATTTTTCTATTGAATTTCCAGAGTGAGAATAATTTTGGGTTTGCAATCCTATTTTTTTGTACACTAGCTAAGTATCCAAGATGCACTACAAGTACTTTTTCTCACCAAATTGCTCATTTTCCATAAAATTAGATTCTAGTGTGTAGTTTAATATTCACTAGTTTGAATATTTCTTTTTTAGCAAAATTAGAATCTAGTTCATAGGTTGTGCTTGTTGTCCATGACAGTTCCCTTGATCTCATAACTCATCATAGGTTTTATATTTTGCTCCAATTGTTGATCACCAACATCAAATGTGGCCATCATAATATCATCCATAGCCTCCATATTCTACAATTATTCATTGCTCATTTCTCATACATAGTAGCCAAATAATGCAGACCTAGAGCTTGGACTGTAGATGTATGCAAAAAATAATAAATCCCTGCCTCTGTAAGCCTAATTAAACACAACAACTGACATGTTGTTTGATATTTTAAATAGTCATATGACTATCCTTTTTCTACCTTGTAAACACTTACTCAATGCATACAATAATTTATTGAAATGCAAAGTTGAATGGCCTCTTAACTCTTGACACTAATGTTAGTGCATTTGTCACAATAGGGTTAATCATATTGTGATCTAAATTTTCATAATAAAGTCTTCCAATCTGTCCTTTATATCTGAGCATTGATGACAATCCATCTTGTATTTTACTACCCCTGTTAAATGCTCATGGTCTTGGCACATCAACTTTCTCTCTTTGATTGACCTGTCCTTATGTCTTGTCATTATCCCTATGGATACACTTTGGAGCCTCCTACTACTTTTAAATCACCCAGAGTCACCCCGATAAGTATTTCGATCCATTTGTATCTTCATCGACAAGAGATTATGTATCGCTAGGATATTCTGCACTTTCCTCAACATGGTGAGTCTCCTCGATGATTATTCTTTCGATCTCAAGTATGTCGCCAAGACTCCTGCCAATGTAATCTTATCGGTGTGACATAGCGAGTCGGGTAGACATTCAAAACTTACTTCGATGGTATATGTCTTGCCGATATGCTTCCCTCATGCTGCATCGATGAGACAAGATGAGTATCTCACCGATGAAACTTCATCGTTGAGACCATAGGCCAGTCCTCCTGATATATCTTCTCAGGCAATTTTGATCATTGTAACAGTCTTGATCTTTCACCGATATGCCTACATTTGAACGAATAGTTTTTTTTTTTTAAATTGCATTGTTTCGTCGAACCTCCAAAAGCGTCTGACGAATTTGCAGTACATCTAACAAAAATTTTGTCCTAATGACTTGCCTATTTCATCACGAGTTCGACAAACTGTTGTCGTTGTTATTTTGATCTCAAGTATGATGCCAAGACTCCTGCCGATGTAATCTTATTAACGTGACATAGCAGGTTGGGTAGACATTTAGAACTTACTTTGATGGTATATGTCTTGCCGATATGCTTCCCTTGTGCTTCATCGATGAGACAAGATGAGTATTTCGCCGATGAAACTTCATCACTAAGACAACAAGCCAGTCCTTCCGATATATCTTCTTAGGCAATTTTGATCGTGGTAACTGTCTTGATCTCTCACCAATATGCCTACATTTGAATGAATAGTTTTTTTTTTTAAATTGCATTGTTTCGTCACATTTTTGACTAACCTCCAAAAGCATCTGACGAATTTGCAATACATCCAATGAACCTTTCATCGTAATGACTTGCATATTTTGTCATGATTTCAATGAACTATTGTTTTTGTTCTTTTGATCTCAAGTATGTCACCAAGACTCCTGCTGATGTAATCTTATTGGCGTGACATAGCGGGTTGGGTAGACATTCAAAACTTACTCCGATGGTATATGTCTGGCCGATATGCTTCCCTCATGCTTCATCGCTGAGACCATAGGCCAGTCCTCTCGATATATCTTCTCAGGCAATTTTGATTGCGGTAACAGTCTTGATTTCTCACCGATACTTGCAATACGTCAAAACTTTCATCGTAATTGCGACGAACTTTTGTTGTTGATTTGATGCTTTGGAAAAGGCATGGTGCTTGTGTTCTAGCTATTGTTCGTCGCTAGATCAAATAAATTACCGTCGTGGTTCCGACGAACTTGCGTCATGGTTTTGACGTTTTAAAGTGTGTCGAAATATTGGCGAAAATTGAGCGATGCAAATTATTTTTGTGATTCGTCGGTATTCCGACAATAGATTATTGCGATTTCAATGAACTGCCATTGGAAATTGGAGTCAAATACAATAGTGAATTATCTTTCTTCATTATAAACATTCAATCTCTTAAAAAAAATGACTAATCAATATATCCTCAAAAGATAACATATACATGAATTATATACTTCTTCCTTTATCAAAATAAAATACCTACACTCATATTAAGGAATTAACTTCTTAAACATTTCCAACATAAAACATAAAATTTAAAATATTATTATTTTTTAATTACTAATCATTTAAATAGACTTTTAATTATTACTCTCCAAGTTAAATTTCAAGTATATAATTTGAATAGCATATAGAAATGTAAGTATTGATATATTAAAAAAAATTACAATGCATGAAATACTAAGCGACTGTGTGAAGGTCCTGGTGCAAGTGTGTTATGCGAGGTACAGAGTAGGTGAACACAACAGTGGAAATGAATAATGGAGAATGAAGGCACAAAATCCAATAGCTTGCTATAAAGAAGGGCTCACTGGTACCTCTTGTAAAATCCTTGGATAGTGAACTAGGCTTCAAACCTCATGGGGAAATGATGAATGGCTTGCAGAAGGGTCTCCATCCTTTTATTCCCCCTACTCTTAGTTGTTTTTGAATAGATGGAACTCAAACCCTAATTAGCCCTCCTACTCTTTCATGTAAGAATAGAACCAATACTTTCCACGAATTTTGCACTTTTTTTAAAGAGAAAATCTCCTTGGAAAACCCTAATTAGCCCTCCTACTCTTTCATGTAAGAATAGAACCAATACTTTCCACGAATTTTGCACTTTTTTTAAAGAGAAAATCTCCTTGGAAAACCCTAATTCATCTCCTAAACCATCGACATAGAAATTGGATGATGATTTCACTCAGGTCCCTAGCTCCATCTTGCTTGTTGTTCCTTCCAATTTGTCTGAAAAACATACTTTTACTCTAGAAGATTCAAAGGTGGTTTTACAGATGATCCTATTCACTTCCATATTGTTGCATTATGGAGACTAATCATACTCGAATGCCGAAAATATTCACAATTATTTTTATTAAATAATTGACTCTTTATTAAATAATTGTTGCACTCTTGTATGAACGGTTAAAAATAATTATAACCACCCAAAATGAAAGGGGTTATTGGTTGTATGAAACACTACATGCATGGGATGGTGTGTCCACACATTTTTTGGGTTATTTATGGTTGTTGGGCATGAGAAATGAGAGTAGAAAGTCACAAAGAAATGGCTGAAAAAATGCAGTAAGTGTCATGGGTACATGCAACAAAGGTTGTGTAAAGATCAGCAATGGAAAAATGTAACAGCTCTCTAACCCTAGCCTGGGTAAGATAGCATTTTGATTTTGATTTTGTATTCTAAATGTTAAATGTTATCATAATGAGATTAGACATTGATTATTATGGGAAAGGTTATCATGATTAGTTATTATGTTGGATTACATGCTTATATGTTTATATTTGTTCTCATTGCTTTTGTATGATTATGGACATGAAATGGACGATGTCGTGACATTCATATCTAAGAGGCTTATGATATCATGACCCTCTTCCTGATGATTGATGTTGCTTCAATTGTATGATATATGCTATATGCACATGTATTTTGACGTGTGATTGGAGTGATGCATGTACTAAGTATTGATTCTACCTAGATTCACAAGCTTGAGCACACTCGTATTCCTCAATAGTGGTTACTGGAGGTAGTCATAGGTCAAACGTCCTCTACCCTAGCCCACTGTGCCCCATTAGTGTAGTCTTGCCATGTTGTTGTCTTACCGTCTAGTTATCTAATGCTAATGTCTGGAGCACCTTTTGATCGTATGTGGTTTACTCGTATTTTTTGTTGATGTACTTTGTCATGGTTTTTGTTAATCTTTTATGTGGCTATATATTTTGGTTGTCAGTGTTATGATGTGGTTTCATTGGCATCTTTTCGTGGTTTCAAATATGACATTTTACAATGTTTAATTGATTGGAGATTTGAATTGTTATATCCATGAGATTTTAAATATGTTATTTTAAGTGATTTTTATTGATCATTTGAGAGAATGATGTCTTTTATTTAATAATTTTAAATGATTTTATTAATCTTTTTTGTGAGCTCTTATAGTCTTATTTAATTCTTATTTGGGGAGCTTTGTCTATTTTAATGATTGGATTTAAATTATTAGTCTTATGTGAAATAGAGAATGTTGTATATTTAGTGATTTTAATTAATTGATCTAGAGAGCTTTAATAGTTTATTTAATTAAATATTTTATTTCATATATTGTTTTGAGAGTTTATAAAATGGAATTAAATTTTGATATTGTATTGATTTAAAAGTGTTATTTTAAATGTGATTTGTTTTTGAGGAGTTTAGTTAGAAAGAAAATGGGTAGCTTTGTCGTTGATATATATACTTTTCTTTGAACCATTTTGGGGGAGAAAAATTAAAAAAATCTGATTTGGGTGAAGGAGATAAATCTCACAACTGGGAATGGAAACTAGGTAGGAAGAACTAGTTTTATTACACGGATTTTTGTGGGTAGTGGACCCTGGTGTTCAACATAGCATTGTTGTTTTGTAACTCTATCTTGGAATCTAGTCGTGCCTTGCAAGCAAAGCATTTCTTCATTTCAATTTGGGCAGAATTAAATGTATTCTTTTGTGTCTTCCTTGAATTTCTGAGTTAGAAATGTATGTGTGTGTTTAAATTTGTTGGGAGTCTTAGCAGGCTTTGGGTGTTGTCATGGCATTTTGGCTTTGATGATTTCTTTTCAGCCTGGTTATCGCTTTCTTTTTGGGGGAAATTTGAGACTTTTCCAAATATGTTCAAACCTCCTATTTTAAACTAAAATCCAATTGTGGAATTTAACTTGAAATGGCTAAATCTGAAATGTGTTGTTGGCAAAATAGATTTCTGAGCACTTTCATTTTCTTTCATTTTTTTAAAGTTTTGCCCAACTTGTGAAAACACATTTTTTTATTGTTGTTCTTCAACCATCTATTATAAATGTAAACTAAAGGTGGATTCCATGTAGAAATACCCATATCTCAATTGCGTCAGAGTTAGAATTTATTTATGGGCACTTTCATTTTT
Organism: Sequoiadendron giganteum; assembly: GCA_007115665.2. Taxonomy (NCBI): domain Eukaryota; kingdom Viridiplantae; phylum Streptophyta; class Pinopsida; order Cupressales; family Cupressaceae; genus Sequoiadendron; species Sequoiadendron giganteum. The sequence continues at coordinate 167,997,220 of CM021106.1, read as the reverse complement.
CATGTTTTTTGTCCAGCTTGGCTAAAAACACATTTTTCAAAATAGCACCTTATTTATGGTCATAAAATTAAAAAATAATGGTGGAATCCAACTATAAATGCCAAAATATGAACTGGGTCAAGCTCCGATTTTAGATCTGGGAACTTTGAATTTTTATGCCTTTTTTCATTCCTTTAAGCAGCAACTAGAACCTTGTTCTATGCCTCAATCGTGTAGTAGATTTTAATTGATTTAAAAATGGCTTTGTGGGATGATTTAATGAGGTTAATATTTTTTAGATGTTTGGTTTCTTTTTATTAAGTTAATGATGAATGCTCAAATGATATTTGATTTATTTGTTAGTGGATGTGATCAGCTGTTTAAATGATTTAACAACAATGTTTACTTGGATGTTTTAAATGGTTTTAATGATGTATTTTAGTATCTTTTTCACTATTTCATATTTTCTATCGATTCCTCATTTGGTTAAACTAGATAATCTTAGGTCTAGGTAATTATAGTGGTCTTTTGGAGTGGCTCTCTATGGGCCCGGAGCCCACAAGTCGTTGCCAAGGGAGATAGTAGCAGAGTTGTAGTAAACACGTGATATATAAATAAAAATAGTGGGGTAAAACACTAATAAGATAATAAGTCCTCGTGCATCATCTTGAGTGCTTGTAAAGGCTAAGGATGCACTCAAGAAGGCCTATCCATTTGCGGAGCATTGAGTTATCCATTTGTAGGGTGTTCATTCGGGCATGATTAAGCCTTCTCGTATGTATGAGAGGTGTACTTGATTCCATGTGGTGCCATCCCTTCATGCACGCATGATGAAACTCTATCCGATCTACACTCTAGTACCTCATACCTTAATAGTCATGAGTAGTACCCGACATGTTATTGTATGAACATTTCCATGTTGTGATATTAGCCTTATGCATTGTATTTTGTGTTCACTCTGTGTCTGATGTGAGTATTGGCCATATATTACCCTTGCCTCGTTATCTCTATTTAGGCCTTTTGACTACCTCCAAGCATGGTGGGATGGTCTCTTTTGAGTCCACATGGTAGGGAGGCGTTGTCACCACCATTGGGGACCGATGTATAGGTTATTGAAGCATCAATTAGAGGTGTTATCTCTTGTACTTATTTTATCAATTGATGTATCTTATTCATGGCTATGCCATTGTACTCATGTATGTTCCTTTATGTACATTGTACTCTCTTGAGAGAGATGTAACCATATAATTTAATGAGAATAAATGTGATGTTTTATTTTTGGCTTACAGGTTTCAGTGTTGGTATCAAACTCGCTTGTACTATGATGATCATTATGGCTTTCCTTTCAAAAGTTTTCATGCAAAAATCAAAGCTTTGGCTATGTATTTAATTCATACAATAGACTACAAAATTTTGAATGCAACACAACTTTTTGTTTGTTGTTTTGTGTTGTTATTGTAAATTTTTTGACACAACACAACTTTTTGTTTGTTGTTCTATGATGCTGCTGTAAAAGTTTCAGTGCATCGGAACTTTCTACATGTGTTTTGCAGAAAGTTCTAGAGCAGGGAGTTCCAGAGCAAAATATTCAGAGCTATCCTATTTACTCTTTTTCGGATTTTCTCTGGAGGGTGGATTAGTCCTCTCCTTTGGGTTATACTTTTGGCCATACTTGGCCATGTATGTTGTCAATATGTTGAATCAACAACTACTTTATGTGTATGTTATTCTTCTTGTTCAAAAAAAAAATCTTGTCCTCTTTTGGCTCTTAACGTTCGGGGTTGCATAGCAGGATGCTACATCTAGTATCAGAGTGTATGTTCACACACTGGGAGATCTAGCATACTTGAGCCTTCAATGTTATGTTGTGTTTGGCGTGTGTGGCGTGAACTTGTTATATTGTTTTTCATAGTCTTGTTGATTAGCTTTCATGTCTTAGTATGGTGTATAGATCATCCTTGTGATGATCTATTTTATCAATAGTTGTTTCTTATGGATTGTGGAAATCTAATTGCACTAAATGATCTATTTTGATGTGTTCCTTGTTTCCTTTAGGATGCCTCCTAGGGGCAGATTTAGAGGTAGAGCCCATGTTGCAACACTGGGATCTCTACTTATGGTTGTTACCCTCTTGGTGTGTCATGTGTAGTGGATGACAACAAGTGTTGTTGTTGTTTCCCTCCCCTTCCCTGTCTTGTTGAGGAATGCTTTTGTGAGGGTTAGTTAGACCCTTGAGCCTAACAAGAAGTGCATTTCGATTGGTATCCTTCTTGATGTGTGGCTCTTTCATTGTGTAAAGGGGTTGTGACCCTTGAGTGGTTCCTGAGTGTGGTTGTAGCCCATGTGATTGTAGTGTGCTTGATGTGTGTGTTCCAAGTGCTTGTTGTGTCGAGATAGTCATAGGACCTCCTGCCTTGAGTGCCTTAGTATGGTTTTTTAGAGGGTTGAGTTTCCCAACCTTGGCCTGTGTTGAGGAGCAATGGTGCCTCGTAGGACTTGCCTTACCCTATGAGATTGGAGTGATTCCCTTGGTTGAGAGTCTTTTGAGGTTGAGATTGAGATTGATTACTTTCCTATATCTGGTGTTGCGAGTGGGCATGTTGGACCTTAGTATGTTGGTGGGTTGCAGGTGACATGTGTTGCCTAAAATTACCCTTGCTTGGTTTCTTAGTTCATGTTGTTGGAAGGTCTGTTTGACCTGGAGAGTGCCAAGAAGTTCCATTTGTGTGTATTCTCTTCTTGAGTTTTTTTTTATTTTCATTAACATATAAAATTTTTGGTGCAAATTTTTTGGCGCGTGTCTTCTTGTGCTCTACCTCCTTGTGTGAGTGATTTTTAGATTGAACCTATGTGGCTTTGAAGTTGCTTTTACATGTTATATTGCATTGAGATTATAAAATATGGTAATATAAAATGAATGATCATTTTGTTATTTCATAGAGTTTATTGCATTCTATCATATGATTGATGTATTTGTGTGAAAGTGCTTGTGTGATGGTGAAACCATTTTTGCATTTACGCCTACATCAAAATTGTAAATCTCTATCTCCTTCTCTCTCTTCTCATTGGTTTAAAACAGATGCCTATCTTTGAGTGCGTGGTGTATTGAAATTTGTTGTATGCTTGTCTCTTATGAGAAAATGTTTATGCATTCCTGAAGGTTTATTTTATTAGATCAAACCTTGGGTAAAGGACCTAAGACCCCAATTTGCATTCATAATCATAGAACATATATGAATTTGGATAGAAAATCATTCTGCATTAAGTAAAAGTTTAGAGAAAAGAGAATAGTGAAACCATTTGCATGTTAATGATAATTGCATAATAGGTGCATCTTGTTGGTGAGACCTATAGTCCCCAACTGCATTGTTAAGTCTTAAGAAATCATGTAGATGTTAAATTATTGTGCCTTGATTCAAAATGCAAAATGTTAAATGTATGTTGAAGTGATAATGTTGCATACCTTGTATTGAGTAAACATTGTAATGATATTGCACTGTGTATACAAAATAAATGTGGTTAACATATGTGTGTAGTAAGGTGATTTACCATTTAATAATAGTGAATGTGAATGTGATATTTATTATGGAATTGTTGATTTAATCCATGTAGAATTGTGATATATTGTATGTGGTAAAGGTTGAAATTATAAAATTATGTTTAATGACATTATCATCTTGAAAAGAGAAGGTTGTATGGATGTTGGGAGTACATGCTCTTGGAAAGTTTGTATTGATCTTGCATAATTAGAGGTGGATAATGGTTTTGTTTTGGTAAGAGGAAATTGGAAAAAGCTACTCCTCGTTATGTGAACATCCTGTATTAGTGCTCATGTTGAGTGTTGTGAATATCATGTGCTTGAGTTGTGTTCCCATGGGATTGTGGTATAGGGTACCCATCCATGGATGCTATGATTTTTGAAAGCGAATCACAATGGTTATGGAAATAAATGTACTTATGGTACTGTGAACCCCAATCCTACACTTGCACAAACATGGCAAAAAAAAAAATTTATTAGATCAATATGAAAGTGAGAACAAGGATTCCCCATGAAATCCATCTACAATGCTCAAATAGAAAGAAAAACGAAGAACAAAACAAGAAACTAAGTTAAATCTTGTTCAATGAAAATCAAACTCTTGATCCCATGGGGGAATTGGTGTCAATTGTGTGTAGGAATTGGCCCTTTCCCAACTCCTTTGTAAGCTTGATGATGATTTGGTGATTGTTGTAGCTCCTTGATGAGATTTTGGCATAACCTAGCTATGAAACCATAAAAATGATGATTACTTGCTATGAAGTAGACAAAATTAGCTCTCAATGTGGAGAGAGTAACTTTGCTCAAATTGTGGATGAAGAATGAGATGAAGAGTCTCTCATTTATAGATTTCCAAATTGGAAGAGTGAGCAAGTTTGAGCAATGTGGGATCATTCAACATCCAATGGCCAAGTGCCACTTGTCAAGATGTGAATGGGTGAAGGTTGTGCACATTTTGATCAAAGTGCCAATAAATGCAATTAGTTTGAATTTGAAATTAGTGAAATGACTTGTTGAAGAGGGAAGGAAAATGAAGTTAATGTCACTTGGCTCAAGGCCAAGGACATGTAAGAGGCTTTAAATGCCTTGTTGGAAGTACCCATCCACTTTTGGAGGGATTTTTTCAAATTTGTGGAATATTCCCTTTTGAGGCCAAGTTGAGGGAAAATAGAGGAAATAATAAATCAATAAAATTGATTTATTGGTGCAAGTTGCAAAATCTAGAGGATCTTAGTGGTTGAGATTAAATTAATCAAGATTTGATCAATTTAATGAGAGATTAGATGATTTGACAATTTTTTACTTAGATTTTAGGATTTAAATAAATCAAAGTTGAGAGGAAAAATGATTTAAGATTTAATTAAATAAAGATTGATTTATTTAATTAAAGAGGATGATGTTATATTTAAACCAAATAAAGTTTAATTTATTTAATTTAAAGAAATGACCTTAGAGACTTAATTAAATAAAGTGAATTATTTAATTAAAAGAGAGACTATAGGATTAATTAAACAAACTGATTTATTTAATTAATAGAGGAGAATGACTTAATTAGATAATTTGATTTATTTAATTAAGAAAGGGAATATGATGAATTTAATCAAATAAAGATTATTTAATTAAATCAATTAGTAAAGGGGATGATTTAGGAAGAAATGATGTTAGTAAGATCAAGATCAGGTGCGTAGGATCAACTTGTATATTTTTCGTGTCTACAGGTACATGATATTTTGAAAAGTAATGGAATTGTGCATGTAATTGTACCCCTGTATATGTGAGAAACAAGTAATAGTGTAATGGTTGAGTGTTGTGAATACCCCGTACTTGCTTTTTGTGCCATGGGTTGGTGAAGTAATAGACTATGAGGATCATGTTTGTATTTTAGATGTGGGATTGACATTACCATTGTGTGTGCTTGTATGTTTGTTACCTAATTGAGGGCCAACATAATGAATCAAGAGGACCAAATAGAATGAATGGCTCACTAGATGAAAAGGAATGGGATGGACAGTTAAGAAAATCATTTCCTCGCATCACCAAGTGTAAGAAAAATAAATTTTGGTGTCTCCACTCTTCCATTTGACACAACCATCAAATATGCTCTATTAATATGTCGATTGCAAATATTGATTTAGCAAAAGAAAGGCCGATAATTCGATACGAGCCTTAAGGGAGACAGTAAAAGTTGATAAAGTTGGTGATGTATAGTTTACAGATCATACTATCATGACAGGTAATTAAGGATTTGTCGATAGTGGTTACTATTAAAGGATTAAAAGAGGATTAATGTAAATACACCGCTAATCAAGAAAGTAATGTGTGAGACTATCCTAATGAGAACCATGTTCCAAGATGTTATGGAATTGGCGCTAATGCATAAGAGGCCGAGAGTGACCCACATGATCCATGAAGAGGGGAAGCGTGGTAGCTCCTTTCTCATACAAATGACATGGCAGTTTGGGACCTTGCTATGAAGCTCAATCATTTAGGGAGAATATCGCTATATGCCTTCAATAATTTCTTTGATATGGTTCATGATATGTATCAAATCACCCTTTTCAATCAAGAAGCAAACAATTGGAATTTAAAGCATATCCAAAGACATTGAATTCTTAATGGCCTCTACTGTACCAAGAATTTCATTAGACACATTTGGTAACACAATTTATATAAATCAAGGCACACTAGTAATGTTGTCAAAATTGGCATCAAAGTACTCGGTTGAAAGTAAGAGCTACATAAGGAACTCAGGTATTGGTGATATCAAGCTAATATAATGTGTTGTTCAATTGATGGATCATTGATGTAAATGGAGAAGAGGTGAATAGATTTAAAAGTGAAACAAAGGAAATTACTATGATTTTTCCTATTATAGCCAACAACACAAGCTTCTTTTCAAATTAGAAACACGAATAGATTCCTTCATAAAAGAAACAATAGAGGTGAAGCTTATAAGGGATTGTTGATCAGGATACTCAAGCTCGCGACCTTTTAAGAATATGTTATGGAGTATAGATTTAGGGAATATCTTGCAAAGATGATATCCAGAGAATTTCACAAGTCTATTTACAGAATGTAGATTCTGGACAAACAACAATATTGAATTTGTCCATATAGCCATCTTCGGTCTGAGTGCTAATAATATAGGAAGACTTTAATTGCTGGTGAATTCATGAACCATGAAGGAAATTAAGAGCTTCGAGATTCTTCAAGAAATGGACACCAACAGGAATTGATATGAAGAGGCACCAAAAACTACGAGGGAGTTGAAAAACCTTCTTTAAAGCAGCCATTTCAAATCATGAGTCGGTTACAAAATTTGAGGGGTCGAAAGAAGGATTTTTCTTCAAATTAAAAAAAAAAGGATTAAAAGGAAATATTCAAGAAATGGTTACAATTAAAGAGTCTCTTTGAAGCCACCTCAACAATGAAAATGTAGCCCATCAAGCATGCCTTTTTAAAATTGCATTTAATTTTCAATTTTAAAGGATTCTTGAAAAAGAATCAATTATGTAACTGTTGGAGAGCTGTAGTTTCCGAAAAGAGGGAAGAGTTTATAAATATTTAATTTGAACCTAAATAGGGGGATCTTTTTCTATTATCTGAGAAAGTACTCTCTTTTTCTATTTTTTTGAGAGGGAGGAATGATTTTTCTAAAGCTCAATCTTTGTACAAAGACCAGAGTCTATGAGCTCTGTTTTTGAGAAATGAATAAAGAGACATTTTAAGTCTCTCTATTCAATTGTTTGTTCTATAATTGTCAATTTTCTTTGAGAATTCACAATTATTCATTTGTGTTCCTTTGTTATACTAGATTGAGAATATGTTCATTTTAGAATATGTGGGTCTTGTTTTGTTCATGTAATTTGGAAGAACTATTTTCTTTCCTCCTCTTCATCTTTCATGAGTGCAAGTAATGATCTTTGGGTCATTTATGTTTGTGCTCTTTTTCTAAATATCTCTTGCATTTGTGTCATTTTTATGCACAAACATTTTCTCGCCTTTGTCTCTTTTTGGTTAAAATCACACTTGGTTTTGCTTTTAGTCTCTTCTAATTCATTGAAGATCATAAGAGGGAGTTGTACCTCTAAAATTCAAAGGACGATTGCTAACCCAATAGCAATCTCTGGAGCTTTTAGTAATTGATTTGTCTTCATTTTTGGCAATATTTGAGTCATTATTCGAAGAGGACAATCTGTTTGCTAAAATATTTTTGGTGACTATGCTAGGGAAAGAATCGAAGTTCTTGTGTTTTCAAGTATTTTTCTTTTCTCAAAAATCTAGAAATACCTTCTTTAAAATGGAGGTTGGCGACTCTATTGTTTGGGATATGCTCAAAAAATATTTTTGGTAAAAGACCCAACTATTCTTTTCATAAATCTGCATTATGGTGTTGGTTTCAGCCCAACCATGGTGTGCTCAGTTTGGGCTTTTGGCACTGCCACAATATTTAGACGTGCTTGCAAGTTCAAGAAATAAGTTTTTGAAGTTTAATGGAGAAGATTCATAGGTTGTAGATGATCGCATTCAATCCTTCACTATAGCTTGTGGAATTTTGGGGGTAAGAGAGGAAAATGTTTTTGTTCGATTATTTGTTGAATCACTTATTGGAGCTGCTACAATTTGGTTTCAGTATTTAGAAGATGGATGTGTTACTAACTAGGACAACATGAAGAAGAATTTTCTTGGAAGATTTAAACCAATAGTTGATGCATGTGTACTCTCATCTCAAATTCTCAACATCAAAAAGAAAGATGGTGAATCTATAAGGGAGTTTGTAGAATGATTTGATAGATGTCTACAAAAGGTTTCTCATAATCTTCAACCAAGTAAAGAGCTGTAAATGACCATTTTCATTAGAGCATTACATCTCGACGTTGGATTCCTCTTGAAGCGAAGTAAGGTAAGTGATCTTAAGATTACAAAACAAGAAGTTGTTAATATTGAAGATGATTTTATTTTATCTGGGGTATGAAAGAAAGACAAAGTTGAAAAATATGCACAAAAGTGCTCTATTTAGAAACACAAAATCCCAAAGTTAAAAAAATGAATTCATCAAATATCTTTCGCCCTACGACTGAATGTTCCACTCTCACAATTTTTTATCAAAGTCATTTTCAGAAAAGTGAAGTAAGTAATGTGAGGATCGAATCTCTTGATGCTGAAATGTATAATCTTAACTATGAGATGGATGAAGGTGATTCCGACTCTTCCAATGATGAGTAAGATTACTCTCTTTGCAAAAAATTGGTATGTATGACATCTTTTACTTCGTCTGTGACAAATACTGGAGATTCATATACTGTTATAAATAGTCCAGAATTAAACAAGAGTGAACAATTGTTGATGCCTCATCATACTCTACAAATTGAAACTTTCAGATATGAAAGTTTTGATATAAATTTATCAGATGATTTAGCTAACATGAAGGTAGAAGACCAAGTTTTTGAAGAGGAAGATTCCAACAAATTATCAAAAATAGATGATTTCATTTTTGAAGACATCGACATGCATTGTGCAGTTGAAAGTCAAATAAAAAATTAGTCCCAAGAGGTAAGTGAGTTATTGAACATTCTTTCTTCTCATATGCAGCCTAAATTTGAAACATTTCAATTTATTGATAAAGGTCATGAAGATAAGGCAAAAGGTGATAAGGTAATTAATCACCCCATGTTGAGTCTTTTCATTTTGAAGTAAATATTGCACAAGATTCAAGTTCTCCTATTCACAATTCTGAATTAAAATGTGGGATGATTAAAAATGGAGAAGAGGAAACAAATGAATTAGGAGTTGAGTTTGATGAATTTGTTGATATGTATATTACAAATTTTGGGCCAAATTTTTTAAGCAATTCCATCACTTCTACATATGGTACTCAAGAGGTGTCTTTATCTCATGGTTTCTATGTGGGTTGTCCAATCTGTGGGCTGGTTTATTTTGATACACAAAATCAAGTACAACATGGTATTACATCTGAAATTATACAGGTAGATTCTAGTGATCATATGCAGGGCAGCATTGATACAAGTCATTTGGCTACATGAGCATATGATAAAAAGTGGCTTTTTGAGCGCAAGATTTTATCTGGAAAGTTTTTACAAGGTGCTTATCTGATTTATTTGATTGCATTTGTTGCAAGTTGACAATTGGTTGTGTGTGTAGTTCTCATTCACCAAATGTTGTTTCGCATAGGCAACTACTTATCCTAGCCTGTAAATGGACTCGCATGATCATATGGTTGGAGCCATTTAAGGTAGGGTCTTCCTACCATGTACGCAATAGGAGTTTTGTTGTGCTGGTAGTCTAGGTGTTTCCTTTCCTACTTTGTTCCATTTTTGGCTTGCTCTTACTCCTTCTCCTCCATTCTCTTTGACTCTTTCCCAATGGATAAGCACTGATTTTTAACCAAAGATTCTGGAGTTCTCTGCATTCTCGTAGAAAATGCATTCCTTAGATAGAGCCATTGTTATCCCCATTATTTGAACCCTTGGAAAATTAAAAAATTTCCTCTGTCTAAGCATTAGTCAAGTTTGTAATGGTTGTCTTATCATATTTTCCTTGTGCTCGTGGATCATTTAAGAATGAAGACTCGGTATTTTAGGAAACTCTGCTTTTTCTTTTGAATCCTAGATGTCGTACACAAGTCATCACCAAGATTTTGTATTTGAGTATCAAGGGACACTTGCAATAAAATCTTGTGCAACCATAAATGGATTTGTATTGCTCATACATAGAGGTACTCTATTTTTGAATTTTTGGATAATCTAATTGCAAGCAAACAAAGTAGAAAGGTAATGTTGGTTTCTGTCATGAAATATGAAGGAATTAAGACTGTTGCTTTACATGGATCTTTAATACACAAAACTTCCTTACTTCCAAGCCTTTTAGTGCAATCATGGTTGAAAGTATTTATCTTCAATTCATCAATGCTCAAATGTATTAGAAGTTTTATGCATAAAACTATTGAAGATATCATTGTGTCTTCCTACAATGAGGAGTGGTCAGGGGGAATTTTAATGGAGTTTGCAGACTAAAAGAATCCATTTTTGAGGCTTGGGAAGTTCAAGAATTGGTTTTCTATATGTCAAGAATGCTCTCAATCGATTTTCCAAGGCACGAGGTAAGAATTTAATTGGCCGGTGGCATATGTATATGTCTTGCAAACTGGGGCAAAGATTTTGGAGGTTAGGCGAACCTATCAAAAGGCTTCCTTGCATAGTTAGAAGAAACATTAAAAGGCCCACCTCATTATTTGTAAAGCCGAATGTGCATTCTTTAGCATGAATGGTTAAGGAATACGATAATTATTTTTATAACAAGTGACATTTTGAAGACCATTGCAAATGTATGATCTTATCTTGATACAAATTCAAGCTATGTGCAGGTGAAAATATAGTTCCTACCTACCCATGAATCAAGAGAACTGAACAAAATGAATGCCTCACTAGATGAAAAGGAATGGGATGACTAGTTAAGAAAATCATTTCCTGGCATCACCAAGTGTAAGAAAAATAAATTTTGATGTCTCCACTCCATCATCTGACACAACCATCAAATATGCTTTGTTAATATGTTGATTGCAAATATTGATTTAGCAAAAGAAAGGTCGGTAATTGGATACGAGCCTTAAGGGAGATAGTAAAAGTTGATAAAGTTGGTGATGTATAGTTTACAGATCATACTATCATGACAACATGTAGGAAGGCCCGATTCTTTGCATAGGAATGGTGCAATACATTGAAGACTTGCATTTCAAGAATAATATTTCATTCAAATATGCAGGAAGGTAATTGGGGATTTGTTGATAGCAACTACTATTAAAGGATCAAAATAGGATTAATATAAATGCATCGCCAATCAAGAAAGTAACATGTGAGGCTGTCCTAATGGGAACCATGTTCAAAGATGTTAGGTAATTGATGCCAACACATAAGAGGCCGAGAGTGATGCACATGATCCACGAAGAGGGGAAGCGTCGTAGCTCATAGCTCATACAAATGATAGGGATACTTTGAAGAAATTACAAGGTAGTTTGGGACCTTGCTATGAAGCTCAAGCATTTTGGGAGAATGCTGCTATATGCCTTTAGCAATAGCTTTGATATGGGTCATGATATTTATTAAATCACCCTTTCCAATCAACAAGAAAACAATTGGAATTTAAAGCATATCTGAAGACATTGAATTCTTAATGGCCTATATTGTACCAAGGACATCGTTAGACACATTTGATAACACGATTTGTATAAATCAAGGCACGATAGTAATGTTGTCAACATTGACATTGAAGTACTCAGTTGTAAGTAAGAGCTACATAAGGAAATTGGGTATTGGTGATATCAAGATAATATCATGTGTAGTTCAATTGATGGATCATTGATGTAAATGGAGAAGAGGTGAATAGATTTCAAAGTGAAAGAAAGGACATTATTATGAATTTCACTATTAGATCAAACAACGCAAGCTTATTTTCAAATCAGAAACATGAATGACTTCCTTCACAAAAGACACAATAGAGGTGAAGCTTATAAGGGATTGTTGATCAAGATAATAAATCCCACAACCTTTTAAGAATATGTTATGGAATATAGATTTAGGGAATATCTTACAAAGATGATATCCAGAGCATTTCATAGGTCTATTTATAGAATCTAGATTCTGGACAAACAACAGTATTGAATTTGTCCATATAGCCATCTTCGGTTTGAGTGCTAATCATATAGGAAGAATTTAATTGCTGGTGAATTCATGATCCATGAAGGAAATCAAGAGCTTTGGGATTCTCCAAAAAATAGATACCAACAGGAATTGATATGAAGAGGCACCAAAAACTGTTGAAGGCAAGTAAATAAATTGTCACATAGAAGAGATAATGAAAACACAACAATGGTGCTTTGCAAGTCATGAAGCAAAAAATGCATAAACAAGAATTGAATAATTACAATAAGATCAATCCTTATAAAAGGAGATAAAAATCCTACAGGTGAGTAATTAACAATTAATAATTAATTAATTATTAATGGGCCTAAGTTTAGCTAATGTGAAAAATAAAGTAAAGGTGACTTAATTAATTAATCAACATGGTTAAATTAATTAAGTAATGAACCTATTACTCTAAGACCTCCCCCTCAAGATGAACTTAGGGAGAAGCTAAAAAACTAAGGACAAATGAATGAAAACAAAGATGGGTCCCAACAACAAGGCCTGATGAGGTACCCAAATACAACCAAATATATGTAAAGAAGAAAAAAGGAGAAAACCTAGAGGGAAAAAGCTCCTCTCCTAAAAGAGATAAAAGCATGCTAAAAAAAATATGAAGGAAGGCCTCACAAAGACCCGCCAAGGACAATGTCCTTCACCCAAAGCATAGATTGCAACTGAAGATAGCATGGCAATGACAAAGGTTTTGTGAAGATGTCAACAACCTACTCCTCTGTAAGAATGTACTCCAAGATGAGTGAACCATCTTGAATCAAATTTCTGATGAAGTGCATGTGGATCTCAATGTGCTTCGTCAGCTGATGCTCCACTGAATTGCGAGAAATGTGTATAGCACTCTAATTGTGACACCAAAGAATTGTGGGACTATCAGGAGGAAACCCAAACTCTATCATCAACTGTCGAAGCCATACAATCTCCTGAATAGCTAATACCGCTACTCGGTACTAAGCCTCTATAGATGATAATGCAATAGCAAATTGCTTCTTGCAAGACCATGTAATAGGACCAAAACCAAGGCAAAAAAAATCTAGAAGTAGACTTCAGATCATCGACATCACTAGCCCAATCTAAGTCAGTGAAGCCAACAATGTGAGGAGCCCCTAATGTGTAGTGAATTCCATACTGTATGGTGCCTTGAATGTACCTCAAGATACGTTTGGTAGCTTGCCAATGGCTATCATGTGGATCATGTGAGAAACTAGAGACAAGACCAACCACAAAGGAAAGATCAAGACGTGAATGCATCAGGTACAACAAACTGCCAACCAATTGCCTATATAATGTAGTGTCTGTTGAAGGAGTAGAGAAAGTGGAAGACAAAACAACACCTGACTAAAATGGTGTGGGAGAAGACTTGCAATCAAGCATGCCAAATATTTGTAGCATATTAAGAGCATAATTATGCTGATATATGGAAATCCCATTCAAAGACTGAATAACATGTAGACCAAGAAAAGAGTGTAGAAGATCAAGATTTGTCATCTAAAATTGCTCCATCAAGGCTCATTGAACACTCTGAATCATAGAAGGTGAGCTACCTATAAGAATGAGGTCATCAACATATAGCACAAGGATAAAAAAGATCACCCTCTTGACATTGAATATAAATTATGGGATCAAAATGATAGCGTGTGAAGAACTAGTGGAAAGCAAAAAAGAGTCCATCTTCTCATACCAAGCCTAAGGGGCTTGTTTGAGACCATACAATGAACACTGAAGCTTGAAAACCAAAGAAGTGTCCTGCATAAATCCCCGAGGCTACTCCATATAGATCTCCTCGTGTAGGTCTCCATGCAAGAAAGAACTCTTCACATCCATATGAAAACCTACCCATCCCTGTGAACTTACTAGTGATAGTACAAAGTGAATAGACTTCATCTTGGCAACAAGAGAAAAGGTCTCTGAGTAATCAATACCCCCAACCTAAGAAAACCCCTTCACAACAAGACGTTCTTTGTACTTATCTATCAAACCATTTGCAACAAACTTGGTATAGTACACCCATTTGCACTGAACTAACTTTCTTCCCTTAGGAAGATGACAAAGATCCCAAGTATTATTATTCATCAAAGAAGAATACTCCTCCTCCATAGCCATATCCCACTCAGGGTGACCTGTCACCTCTGAAAACCTCTAAGGATCATCCGAAATGGAATGAATCAAAAGACTAGCACCTGATGTCTGTGCACATGTACGCCGGGAATATGAAGGATCACTTGCCAAAGATCAAACTTGCTCTACACTAAAGTGGGCCCACTTGGGAAAATTTTGTATATCTGGTGGTGGTGAGGATGGTATATCATCATTTGCATCATCCTCAAGAGTTGAAGAGGGAGGAGTAGGTAGTCATGGAGAAGTTGGTGATGAAGAATCCATTAGAGGAAAGTGCTCATCAAACTGGATATCTTGTCAAAACAAGAACTCTATGGAGTGAAGAGAAAACAACCTTTACACCTTAAAATCCTCACAGTAGCCAACAAATATGAGTGGTCATTTTTTACTCTCCATGGCTTTCCACTGAGCATCAAAACTAAATGCCCAAGCCTCACTACCAAAAACTCAGAATGTAGAAACATCGAGCTTGACATGGGTCCAAGTCTCCTCAAGAGTCATGTGTTGTAATACCTTATGAGGCACCTAATTTTAAATATAATTGGCACAATTTATTGCCTCAACCTAGAATGAAGAATCCATGGACCGTGATTGTATCATACAATTGGCCATCTCCCATAAAGTCTTGTTCTTTCTCTCAGCAACACTATTCTGCTGAGGGGTGTAAGGTATTGTAAACTGATGTTGCAAACCATGCTTAGTGAAAAAGTACCTAAAATCCTGATTAACAAACTCCCCCTCATTATCTGTGTGCATCCTCTTGATAGAAAGACCAGACTACTTCTCCACAAATGTCTTAAATATCCTAAATGAGTCAAAGACATCAAACTTGTACTTAAGAAAGTACACCCATGTACGTCTGGAGAAGTCATCAATAAATGTGAGCACATATTTGGCCCCCAAAAATGAAGAAAATAGAAAGGACATGAGGTCACTATGTACCAAATCCAAGGGTGCCTTAGCACATGTGTCTCTGGGTATGTGCAGGATCATCATGGAAAAAACATGCCCTTAAGTGGTGATGAAAATTTAGAAAATCAAAGTTAGGCAACTTGATGTAAAAATTTGAATAAGTTATGTATATTATTTAAAAAATATGTAAGAATAGAATCTGTAGAAAATTGAATGTAGTTTCGACACTACTAGGTTTATTTCTTTTTAAAATCTACTTGGTGAAAATTTGAAATTTCAATGCAGTAGTACTTAAATTTCAGGGAAAAATAAGAAGTAGGTGTCTGTTTGACCACCCTAACCACAATAAAATGATAATATTTTTTTATAAGATTTTAGATATAAGTAGAGGACTCATGTCTCGATGTGATGCATATTTTTGTAATTTTTTTCCAGGTAAATAATTAATTATGAATTTTTTATTACAACTTTTAAAAATTATAAAAACTCGTATGTCTGACCACCTTAACTTGGTCAAAACTTCATGAAATTGAATTTTTGTTTTTCGAACCCTATAGTATGTGAAGCATAGAATGTGACACATGTTTTAGATTCAAAAAAAGTGATACCGTTTGAAAGCTATAGATGTTTTTCAATCAGCCTATCAATTAGGACTTTAGTCGTAATTCAAATAGAAAATGAATAATAATTATTTATTAAATTCAAAGTAAAGCATAATTTATATTGGTAGAAAGCTGAGAATCTCCTTTAAAAACCCTTTTTGTTTCATCAATTTTGGGTAAAAAAATTTGTTAGCCACATGGGCCATCACATCACTTACATATCGCCACTTTTTGGCCCATCATGATCCTGCACATAACTCTCTACCCATAGGAAAAGAATCTCAGTGATGTTTTCCATGTACACAACTTCAACATACACCATTAATATAGGAAATCCATGGGAGGACAATCAAAAGTGTCTGTGTACTCATTTGATGTAGATATCTATAACTGACATGTCCAAAATGCTCATACCAAAGCCTACTCACTGTGTCTGCATGTGCTATAAGAGATGAACCTGAACCATCTGTACTCTCAAAGCCATCAATATGTATAAGAAGGATACATAATCAACACTCCTAGTAGCCACAACTAAATCAAGATCATGTAGGTCTCGAATAACCACATCATGTGGTGAGAACTCAACGGTCTTACTAGTGCTTCAATGGAAAATCTGATAAACAGAAAGGAGGTTTGTCGAAATGTCAAGAACAACAAGAATGTCCTGAAGAGAACCACCATCCAATGAAATAGGACCTGAACCCATAATTGTAAGTTGTGTAGAGTCACCAACACCAATCTATGAAGTTCCACAATGGGCAAGTGTGGTGACAAACTCTAGAGTGTGTGTCATATGGTGAGAAGCACCAGAATCTAGAATCCAAGTAGATCTTGAAGGTAATGCTCATGCAGAAAGAGCATGACCTTTCCCTATGTGTGGGGAAGGTGACTGAGGTGAGGTGATATTATGCTATTGTATGGCCTCCTCTAAAGCCTCTAATCACTTCTAACACCTAGAAATTGGATGACCTTCCTTGCCACAAAAATTGTAAGGATCGCCTAATTTCTTCTTAGTTTTGGAGGAAGACTCGCCAGACTTAGAGGATTTACCCTACTTAGGGTTGGATTTTGGTTTGGAATTAGACTTAGGTGGTGTCTTGGAGGAACTCTCACTACCTATTAAATCTGTCTTCGACCTTTGTTTCTACTTTTGCTTCCCCTGAGATGTCTAAGCTACCAATGCTTGATTCTTTAATCCTGAAAGAGCATCCAACTATGTTAGCTTGGCCTACTCATGTGTCAAGCGATCACAGAATACCTCAATGGTAGGCATGGTAAATTATGGACCTGTTGATGGTGAAAATGACACAAACGACATATAAACAAAATATTTCTACTCTATTTCTCCTAAAAAAGAAAGACAACATATAGTAGCCTAACTCCCAAGGTCTTGGTAGTTGGTTCTCAACTATCTGGTGTCACTCAATCGGTTCATGCAACTATAATATTGAAGGGACCTATGCTAGTAACAAAAGATTCAAGCAATGACTCATTTTATCAAACCGTTCTTGTAAATAAAGGGGGTTTCAAACAAAAGAAAAAGATAGATCAAAGGGTAAACCAGTAAGTATGAATCAAATTTATCTAGCATCCAGACATATACCTTCAACAATGAATGTTTTCTAACAGATCACAAAACCAAAGCATGACACAATTTATAGAATAAACTATACCATTGCATGCATCTAAGGTGCTTAATTTAATACCACTATTCGCATATCACAACTATCTCCAAGATTTCAAAACAACACACATCCATTCATTGCCAAGGTCATAGATCAACAGACTTTAATAACTTCAATTCAATGATAATCTAACAAGATAATCCTTAAATCTAGTTTCTTCTAATGACTTTCATCACATAAGAAACTAGCATGCTTCAGCACAATCACTGGCATTCAGATAGATTATAACTTATCAGCCTTATCAAATAAAACAATTCAATTTTAACACCATATTGAGTAAACCTATAATTCTACTAACTGTAAAGATCAAGTACAATGTATCTCAGTAATCACTACAAAATTCTATCTCCTAAACTCAAGTAAGCCAATTCTATTGTCAATTAGTCGACCCTTACAATATGATACCCAAAGGGTATTTATAGATATACAAAAATTTGAACTCCACTTCTATTTTAAGTCCTCCACCCTTTTAGGAACAAAAACTCTCTTGGAAACTCAGATCAATTTGATCTTGAGTTCTTACATTAGACATTAAGTTAAACTGGAGAAAAGAAAATAGAAGAGAAATAAGGTCATGCGCTTCAAAACTATCAGTGTTGCATGTAACATGCAAAGAATAAGAAAGTCATGCATGCATGATATTTATGCATGTGAAGCTGGATTTGCAATGAACTCATCATAACTGGCGAAGAATTGCTGTAATATATATATTTCTGGCCCATCAACCCAGTTATCTTCAAATTTGATTCACTCCAACTCTACTGCAGCAAACCCTCTCATATCTTTTATCTTTGTCCACTCTCTTCTAGCAGCTTTTATCTCTTCTTTGACATCCATTAATTGATCTATCACCAAATCTTCTCCATCATCTCCTTTCTGCATGAGTCCTCTAAATCTTTCATCCCACTTCTCTTTTATTTGACTCAAAGACATGCCTTCTTTTGTTAATACATTTACAAACACTATGATAGCAATAACAGCCTCCAACTCCTCAAACTATTCAGTCAGATTATTAACAGCATCTTGGACCTCATTCCTATGTTTACACAAGAAATTTGTCCTGAATCAGAGTATATGAGAGGTCTTCTCCACAAAATCCTTATTATCCTCCTCAAGTATTGATTGTTCAAGAAGAGTTGTCAAAGGCAATGTACTAACCTTTTCCAATTTTTGACTATACTCTTTATACTCCTCTTCTTGTTTCTTTGATGCTTCAATATATTGTTGCATTTCCCCTATTAACTCTTCTGTCCCTTTAATAACCTCAAAACCTTCAACCAAAAATTCACCTACTTCTTTATTCAACTTGTCTACCCATCTGTCTACCATCTCCGCTTTTCCTCTTACCTGCACCAAATCATCTACCTCCTTTTTGCTTAACAAAATAGGAGTCTCAATGGCCATTACCTGTTGTGATCTCAGAGAGGAAATACTTTTCAAAAATGAATGTAATTGATCCAACTGAGCCTTAAGCTCATCTTTTTTTTTTTTTATCTTTTATCATTCTTGACTTGGTTGTTGAAGCCACTACATCAATTAGGTTCATCTGTTGATTCCTAGTGGGCCTTCCCAAGTTGATAGTACTCAATTGATAATCTATTAACTGCATGTCCCCTACCTCCTTTTCTATCATTGGCATGGCACACTCAGAAACAATCTCTCCTTTGTCTGTGAGTCTAGTAGAGTGTAGGATCTTGGCCTTCTTTTTAGGCCTCTCTTGTTCAATCTCCTTCATCATATCCTCCCAATTGAGAGGTTGTGAAGGTGTTACTGCCCTTTTCTGCAAGTCCAGTTTTAGCCAAGTGGGAGCACATGGAGTAGTAGTCATCATAGAAGAAGAAGAGGCAATAGTAGTAGAAGGTGGCTGCACATGATCTTGGGGTTGAGAATCAACCCTTGATTTCTCTTGTTGTTCTTGCACTATATGCATCTGCACAAGCCTTTGAGCCTCTTCCCTATCCTTTTTTTCTCGTATCTTTTTATCTTCTTCTTCTTTCTTCAACCTCTCCTCCTCCAATCGATCTCTCTTCACTTTTTCCCTTTCTATTCTTTCCTTTTCCAATCTGTCCTTCTCTAGAGCTTCTTTTTCTTGTTTCTCTTTTTCTAAAGCCTCTAGTCTTTCTTTCTCTAGCCTTTCCACCTCTAAAGCCTTAAGTTTTTCTGCCTTTTCTTCTTCTTCTTGTTGCTTCCTAACCGGCTCTTCGGCATCCTTTTCCTTTCTTAACCTTTCTACTTCTTCTTCTTTTTGGCGAGCTTCCTCTAGAAGTTTTAACTTAGCAACCAAGATTTCTTTCTCCCTCTAGTTTCTTGCCTTCTCTTCTTCAAGGTCATGAATCTTTTGTATTAGTTCCAACTTATCATTCTCTTCTTTAACCTTGAGTTCATATTCTTGTTGCCTTTTCTGTCTCTCTACTTCATCAACTGCTGCCTTAGCTTCAATTTTTTTGGCTTTTACTTGTTGCTGGTGCAGTATAGCATCAACTTGTACCTTGGCATCAATTTCCTTTTGTTTCTCTAATACCACAACCCTTGCATCGGAATCCTTTTTTGCCTCTTCAAACAACTTCCATTGATCCTCTGGTGTCAAAATCTGCTCAGTATCCTCCTTTAGAGGCATATTTTCTTGCATATCTTTTTCTGACACAGTCTCATCTGAATCTGTCCCAACATCATGAATTTCTTTCTCCACTTCTTTTCCCTTTCCAACTTTAGCCATACTATGAAGAGCTCCCTTTTGAACTTCTTTACTCTGCTTCTTTGCAAGTGGGACTTGTGTAGATGATTCACCTAATGTAGGTGTTGAAATAGTTGATCCCTTTTGAACATCCCCTTCTTGTGTTTCCTCTTCATCATCTATCACCTCAAGTTCTATCTCTTCGATGTCTGGGGGAAAGAACTCCAATGGCTCTTTGGGAGGTGTCTTCCTTTTGATCCTTTTGTATCCCTTACCCTTTTTAGGAGTGGGTCCTTGAGGTGCTTTGGTTCTTAACACCAACCAATTAACACTTCAATCCAAGACTGTCCTACCTATTTGCTTTATGTCAATAGTTTCTTCAGCATCCTAGTCAATTGGATCCAGACTCTTGGTGCCAATGTTCAAAGCTTCATAGGATGGATCCAATACAATTCCATCATCCACCAATGTGTTAGGAATGTTATCTTTAACACCAAGCTTTGACATGAGTGAGACAGATAATCTTTCATAATTCTTCTTTCTTAGATCATACTCATCTTGTCGGTCACTCCAGAAGTCTTCTAACAAATTAAAATGCTTGTCAAACATAGAAGGTAACAAATCATACATCTTACCCTTTGGATCAAAGTGCCTACGAGCTGTGTATAAACCTAACTTCAACTGTATCAGTTCACTACAGACCACCTTTGCTCCTACCAAGTGCTGACAACCATACTCACCCAACTTCATGGGGAATTTGTGACATCCTATTTTATGCTTTATTCCATTAGCACTATCCTATTATTGCAATAGCTTGGAAGCAGATGTGGATGGCCTTCAAAATCGGCTAACCTGAAATATGTGAATTTGGGGTATTGAATGTACCAACATACCCATTCAGCAATAAATGCCATGACTTCTTGACTCAACCTGTACCCTACATCTCCATTCAATTGGTTGATGACTACATATATAAATGCATCATTGACTCTTATGAATTGTCTCAGAAACTTGTAGAGACAACTGGTCATAGTGCTCCCACACTTTCTTCTGTCCATCCAAGACTCCCATTATCCCTACTCTATTTAAACCTGGGAAGATACCCAACCTTGGTGCTGCATACATAATATAAGAGGTCATAAAGAAGCATTTAGTCTGCCTAATGCTCGTCAGTTGATCATGAATAGCATTTGACACAATCATCATCCAATCAAACTGTTGGGCTCCATTTAAGATTATCTAGATGAAAGGAAACATCCACTCCTTGAACTGAAATGTATCTCTCTTCCCCAAAACTCTAGAGAGCATCATGATTAAATCTGATACCTCCTTATAGAAATCTACCCTCTTTGGCTGGTCTGCAAGCTTGCTTAGAGACTTCTTTTCTGTCTTCAACCACTTTTTGTTCAAATGAGACTTATTGGAATCCTTATACTTACTATATTTCTCCAAGGCCTCTGCCTCATCCAACTGCACCAAGTTCTTAGGATCCGGGACATTGAATATACTTTGCAATGCTTGAGGAGTAAGATCAATAATCACATTGTTTTCGGAATCCATGCACTGTCTGGTAATAGGATTGTAGGCGCTAGCTACTATCAAGATCAACTCCGGGCACTGGATTGATAGAGCAAACACAGTAATATGGGCCAAGCCAAAATCAACAATTCTTTGTGTTCTTCCTATTACATCTTCCCTTTCCGCAAAGGTGTCTGCATATAGCTCTTCAAAATTGTACTGGCCCAGATTGGTATCAGTGATGTCCGACCAATCTGATTCTACTTTGCTAACTTTGATAACATGACTCCTGTGATTATACCTCAAGGTATAAGGCAATTGTTCAGGCTTGATTTTCTTTGGTTTAGGCGCTGCCTTTGATGTTCCTGTAGGTCAATTCCTTTGAGCAGCTTCTCCTGATGTTCCTGACATTTTCTAGCTTTCCTGCCACAAAAACCTCTAATTAGATCTCTAAATATCATCATAAAATATGCTTTAAAACCATACCTTTCAAGTATACATTAGAGGCGGAACCAGGAAGAAACATATTGTAAACAGTCTCTTTTAACACACTGTCGGGATCGGAGTCGAAACTGGAATGGTAACTCTACTAACAAGAAGCGGGCTCAGAGTCGAAAATGAAAATGTGATCGGAACCGGAACCGGAACTGGAATGGAAACAAACTTGGTTTTCCTCAAATTTTCCATTTCACATTCTTATTTTGTTCTGATTCCGCTTCCGTCTAGGTTATCGTTATTTTGAAAGGAAGGCTTCTCACTATAAGCGGAGCCGGAGACAGGATGGAAATGGAATTGATACCTTTTGGAAAACATAATTTTTCAAGTTCAAAATCGATTTTGATCCCGCTTCCGCCCAGGTTTACCATGACGTCATAAACAACTTCATCAATTTAATGCAGAACTTCATGGCTTCAAACTAGATGATTTTCAAAATGACATGGGGCTAACCTGGAACTCGATAAAACCATCGCCATATGACCAGGGGTGACTGTATTTTAGGGCATCATACTTTAATCTTTTAAATGTGATAAAAAAAACACACGAAACCCTAATCTAGAACACGCGATATGAAAACTAGGGCACAATTTAACCCTTCCCATTTTACCAGATTGAATGCACGACAAAGCCCTAAGTAAAAATGAGATTCAACTAACCCTAACTCATTGTAAAAACATGAATTTAATCTACCTCACTGTAAATCCCTAATTTTAACTAACGCCATTTAAAACCTCAATTTAATCTAACTTACTGCAAATCAAAATAGCACGACGTGATCACGACTAAAACGTGAAAGCGACTGTGCCCTAAAACACAAAGAACCAAAAACAAAAGCAAAAGAAATGAAGAATTAACTAGACCAACAAATAAAGCAAGAACCTACTAAAACAAACATACCAAGAACCACGAATTCGTTAAAACGAAATGATTCAAAGCACGAGCAAACACAAAAATGCAACATTAAATAAATGAAGAACAAAAATGATAAGAAACCCTACCTCGAACACAAAAGAACCCAACTAACCTTCTGAACTGATTCGCAAGCAATAATCTTCTCCTCCTTCAATCGATTCGCTCAAATGAACTTCGTCATTGCTCTTCCTTGCTCTTTAATCTCTTAACAATGATAATAATGATACGTTTAATCCTTAATGAAGATAAAAATCAGAGTTCTTACCTACGCCAAGCTGTTGTCATTAATGCATTAAATGTAGTTATGCGGAGTCGAAACTGGAAAATAACAAACATTTCACTACAACGCGACTTCAGTCAACAAGTCAACAACCAAACTGGTGGGAGCGGAATCGAAATGAAAAATGATTTGAAAAATTTGGTAATTTCCCAACTTAGTTCCCGTTCCATCTCTGGTTTCGCCAACAAAGAACAAAACGAAACCAAACACAAAAGGTAAAACAAAAATACCGACATAAAAAAAACTTAACACAAGGACTAGACTAAAACAAAAAGTTGAAAAAGCGGAGGCGGAGACGGGATGGATTTTGATTTTCAAATTTTCATTAAACACCAACTTAACGCCTACTCCGGTTCCAGCTCTGATAAAGACAAAACAAAAGATCAAAAAGCAAGACTGTCGGGATGGGGCCCAGAACGAGTTTTGATTCAAGTTTTAGAACCCGATTTGGATCTGGCTCCAGTTCTAACAGACTAAATCAAAAATAAAACAATGTGTTGGAGACAAAGGAATCCAAACTTTGTTTGAAAAACAAAAAGAGATAAAAATAAACAAAGGGGGACCCATTTTGACCAAGGCAAAAGATGGGGTGGTTATGCAAGGCATAACAGGACCCAAAGCATCCATGATGGAGTAGAATGTAGAAAAGAATATTTTAAATGAACCTCGAAGCTTAGATAGAATCAGGTATATACACTCGATGTCTATTTTATTCTTACCACAACCTTGTAACAATGATCTGAGTGAATTGAATTTCATCAAGAAATCCTCAATAGATGGAAAAGAATTAGGTACCAAGGTGGTCAATTTTGCCTCAATCTGAAGTGCCTTGAATTGATTAATGGTGCCAAAAAGATCATGAAACTTAGTCCACATAGCCCGAGGAGTTGTGCAACCCTCCAGGTGAAAAATAAGACTATCTAAAAAATGTAATGATAGCAAACCCATAGCATCATCCATCTTGTTTTTGTATTGTAGAACCTCAAATGGACGTGTCAAAGGAGGTTGATTCGCATCCAAATAGGACCATAACCCCTTTGACATGATAAATCTAGTCATTTGTGTCTTCCAGGTGTGATAATTGTGTGGGGAAAGACGTTCAACTGAAGAGTTGTCTGTCATGATGTTTATGGTTTTGAAATGTGTTTAATGATAAAGGTTTCTAATTTTTTAGGTGTATTTATAGAAAGCAAGAAAAAATAACCCCCACAACACAAAAAACCAAACCCTAGTACAAATTTCAAAGCTAGAAAGCATGAAAAATAAAAAATTACTTTAGATGATTCTCTGTGTACCTAGTAAAGTTTCTGATGAAATAAACTGCATATCTGGAAAGATCATTTGAACACCTTTCTGACATCTATTCGTTTTTGAAAAACGGAGTCTATATGCAAAAGTTACGCCCTCGAAAGTGGAAAAACAAGGTCTGAATTTGACTAGCAATAAATTCAAAAAAACAAAAAAATTAGGAAATAAAACCTACACCACTGGACCAAACTCAAAAACATATTTCTTGTGATATTTTGTTTTCGAAAATCTGAGTTTGTATACAAAAGTTATGGCCAAAATACCAAAATTGCTCCAAAAGGGTTTGGGGGTTAAGCCTAGCGGTTAAGCTAGATGCTAGCATTAACCACTAGTGGTTAACTAACGACAGTAGCCATTACCACTATTTTTTTTTTTTTAAATCGGATTGCATGTTGTACTAGGCCATACAACCCATAAATGAATTTTTTTGCCTCTTGCAGTCATTGTGTCTGATTTCAATGATTTGACAGTCAATTTTGGGGTTTTTGGGTGCTCTAAATGCGATGGCGAGGTCCTTTTGGGCTCAAAATGCTCCAAAATTGTGGGTATGATCTGGATCAGGAACATCTCAAAAAAATTGAAACCCTCGCAGATCGGGCTCCGTATAACCAAAATTGACGAATCAAAGGTTAATCTTGACTATTTCAAACCTTCTGGACGTAATGGTGAGGTCCAAATTAACTCAAGATGCACTGAAAAATTCACTTTCAAGCAAGATCCCTAAAAATAAATTGAATAGGAAGCGACAGATTTGATGCTCTGATACCATGTTGACGTTGAGAAATTCAACCTCACAGAACCCAGTGAACACTTGCAAGCAAATAACCTGTCACATAGAAGAGATAACGAAAACACAACAATGGTGCTCTACAAGCCATGAAGAAAAAATTGTATAAACAAGAATTGAATAATTACAATAAGATCAATCCTTATGAAAGGAGATGAAAACCCTAAAGGTGAGTAATTATTAATTAGTTAATTATTAATCAATTAATTATTAATTAGCCTAAGTTTAGCTTAAGTGAAAAATAAAGTAATGGTGACTTAATTAATTAATCAACATGATTAAATTAATTGAGTAATTAACCTATTACTCTAACAGAAACTACAAGGGAGTTGAAAAGCCTTCTTTAAAGCAACGATTTCAAATCATGAGTCAGTTACAAGATTTGAGGGGTCGAAGGAAGGATTTTTCTTCAAATTAAAAAAATAACAAGATTAAAAGGAACTCTTCAAGAAATGGTTACAATCAAAGAGTCTCTTTGAATCCACCTCAACAATGAAAGTGTAGCCCATTGAGCATTCCTTTTTAAAATTGCATTTCATTTTTAATTTTAAACGATTCTTTAAAAAGAATCAATTATGTAACTATTGGAGAGCTGCAGTTTCTGGAAAGAGGGAAGAGTTTATAAATATGTAATTTGAAGCTAAACAGGGGAATCTTTTTCTGTTGTCCGAGAGGGGCTCTCTTTTTCTATTTGTTTGAGAGGGAGGAATGATTTTTCTAAAGCTCAATCTTTGTACAAAGTCCAGAGTCAATGAGCTCTATTTTTGAGAAATGATTAAGGATACATTTTGAGTCTATGTGCTCAATTTTCTATTCTAAAATTATCGATTTTCTTTGAGAATTCACAATTATTCATTCATGTTCCTCTTTTATACCATATTGAGAATATGTTCATTGTAGAATATTTGGGTCTTGTTTTGTTCTTATAATTTGGAAGAACTATTTTCTTTCCTCCTCTTTATCTTTCGTGAGTGCAAGTAATGATCTTTATGTAATTTATGTTTGTGGTCTTTTTTTGAATCTCTCTCACATTTATGTTATTTTTATGCATAAAATGTTTGTTTTCCTTTGTTGCTTTCTGGTTAAAAGTACACTTTGGATTTTCTCTCAATCTCTTCTAATTCATTGAATATCATAAGAGGGAGTTGTACCTCTAAATTTTTGAGGATGATCGCTAAGCCAATAGCGATCTCCAGAGCTATTAGTAATTGATTTGTCTTCATTGTTGGGTGTATTTGAGTCATTATTCAAAGAGGGCAATCTATTTTCTAACACTATGGATTCCTTGTTTGGTTAAATGAGATGAGCTTAGGTCTAGGTAATTAGAGTGGTCTTTTGGAGTGGCTCTCTATGGGCCTAGGGCCTGCAAGTGGCTACCAAGGGAAATAGTAGCAGAGTTGTAGTAAACATGTGATAACTAAATAAAAATAATGGGGTAAAACACTAATAAGATAATGAGTCCTCATGTATGGCCCTAAGCACTTGTAAAGGCTAAGGATGCACTCCAGAAGGCCTATCTGTCTATGGGGTTCTGAGTTATCAATTTGTGGGGTGTTGATTCAGGCATGATTGAGTCTCCTCGTCCATATGAGAGGTGTACTTGATTTTTTGTGGTTCCATCCCTTCGTGCATGCATGATGACACTCTATCTGATTTTCACTCTAGTACCTCATACCTTAGTAGTCATGAGTAGTATCCAACATGTTATTGTATGAGACTCTCCATGTTGTAACAATGGCCTTATGCATTGTATTTTATGTTTGCTCTGTGTCTGATGTGAGTACTGTCCATATATTACCCTTGCCTCATTATCTATATTTAGGCCTTGTGACTACCTTTGAGCATAGTGGGGTGGTCTCTTTTGAGTCCACATGGTAGGGAGGTGTTGCGACCGCCATTGGGGACCGATGTACAGGTTATTGGAGCATCAGTTGAAGGTTTTATCTCTTATAATTATTTTATCAATTGATGTATCTTATTCATGGCTATGCCATTGTACTCATGTATGTTCCTTTATATATATTGTACTCTCTTGAGAGAGAAGATGTAACCATATAATTTAATGAGAAGAAATGTGATGTTTTATTTTTGGCTTATGCGTTCCGGTGTTGGTATCGGAATCACTTGTACTATGATGATCATTATGGATTTCCTTTCAAAAAAAATCATGCAAAAATTAGAGCTTTGGCTTTGTATTTCCTTCGTACAACAGACTGCAAAATTTCCAGCGCAACACAACTTTTTGTTTGTTATTCTGTGTTGTGCAAATGTTCTGGCACAACACAACTTTCTATTTGTTGTTATGTATTTCTTCTACAAAATTTTTGGTGCATCAGAGCTTTATGTATGTGCTATGCAGAGAGTTCCAGAGTAGGGGGTTCCAGAGAAAAATATTCAGAGCTATCATGTTTGCTCCTGTTCGGATTTTCTTTGGAGGGTGGATTAGTCCTCTCCTTTGGGTTGTACTTTCGGCCATAATTGGTCATGTATATTGTCAATATGTCAAATCGACAATTGATTTATGTGTATGTTATTCTTCTTGTTCAAAAAAAATTATCTTGTTCTCTTTTGGATCTTAAC
Source organism: Sequoiadendron giganteum (assembly GCA_007115665.2). Classification (NCBI taxonomy): domain Eukaryota; kingdom Viridiplantae; phylum Streptophyta; class Pinopsida; order Cupressales; family Cupressaceae; genus Sequoiadendron; species Sequoiadendron giganteum. The sequence continues at coordinate 167,969,115 of CM021106.1, read as the reverse complement.
CTTCAGGGTTGCGTAGTGGGATGTTACAAGAAATGTGGAAAAACATTGTTGCAAGTTGTTGCATGTATTTCCCTTTCATTGTAAAGGTTATTTGATAGGAGATTAATATAATTTGTACCCTCTATTGGTGGATGTAGCCTGGATTTGGGTGGACCTTGTTAATTCTTTGTGTTGTTTTCTTGTTGTCCATTTTATTTCTAGTTTTTAAATTTGTTGTGTATTCATATTTTTTATGTATTTAATTGATAATTTATTACTTGAAAACTCCAACAAGTGATATTAGAGAGGGTTTGTGTTCAATTATCCTCTGTAGGAAGATCTCATGGTTGAGTGGGAGTAATGGTAGACAAGGGTAAATTTAAGGTAGATAAATTTAATGGGAAAAATTATCGATTATGGAAGATGCAAATGGAGGATTTTCTTTATCAGAAGGATTTATGGAAGTCATTGGAAGGGAAAGCCAAGAACTCATTAGCAATGTCTGAAGAGGATTGAGATATTCTAGATAGAAAGGCACTTGGAAATATTCAATTATGTCTAGCTCAATCAGTGGCATTTAATATTTCAAAAGCAAAGACAACTACAGATTTTATGTAGACCCTGGAAAAGTTATAGGAAAATCCTTCCACTTCGAATAAGGTATTTCTTATGAGGCATTTATTTAATATGAAAATGGTAGAAGGTGGGTTAGTTATTTATCATTTAAATGAGTTTACTAGGGATACTAGTCAATTGACATTTTTAAATGTTAATTTCGTTAGGGCTCTTTTAATTTTGTGTTCTTTGCATGAAAGTTGGAATAGCTTGGTAATAGTTGTTAGTAATTATGTTTTTTATTCAAATATGCTTAAATTTGATGATGTTGATATGATTTTGAGTGATGAAGTTTATAGGAAAAGCTTGGGTGGAACATCCACATTGGGTAGTGTTTTGAATGCAAAAAGCATGGGAAAAAAAAAGGAGAGAGGAAAGAATTTTGGAGGTCGTGAGAAGTCATGAGGAAAATCTAAGGACAAGAGGTCCTAATCTAGATGAAAGAAGGATTGTTAGTACTATGGGAAGTCGGGTCATTTAAATAAAGATTGTTGGTCTTAGAAGAACAAAAAAAGAGACAAAAATGAAAGAAATAAGGAGGCAAATGTGGTAAGTAATAAATCTAATGATGATGCTTTGATTGTATCCCTTGATAATGTTTATGATTCTTGGGTGTTAGATTTAGAGGCATCATTTCATGCTACACCCCATAGAATTTATTTCCTTGATTATGTCCAAGGGGATTTTGGGTTGGTTTATTTGGGAGATAATGAACCCTTTCAAATTGTAGGAAAGAGGAGAATTACAATAAAGTTGTAGAATGGGAATCATTGGCTACTACAAGAGGTAAGGAACGTTCCAAGGTTAAGTAGAAATTTAATTTTAGTAAGGTAGCTAGGTGATGAAGGTTTTGTTGTTACTTTTAATGATAAAAAATGGAAGATTACAAAAGGTGCCTTAGTGGTAGCAAAGGTGTGAAAGTAGGAATCTTATATCTTTGTATAGGTCATACTATTCCTTCTACTTTAGTTGCTGTAGAGAAATGTCAATGTTCAAGAATAGTTGTTGCAGTTCAATGGGTAGAAAATCAAACAGTTGTTGTGGGTTCAAAAATAGCATTTTGGCATAATAGACTTGGGCATATGAGTGAAAAAGGTATGAAATTACTTCATTCAAAGAATGTTTTACCAGGTCTAAAATGCGTTAATATGGATTTATATGAAAGTTGTTTGTATGAAAAAAAAAAAGAGCTATTTTTCTCAAGGATGGGAAGCAAAATAAAGATGAGAATTTGGAGCTTTTACATATGGATGTATGGGGACTAGCTAAGGTACCTTCTCTTGATGGCTCTCAGTATTATGTTACTATTATTGATGATGTAAATAGGAAAGTATGGATTTATTTCCTTAGGAAAAATTCTAATGTATTTTAAACTTTTAAAAATTAGGGAAGCTTGGTTGAGAATGAGATGGGTAAAAAGTTAAAATGTCTCAGATCTGATAATGATGGTGAGTATTACAGAAAATACTTCGAAGATTATTGTTCCTTTGATGGTATTCATAGGTAGAAAATGGTTCCAAGGACTCCACAAGAAAATAGTGTGGTTGAGTGCATGAATAGAACAATAATGGAGTGTGCATGGACTATGAGACTGCATGTTGGGTTGCCTTTAAACATGTGGGAAAAGGTTGTAAACACTATTGTTTATTTAATTAATAGAATTCCTTCTAATCTTTTGGGTTGTGGTATTCCACAGGAAGCATTGATAGGTAAGAAGGTGACTTATTCTCTTCTCAAAAACTTTGGATGTGAAGCATTTGCACATGTAGATTTTGAAAATAGAACCAAACTTGATGCAAAATCAAAGAAGTGTATATTTGTTGGATATGGCATTGATGAGTTTGGTTGTAGGCTTTGGGATTTATAAAATAATATTTTTTTAAGAAGCAAGGATGTCATATTCAATGAGAAGATGTACAAAGATCAATTGCAACAACATGAGAAGAAAGAAAATGATTATGTAGTACTAGATGATACTCCAAACAATAATGTTTTGGTGGCTCCTGATTCCCTTCAACAACAAATACCATAAACTCCTGTGAATGTTAGACAATCAACAAGGATAAGCAGACCTCCAAAAATATTTTCTCCCTCTTTGTATTCTATTTTATTAATTGATGTTGGTGAACTAGAATGTTATGATGAAGCTATACAGGTGGAAGCCAAGGTTCAATGGGAGCATGGAATGGAAGATGAAATTGACTCCTTGTTGAAAAATTAGACTTGGGAATTATGCAGGTTGCATTCAGGTAAAAAGGTTTTACGAATAAAATGGCTTTATAGGCTGAGGAAGATGGAGGTAACAAAATATTTAAAGCTAGGGTAGTTGTAAAGGGATTTGCATAGAAAAAGGAATTGATTTTGATGAAATATTTTCTTCGATTGTTAAAATGACTTCTATTTGTACTATTTTAAGTATTGTGGCTACTGAAGATTTTTATTTGGAATAGCTAGATATTAAAACCGTCTTTCACCATGGTGATTTGGAGGAGGAAATATATATGAATAGCCATAGGGATTTGAGTTCAAAGGTAAGGAGAAATTGGTGTGCAGATTGAATTTTTTTTTATATGGCTTGAAACAAGCACCTCCAAAATAGTATATTAAATTTGATAGCTTTATGGTTGAGCATGGTTATAGTCAGTGTAATTCAAACCATTGTGTTTATTTTAAGATGTTAGATGATGACAGCTACATTATTTTATGTTTATATGTTGATGATATGCTTGTAGAGGGGTCTAACATGGATCAGATAAGGGAGTTAAAATAATAGTTAGAAAATTCATTTGCTATGAACGATTTGGGGGCATAAAAACAAATCTTTGGTATGAATATTACTAGAGATAGGAAAAAAAAAAAATGTTTTTATCTCAGGATGATTATGTTGCAAAGGTATTGCAGAGATTTCACATGGTGAATGCAAAAGTTGTCACCACATCTTTGCCTAGTCATTTCAAATTGACTAAGGATATGTGTCCAAAGACACAAGAGGAGGACGTTAAAATTTCCAAGGTACCATATGCTTCAGCTGTATATAGTTTAATGTACGCCATGGTATGCACAAGATTGGATATTGCACATATCGTAGTTGTTAGCAGGTATATGAGTAATCCTGGAATGGAGCATTGGAATGTGGTAAAGTGGATTCTCAGGTATTTGAGAGGTACATCCAATAAATGTTTATTTTGGGGGCTCTAGTATTGATTTAAAACTCTATGTTGACTCAGATTTGGTAGGAGATATTGATACCAGGAAGAGTACCACAGGTTATGTATCTATAGTTGGTGGAAAATCAGTGAGTTGGATTTCTTGATTGAAAAAACTAGTTGCTTTATCTACCACAAAGGCAGAGTATGTTGTTGCAACAGAGGCGAAAAATGAGATGTTATGGATGAAATTTTTTATTGAAGAATTTGGAAAACAAGAGGCTGAAAATTACTTGTTTATGGATAGCCAGAGTGTTATACATCTTGCAAATAATTTTTCCTTGCACTAAAAAAAAAAACACATACAGTTGAGATATCATTTCATTTGGTTAGTGTTGGAGGATGGACAAGTAAAGATAGAAAAGATACACACAGATGAAAATACAACAAATATGTTTATGAAGGCACTGATAAGGGAGAAGTTGAGCTCCTCTTTAGCTTCAGTTGGTCTTCAAGGTTAACAATAAAATAGAGTAGCAAGGTCCATAGTACTTATTTCTAGTGGGAGTTGCAAGGGTAGCAGTATTATGATCAGTCTCCAAGTGGGATATGGTATGGTGTGGAGTCTAATCAGTCTCCAAGTGGGAGATTGTTATGTTATAGAGACTAATAAGACTCAAATACTAAAAATATTCACAATTATTTTTATTAAATAATTGTTGCACTCTTGTATGAATGGTTAAAAATAATTATAACCGTCCAAAAAGAAAGGATTTATTGGTTACATGAAATGCTACATGCATGGGAAGGTGTTTTCCACACATTTTTTGGGTTATTTATGGTTTTTGGGCATGAGAAATGAGAGTATAAAGTCACATAGCAGTGACTAGAAAAACACAGTAAGTTTTGTGGGTACACACAACAAAGGTTGTGTAAAGATCGGCATTGAAAAATGTTGTTGCAATTTGCTGCATGTCTTTGCATGTCATTGTAAAGGTTATTTTTTGGGAGATTAATATAATTTGGACCCTTTTTTGGTGGATGTAGCCTAGATTTGGGTGAACCATGTTAAATATTTGTGTTGTCTTCAAGTGTTGTCCATTTTATTTTTGATTTTTTAAATCTGTTGTGTATTCATATTTTTTCTACATTTAATTGATAGTTTATTGCCTGCAAAATATAACACACATCTCTAATACCTATATTCAAGTCATTTTTGTTGAGGTTGGGAATTGATCCCTCATCCTTAGATTTATGAGGAAATGCCCATCCCTTGAACTATTTGTGTATTGGATAAAGATAACTCAGAACATCTTGGCCACTCCTATCAAAATTTTAAATTTTCTATAATTTTTCCTCCTCTTTAATTCTATGGATGATTACAACTTTGTGAAGCAGAATGGCCCTTGGTTTTAAGGAAAATTGGGCCTTTTCATTACCCCTTGGTCCCCTTTTTTTCATCTAGAAGTTGGAAAAATCACTTCCATTTCTATCTGGATCAAATTTCATAACCTCCCTTTGATAATGTAGGATCCTTGTCTCATCAATAATATGATTGATTGGTTTGGATCTTTTGAGAATTTGGACACCCATTTGGTGGACTCTTTAAGAAAATACACTAGGTTTTGTGTCATTATCAATATATTGAATCCTATGTATCATTTTGTCACAATACATTCCTCATTCCTCATTCAATGCATGGAATGAATTATTAAACTATGAATTCCTTTCATTTAAATGCTTTTGTTGCAACATCATAGGCCACAAGATAGCTAGGTGCACTTCTTCTAGGTCAACTGCTACAAAAAACATCAACCTCAAAAATTGGATCAAGAATCTTGGTAGTTTATGTGTTTGAACCTCCCAAGCAAGATAGGTATGAAAATCAAACAACTTATAAAAACCTTCTTTTGGAGTGGTAGTGCAGAAAAAAACTCTATTAGTAGTTGTATGTGACAAAATATGTTGCTTGAAGGAAGCTAGAGGAGTTGAGTTGAGGAATTTGAAATGGATGAATATGGCTTTGGGTAAAAAGATGGTTTGGAATATGTATTCCAAAAATCACCAAATATGGGAACAAGTTCTGCAAAATAAAATACTTGGATTCAGTCGATACCATAAGGATCCTCACAACCAATAATCCCCCTCGTGGCTTGGCTATTTGGAATTTTTTGATCAGTTGCAAGGACATTGTCTCCCAACATGTTGCTTGGAATATCATGAACAATGAATCTACCTCATTTTGCGAGGATTCTTGGGACAAGAATGAAGTGATTTCTAACTTGACAGAGCTTGCAAAATTAAAGGAGGTCTTGTCTGAAAATTAGGGGAAGAAGGTAAAGGACTATGCAAAAAAACAAGTAGTGGAGGGCCATATAAAATGGGGATGGAAATCCTTAAGTAACATAAATGCTCCATAGAGCCAAAAAGAAAGACTAGAAGAAATTTTGGCAATTAGAGGAGTGTGGCTTGCAGAGGAGGAAGATGAAGCTAAATGGTGTGGGGAAAAGTCTGGTCAATATTTGGTAAATATATGCTATAGAATTTGAGAGGATGTAGGGAAAAAAGAGGACTAGCCCACACACCTATTATGGAGTAGAAAATGTCTCCCGAAGGTTGGGGTATTTTCATGGATGGCTCTCCCACAAAAAATATTAACTGGTGATAAATTGAAGAGGCTTAGTTTTCAAGGTCCCTTTTGATGCTTGCTTTGCAAAGGGGATGAGGAAAGCACAAATCACCTCCTCCTCAGTTGCGAAGTGACTAATTACTCCTAGAAAAAAGTAATGAGAAAGATGGGGTGGAAAATTCCACTCCCAAACAATACACAAACCCTCTTTAACATGTGGCCTGAGTTTAACAGGAGCTCTATTTTCTCAAGTTTGTGGATTATCATACCCTCCACAATGATATGGGATGTTTAGAAAGAAAGAAATCATAGAATCTTACTGTGATCATAGTCATAGTATAGGTTAAATACACCAAATCCATATAGATTTAAGGAATATTTAATCCACTAAGCTACAATCTCATTTAATTAAATAATCCTAAATTACTTAATTAAATATCATTTTGGATTCAAGTGGGTAGTACCATTTAGGACAATTTTAAGTGTCTACATTTCCCCTCTTTGAAGTGAGGTACCTATTATGTTGGTTCAAAGATTGACACTTTCTGGATTAATGTTGTTGCTAAGATCACAAATTTAAAAATTCATGATGAATTGTTTTTAGATGCCCCACGGTTGCCCTATTGGATGGAATTAAGTTGGTTCCCTAACCCCTCTAGAGATCGAGCATAAATTTTGAATTTTGGGTTGATCTCTCGACAAAGGTGAAACGGTGATTTAAATGCAAAAAACATGCTCTAGAACATGAAAATGAGCTCAAAAATGTAAAAAAAGTCTCAAAATACACTCCACAATGCAGGAATTGGAAAAAAAAGCTAAAACCCTAGCTTCCCTCTCAAATTAGGGAAAAAAACCCTAATTTTTAGGCATAAATATATGTTAAAGGGTCACTTTCAATTCATTTGTGCATTCACACTTTGAGACTTCTTGTGCTTATTTCTCTGACACTCTAATGAAATGGTGCATCATTTGCTTCCATGACACATCATTAAATGAGTTCGAGAGTACCAGTAGCTTCCAAGCACAAGAACAACAATAGGCAAATCAAGGCTTTCCTTGTACTTGGCCTTTTTCATGCATTTATTAGGCGTTAAAGTTAGGTCAAGTTAGGTGTCTCTATATTGTGACACTTTTAGGAATTTGGGTGACACTTTTGGAAATTATGGTGACACCATTGTAAATGGTGATGCTTACCGAGATTTATAATTAGGGTTTCAAATTGATTTTAGCAATGCGAGTGTATTTAGTGACACTAGCTGGGATCTGGTTTGGGCGACATGGGGAATTATGGTCACACCATTGTCTAGAGTGATGCTTCTTTAGATTTGAATAGGAGCAATGTCATTTTCCAAAATAATTATAGTGATGCCTTTTGTAAACAGTGATGTGATTGTCAATTAGGGGTGCAAAAGCTCCAAACTTTGTCGATTTTAGCCAAATCTTGACATTGTTTGCATTATGGATGTAGGAGGTTGTCTAGCCACTTATGTCCCATGAACACTAGCTCAGTTTGCTTGAGGGGATAGAGGATTTGGATGAGATTTGATAGGAGCATCTAGGGGAGATCAAGCTCTGGTTCATTGCATATATGCCCCTAGTGAGGACACATCTAGCGATGATGATGACATTGTGTGAGCGGTGACATAATGAGACATCATCATTTCACCTACCCACTAATGAGGCCACGGTGACGTTGGAGGATGTATGGAGGATAATGTGGCTTCCTATCCATAAATATTGAGTGATTTATGATATTGAATCTAGGTAAGACACATGCCATGAGATACTATCTCAGGAGGATGTCATCCTCACAAACTCATAGATTGATTTAGAGATGTACCAAGGATGCTCACCCATATTCATATTGATAGTTGGAGCCCTAATCTCTAGGATTTTTTCCCCAGATAAATAGGGAAAAGGATTCAATCCTCATTGGGGACTAGCATGGCATCAAATGATATATAGGAGGACACTATACATGTGAGGCCTAGTCATGCTAGCCTCACCCTATCATGACATGCATCAGTTTGTATACTGCCAAGGAAAAGGTATTGGAGTAGGCATCACCTTGTTACACGTATGGAAATGGGAGCATATAGTCATGCTTAGACTGGTGGTCTATATGGCATATGTGGATCCAGATGAGCTAGTGGTCTTCAGATATAGGGGAGCCATCACACTATAACACGTAGGGTAGTTAGGGATCCCCTATTGGCAGCGGGTCATCGATGATATGATAGTATTCAAATGGTGGTCGTGATTATAGATGCCTTCCTGGTACAACAATCACCAACAATTATTCTATGTGAGGCATACTCAATTCATGTAGGGCCGAGAGCATACGATGATTGAGCAATACTTGCCCAACCACGTGACCAGACAGTTTGGGGAGGTGAAAGATACACTAGTAGATGATTACATTTCAATTTTTGCAAGGACTACTAGGGAGGCTACATGGGGATCATATATATAGCCATAGGTTGCCATTGATGACTTCTAACAACTTATGGCTAGGCCTTGGGTTTATGACCAAGGCAGGCGAATTCCCATAAACCTAAGGTAGGCAGATGCCAGGGCCACTCTGACATATGATGCATGGTTCGTTCCACCTCTCTAACTCATAGATCTAGTAGGGGTGCCTCTGCGAGGGAGGCATAAAGGGAGAGGTGTAGGCAAGGTGTAATAGCTAGATCGGGGTCAGCAAGATCAACCTATTGGATAATGTCAAAGCTAGGGAGGCTAGGATCAGGTAGTGGGATAGGTTCCACCATAGCCTCCATAATAGCCACCACAACAACCACCTTTGTAGCCACCACAAGGGCTAGACCCTCGAGACTCATATACAACTTTTGACATAGGAGCCAAAATAGGGCCACCAATAATTGTAGGTAGTTATAGGTGAGCAGGACCAAACCCACCAATAGATTTTGGCACTTACACAACAAAGAGATCATGAGAGGCAGCTTTGATAGACCTATAATATACAATTGGCCCAGGAGACTAGGAGGTGGCAAAAACTAGAGGTTGTGACCCAACAATAGGAATAGGGGTAGGTGGGATAGACAATGGTAGCACATCTGTATGGGCAGGTGAGGGATGAGGTGTCTTACTACATGACACTTTACTATAGAGATGTCCCCCCACACCACTAACAACATAATTTTGAGCATAGGAGTGGGGTCGCACCTAGTGCATTAGGTGGCCAACCCTTAGCGAGACAACCTAGGGAGCCTAGTCATAGTCAAACATCAAAGGGTCACCAAGACCAATCATAGCACAATGATTGAGGCAACAGGGGAGAGATACTGCCCCAATTTTGTAGACGCATTTTTGATACACAACCTAATTTTATACATATATATACTTTCATCGGCTCCTTTTTGATAGCCTCTTGTATATGTACTATTGATGATAGTTACACACATTGATTCTGATATCTGTAGCATGAAAGTCATTTTTTGGATATATATATGATATTTCTTGATGCGGATTTATGATGTGATGCATTTATGATATGTGTCGTGATGTTGTATTTATTTCATTCTTTATGATTATGTATGGACACAAACACGATTGATGCAAATGTGAATGTGATGGGTGCCCTTCTTTATTTATGCTATGTGGTATGAGATGATCCATGATGTGATGTTTATGCGATGTGATACATGACATGGATACAATGCAATATATGTTTCCTTCTCTTTTTTAGTATCTTTCTATGACATGCTATGAGATGGATATGCTTTCTTTTTTGTGTTTTCCCATATGATGATGTCATTCTTTATGATATGTAGATGGGATGATATGATTATGTAGGATGTATGTATGCTAATGGTTTGTGGATGTAGGGTTGATGCATTATGATTTTGGTTGACTGTCCTAATACCATGTTAGCACAGAAAATAAGATAGAATAATAAGATGAATGATTTGACCATTGATTTTAAGATTGATTCAGAAGTCCAACAAGTCCATGATTCATCAAGACTTTATTAGATTAGAATGATAAGAGTGATGATTTTCTCATTCCTAGGATTGGGACTCTCTATCATTCCTTATTTTTGATATAACACATAGACACGATGCATCATGGTATTGATAACCAAGATGGAATGGTATCTAGTGTGATAGACCTTAACTCTGCAAAAAAATAGGATAGTTCTTGTTCACACCTTGACATATAGAAACCTCTTTGGAATGTAGTTTAGAAGTTTCATATGTAATAGTCAACAATATACTCCAAACAACATCCCTACACACAAATAAGCAAGTATGCACCAAGATTATTTTACAAGAATACCCCACAAGCATAGAAAATGAAAGATAATGATTGTGTCCCATTCCTTTCTCTCTAATTGTTTATACATCATCAGGAGGTCCTTAGAATGGGTCAATAAGATAAATCATAAGAAAAGATAAAAAAATAGTCAATGTTATCTATATCTCTTGCCAAAGTAACATAGCTAAGGTGATTTTGGATGTTGATGTACATTGTAGGGAGGATGCATCTTAGAACATGTTTATAAGATGTTTTCACTAAGACTGGGTGTTTTATAGGCCATTGATACAAATTCTACTGAATCGCTTGCCTATGATCTAGAATTTAGATTTTGGCATTCATGTCTGTTGGCAAAACAAGGATAGACAATTGAGAGGGGGGTGAATCAATTGTTACAAAATTTAAACTTATTTGACCTTTATCAACCTTTAATCTTAGATATAATAAATAATAGTGAAAACAAGAATCAACAACACATCAGAAACACACAACACCAATATTTTTGCATGGAAACCCTGTTAGGGAAAAAACCATGTTGGAGGTTAATCCACAATTATACCCTGTTAAAAGTATAAGTAAAATGAATAAGGAATGCACATGCATTCAAGCACATTGCCTAGAGCTCACTACTCAGAAGGGAAGGCTCGTTGCCTTACATAAAACAATCAAATTACATCCATCTTACGAGGTTGAACTGAGAAATTAGCTTCTTCAAAAGCTTGATGACAGTTCTGGTTAGGCACATAAATACTTCTTCACACTTCACTCAAAATTCTTCACACTCTTCTCTGCAATCGAATGATCTGATCTTTATTTGTACATATCTCACACATTCTTCACATACACACACCGAGCATACTTCAAAATGAGGAAAAAATCACTCTTATATATTCGCTACATGAATTTCCTTCAACAACTCTATTGGCAAAAAATAAGGAATAAATAAATTACAAAATTTCGGCCCAATTCATGAACAAATCTCAATGCGCACCAACCTAAGTCAGTCACAACATAATGAAGATCTAAATCAACATCCTCAAACACACCAAGCATTCAAAAAATTAATCCACAAGGATCCACAACACGCTACCACCATCATGTCGGTCAAGAACATGAAAACTCAATCACACAAAAGAAAAATCTTCGATCACGAAAACACCGATCAATGTGAACGTACCACAATGATAGAGCATGATCTAGAAACATCACTGGACATCTCAAGAACATACGCAACAACTCAGTTTACCAGAATTAAATTATCTTCTTCTAGAACCACTTGCTATAGTAACAGAATAGTTGTAGGAACTCAGAAACTCATAACATTCTCCAATCTTGATGCGCACCTCTAAAACTTCCAGAGAACATACTAGATAGGCTCAACAATAAACCCTTTAATGCGTGACTTTTAAATATCAACGTACATAACTCTACACCACTCTGATCTCCATAGCTTCACAGATTGCCTGCAACATATTCATTATAATTTTCTCAATATCGTTGACATATACAGTCTTCAAGGAACCAATGTGAATAGTGTTGACATCAATGACAACCACATATTAGCAACACAACCACAACATCCAACAAGGCCCACACTTTATGATTTGCAACACTTGTTTTTCTACTTGTTTCACCAATGGTTGTAAGATGATGATTTGATTTATTATGGATGAAGGTTTTTGCGGGTGAAAGCAAAATGGGATTGGATGATTTTGGTATTTTCTAGAATATTTCAATGTTTTTGTATTTTGAAATTTTTTTGAGGTTGTTTAGGGTTTTTCAACATTTTCCAATGTTATAAGCTTTTAAATGTTTTGGTGTTTTTTGAGTTTTCAATTTTTTTTTGGTTTTTTGAGTTTTGACCAAGAGCTAACCTAAACGACTATCCTAAGGGCCTCAAGAGCTTATCAGAGATGGGCCTTGCCTACGTTATACATGCAGAGACCACGTAGTCTGATTGACTTTGACTATTTTATTGATGAGATATGAACACTTGATGGATCGTTAGTTTATTATGATAGAATCCTAAAGGACTAATCTAGGGTGTCTCAGGGGCACATCAGTGATGGCCTTGCCTATGTTCAAGCTGAGAGACAATGTAGTTTGACAAGGTACTGTTTTTGATTTTTTTTATAATTTGAACTTTTTAGGGATTTTCATGTGTTTTGGATGTTTTTGATTTTAAATTTACAATTTTTGAATGCTTTTGGATTTTAGCTATACAGTATTTTGATATTTTTGAATTTTTCTAATTTTGGAAGTGTTTTTAGATTTTGATGAGGTTTTATGATTTTTTTTGGGATTTTTGATGATATTTCAAATAACTTTAAGATATAAAAGAACCTCATCTGATGCATAATAAATTTCCCCCAATTTGATGTGATAGACTACCTTGGTATAGGTGGGAGAAACTAACCTTAGGATTGTTCTAGGTATTATAAAGGGGAATACAATACTTTACAATATCAACCTATGACACGAATGCAAATGGGTGATGGAATAAATAGGATGAGGGATGAAAAGGATGAATGCAATGTGAAGCATGATAAGCTAAAGAGAAAAAAATAGATGTAGGTTCTTATCTACACAAGACACTTTTTTTCTAGGTTTTTACCAAGGTACTTTCCCAAATCACCACCGAAGTGATTTTGACTAGAGGATGATTTTTTTATTTACTGTTTTCAATCCTTTTTCTTATTTTTTTGGTTTTTTGTCATTTTTTGATTTTTTTTGTATTTTCAAATTTACACTCTTCAAGCTTAGGCATAAAACTTTGTGAGATGCAAACTATTGATTGGACCTTCCAAGGGTTCTCCTTTTGGAATTGATAATTGGTAAGCTCTTGATTCATAACTTATTGTGACAACAAATGGACCCAACCAATTAGGATCAAACTTTCCTTTACTATCCTAATCTGGAAAATTCTTATGATTTTACTTGAGGACAAGATCCCCTACCTAGAAAGACGGATTCTTGATCTTCTTTTTGTAGCTTCATTTCAATGAATTTTGGTATGCTTGTAAGTGATTTAAGGCATCAAGATGATGCTCATCTAGGAACTCTTACTCGTTCAGTTGAGATACCCTATATTCTTCATCAGTGATAAGATTCTGTAGTGAAACTCACAATGAGGGAATCTTGACTTCAATAGGTAGGATGGCTTCTGATCTATAGACCAAGGAGAAAGGGGTTGCACTAGGTGTGCATACTGGTTCTATAAGCCCATAGGGCAGTGTTTAACTATAGATTCTAGTCATGACCAGCTTCATTGACCATTTTCTTTAGGATTTTTCAGAATGGTCTTGTTTGTAGCCTCAACTTGACCCTTTCCCTGGGGGTAGTAGGGGGTAGAGAACCGATGTTGGATGTTAAATCGTTGGTATAGCTCTCTTACATTCTGATTCTTGAAGAGTCTTCTTTTATTTGAGATAAGGGCTTGGTGAACACCATAGCAGAAAATAAGGTAATTCAAGATAAACTTAGAGATTAGGAATGGCTTCCATCCACTTAGTAAAGTATTCAGTGAGTATGATGATAAATTTGTGGCCATAAGATGAGGTGGGGGTAATATTTCCTATAAGGTCAAGCCCCCACTGTGAGAAAGGCCAAGGTGTGACCATTGGTTGTTACTCCTGAGCTAGAGCATGGATAAAATCTCCATGTTGTTTACACTGGATACATTAATACACATACTGATGAGCCTCTCTTTCCATGGTTGGCCAATAGTACCTTATCCTCAGCAATTTCTTGGATAAGGTCATACCACTAGAATGAGAACCAAAAATTCCTCCTTGTGCTTTTTTCAAGGTAGTCAAAGCTTCCTCCTGGTTGAGACATCGTAGTAATGTCCCCTTGATGCTTCTATGGTATAGGGTATCACCTAAGATTACGAATCGAGATTCCTTTTTAACAAAGGTTTTCTTTAGGTTAGAGGTGTTATTAGATGGGAGGATACCTTTCCTAAGATAGGTGAATATATCATGATACCAAGGGGAACCGGGACCAACAATTACACACACAAATTTAGATTTAAGAATTTCAAAAGCTGTTATGAGAAGTTTTTCTACCAAGAATTCACATTGAAGGACATTGTGTGGCATGTCTAACAAGGACCCAATTATCACCATGGCATATGTTGCTCAATTGTTCATATGAGGTATCTACTCAAAGGTTACATCAATGAAGAGGTCCTTCAGAATTTCTACCATCTTCTTATAAGGAGTGATTTTATCATCCTTGGTTTGGTAGTCATCATTGACTTGCTTAAAAAACAACTGTGGGTCCATGTAGACTTTTGACTCCTATATATACCAGTGGATTGCTATTCTTAACCCCATTACGAGAGCATCATACTCAGCAATATTGTTGGTACATACAAATGATAACTAGTATGAATTTGGAATACAATCACCTTGATGGGTGATAAAGAGAATACATGTACTTGATCCATGTTGGGCATATGATCTATTTAAGTACATTGTCCATTGATCTACTGCATTGAGGAGAAACATTTATTCATTAGGAAATTCAATTATCAAAGGATTCTCCACATAAATGGGTGCTTCTACTAGTTGGTCTATAATAACTTGTCCTTTGATAGCCTTATGCTCCACATACTCTATATGTCAAACTCTATCAAGATCATTACCCATTTGGCCATTCAACGAGTGAGAGTTTCTTTAGACAATAGATATTTCAATGGGCCGATCTTAGCAATAAGCTTGATTTGGTGTGAAAGCATGTAATGTCTGAATTTTTGTGAGGCAAAGACCACTAATAGACATACCTTATCAATGCATGAGTATTTAATTTCATATCCTACCAAGGTCCTATTGATGTAATAGATGGCTCTTTCCTTTCCCATTTCATCGTGTTGGACTAGAAGAGCTCCTAGTGCTGCTGATGTTACTGAGATGTATAGGATCAATGGCTTGTTTGGTATCGGCGGCATGAGAATTGGAGGTGATAATAGGTAGTCCTTGATTTGATGAAAGGATTTTTTATATTTCTCATCCCACTTATATGCTATCCCTTTATGGAGAAGATGTGAGAAAGGGTAGATCTTGTCTGAAAATTGCGTTATGAATCTTCTAATGGATTGTAACCTTCCTTGTAGCCCTCTCATCAGTTTCAATGTTTGGTGGTTCCATGTCTAAGATTGCTTTCACATTTGTTGGATCTATCTCTCTCCCTCTTTGTGATGCTATATAGCCAAGAATTTTGCTTGATGTAACCCCAAAGACGTATTTTTTCAGATTTAGTCTTACCTTATACTCTTTGAGCCTACCAAAGATTGGTCCCAACACCTCTATGTGCTCCTTGTTTTTGATTTAGCCAAAATATCATCCACATAGTCTTTGACTATTTTATGGATCATATCATGAAATATTAGGGTCATCTCCCTTTGATAGGTCACTCCAACATTTTTTAGGCCAAATAGCATGATGTTCCAATAGTATGTTCCCCATGGAAAAGTGAATGCAATTTTATGTTGATCCTCCTTGGCGATCATCATTTGGTTACATCCTAAGAACCCATCCATGACTGATAACATTTCATGTCCTTTTGTTAAATTGGAAATGATGTTGATGTTTGGAAGAGAGAAATCATCCTTTGGACATGCTTTGTTGAAGTCCCTAAAATCTGTGCATATTCTGATGCCCTCAATGGGTTTGGAGACTAGTACTAGGTTAGAAATCCACTCATGATAGATGATTGGTTGGATGAATCTGATGTCAAGAAACTTTTGTAGCTCTAGTTTAACCATTAGTGCTATCTGAGGGTGCATCTTTCTCAATTTTTGTTTGATTGGTTTGGCTTCAGGATACACTACTAAGTGATGCACAACCACTTTAGGGTCGAGTCTAGGCATGTTTGTGTAGGACCATGCAAATTTTTCCCTTCTTTCTTTTAGGAACATTGCTAATTTTTTCGATTCATCATCTAACAATGATTCAACATAAAAGGTTAACTTAGGTGCCTCCTCTATTCCTACATTCACTAGAGTATCCTTCTCTACTAGTATTGTTGATTTTTCTAGATGCATTGCACTAAGGGGGAGATTGAATCCCTCATCCTTAGGTGCCTCAAAGAGGTTTTCATCTTGAGATATGTCCTTTCTTTTTACTATTTTATGATCTAAAAGCTCCATGGTGTGGTTTTCACTTAAAGATCTACATGTTATTCTCATGTCATCAATTTTATGATTGAGGTATTCAATTGTCTCCCCATAGTACGCCTGTGTGTCTAGCTCTATATCAAATCCTAATTTGTGATCTCCACATGGTAAGTTGTCAGAGTCCCATGAATTATGACATCGCTTCATCATTTTCAAATATATAAAGAATTGGTAGTCCTCATTGGTCCCATTCAATGAGTTGGGGGTATACTAGGCTTAATTTAGTGGCTTGGCTGTTTGGGGTGAAAGATATTATGGATATCATAAAGAGATAGTTATCCTCAAATAATTCAGTGACATCGAGGGGAAAGTCATCTAGGGTAGTATCACATGATGTTGGTAACCAAGAGGAAGCCTCAACATGCTTATTAGAATTACCTTTTCCAATAAGGGTATCCTTGCTAGTAGTACATCCTAAGGCATGATTTTTTGGATGTCTCTCAGGAACGATGGGTTCTATCAAATCATTGTCATTTTGTCCTAGCTTTTCATTCTTATTGTACCCCCATCCCATCATTAGCTGTAAAACTTTATTATCATCTTCCATGGGAACAACGAGCATGGGTAGGTTTTCTTGATAGAGAAATTTGGATACATCTTCCTCATTGATATCTTCTTTGTTCAAGTTCCCCCACTTGGTGAAAGTGGTAGATGCAAGATTTAGTGTTTTAGTTACTTTGTTGATAGGTGTGGATTTTCCATGAGATTTGGTGGAAAGAAGTAACTGACCGAACACAAAAGTGTCCTTTAGATTATAATCTATGCAACTACTATCCTTGATAACTACCTTGATATTGGGTATATTTTGTACAATGGGTGTTTTGGATTTTGAGGTAGATGCAAGGGAAGATGGGTCAAAAAATGAGGAGGATATAGGTCCTTCATCACTATTAGGTATTTGGTGGATCTTGAAGAACTTAGCCTCAAGGTTCTTACAATAGTAGAAAGGCTCAAGATCTCCATGGATAGTAACTTTTTTATCCTCAAAGGGGAATTTGACACATTGGTGATAGGTGGAATCTGCAACTTGCATGGCATGAATACATGGTCAACCAAGTAGGATGTTGTAGTGGAGGTCAAGATTTAGAACTTGGCATGTGGTCTCATCCATGACGGGTCCCACTTGGATATGTATCTTGATGATGTATTAAGATACTTGTTCTTGATTTCCATATGCCCTTATAGTTGTACTTTGTCTTTTCAATAGCATCCTCTGAATAACCCAAGTTCTTGACTAACTAAAGGGTGCAAATGTTTAGACCAGCACCTCCATCTACTAAGACTCTTTTAACTTTATTCTTAGGAACAATGAACTTAAGATGCAAAGTGTGATTGTGGGATGGCTGCATTGGGAGGTCTTGTTCTGAGAAAGTGAGAAGATGAGGGGTAGTGATATGCCCTACCATAGCTTGAAACTACTTTGTATCAATATTCTCAAGGACATAGGAAGCTGATAAATCCTTTTCTAGTATATCGCTATGTGCAGGGGATATCTTTAATAGTTCCAGAATAGAGATCTATGTGGGGGTCTTCTTTAGCTTATCTAGGAGATTGTAGTTACTAGGGTTTGGTGTTGATTGTCTAGATTGTGCCCTAGGTTGGTATGAAGCTCCTTGGATTATAAACTTTCCATATTGTGTGGTGAATACACACTTTGAACTAGGACCATGGATGGTGATGACTATTACAAAATTGTCACAAGAGGCGACAACATTGGAATAGACATGTCTTACATTAGTGTAATTCTTCCCCTCACCATTGTCATTCCCTCTATTGTGATCTGGCATTGGATTCTTGTATATCTTGAGGTCTTTATTACCAGTTGGTATATCGATAGTTATGTCTCCATTTTCAACAAGATCTTGGATCATTTTCTTCAACTTCATACTATGTCACAAAAAAATGTATCCTTGGACATTTTTACACTCATTTGGGTCTTTCTTGTAGATTTTGGCTTGATTTTCCCTAAATTTAATGTTGTAATATAGCCAACACATTCACATTAGGTCTTGAACTCTTGTAAATCAATAAAAACCTTATGATGTCTTATAAAGGTGTTGTGAAGTGTTGTAACACACTTTCACACTTTTCTAGAACCTTTCTAATGTATTTCACTTAAATAATCTCTTTTTCTTAGTTACCAATCCTTATTTCAAAGTGTTGTAAGGAGTTGTAAAAAACTCTCTCACTTTTCTAGGCTTGTCATCAATAATTTGACATGTTCTTATGTTTAAATGGCCCCTTAATGCACTTACAGGTCATACCTAAAGTGTTCTTGAGAATAATCTCGTTAAACATCATTAAATACATCCTAATTCTTGACACCCAATAAGATTGCCCTGGTGGGACCAAGTTGCCACTTGGGGTGACTTAGTCCCATTTGGCTTAAAAATCAAAATTATTTTATAATTGTGGTGGGATATTATTCTCTAGACCTTGAGGTTGGCCTGTGATGAGGTATTTTTTGGAATTAGGGCATAATCATGTATAAATAAAGGGTTTTCCTCTCATTTTCGTCCCTATCTACCTACCTAGCTATCAATCTATTCAAGCATTCAAGAATTCATCCATTGGAGCTTATACTTGCATATCTTTAGATTTATACATCAAGGGTTTGGAAATTTGTAGCATTGCATGTTCTTCATTCATCATTAATTTTCCATTTCATTTCATTTTCAAGGGTTTGATTACCAAACTGGGGTTTGCCTATTCTCTAACCCTTAACCATTTCCATGTCTTTGCATGTGTGTTTTTGCAGGTCTTGTATGCAGATTTGTCAAAGAGAAAGGTGTTAAAAGGTGTCAACATCTCATCAAATTCATTCAAAAATAACAAAACCCTAAAAGGAGCTTGGAGATCACCTACAGGTCAAAGTCTGCAGATTTAGATCCAAATTCTTGTCAAGAGCTCAAGTATAGATTGAAAGCTATAGATTACATCTTCGAGATTATTGAAAGCTGGAGGTAGGCTAAGTTGCCATCAATGGTGAATTAGTCCCATTGTTGGGCCTGAAAAGTGATTTATGCAACTCTGGATACCTAGTTTCCAGAAATCTATTCTAGTAGAATCTCCTCAAAATAGGACTAAGTCGCCCAACTTGGGGTAAGTGTCCCAATCAGCTTCAACATTTTTTTTTGAAGGATTCTAGAGCCTCTCTGCATCAAATTCCAATTTCTAGGTACACCTCTCCAGTACCTTTCACTTATGTTATTGTTTGTTTGCATTCTTAGGTCATTTTGCATATCACATTGTGTTTTCAAATGTCTTGCATTTCATTAGTTTTACATTAATAATTCATCTCTTCTATTAGTTTATTTCATTTAGGATATTTTTTTTAGGAATATCTTAATCATATTAGCATTATTCTTGAGTGAACCTCCAAGTTTTTTTGGGAAATCTCTCTCCTTTTAGGTTCAAAACCCTAGAAGTGTAAGAGAGCAATCTATCCCCAAAAATTTTTGATTCACATACAACTTGACATTTTATGTCCTTTGATCTTGTGAAAGTCACAAAGATCCTTTTCATTATACCAAGGTGGTTTAGCTTTAGGTTCTTGATAGTTCTAGAAATTCGATAGTGTAATCATGTTTGAATGTACCAATTTCTACATGATAGATTCAATAGGTTCCCCCAATGGTGTGTATTTACGTTTTGGGTAGTTATTCCTATTGGGGGGTCCTCGTTGTTGTGTTTCAATGTTATTGATTTGGTTATTCAGTGGTGGTGGGGTGGTTTGTTGTATACTTTGTTGGGTCTTGGTTGATTGACTAGTGTTTTTCCTAGGAGCACTTATGATGACTTTAGCCTCAATGACACCATCATTTGTTACATTCTTTTTCTTATCCCATATGTGGGGCTTGTCATTCAAATTGGTAGATGGGTGGTTGTCTATATAAGCTTGTGTGTTTACCTATGAGATTTGGGCTCTCTTGATGTTGAGGGCCCTAGGGAGTAGCTCATCATAAGTGGTGATGCATTTCATCTTTAATTGGAAGGACAAGTCCCCTTCAACATTAGCAATGATAATTCCTACTTGTTGTTCTTCAGGAATGGTCTTTCTCTTACTAGCTCTTTGCCTCCACCTTTGTAAGAAATTAGCAAAGGATTCCCCTTTGTTTTTCTTGAGAGTGTAGAACTCTTCTAATCTTACATCTGTCAAGGTTAAAGGAGAAATGTTCTATGAACCTGTCAATTATTTCTTGGAATGTTGTGATACTTGGAGGTAGTTTTGAGAACCGATCAATTGTTGGGCCCAACAAAATGCATGGGAAGAGGTGCATCAAGTAGGAATGATTGTAGGAAACCTCCATACCAATGACATGGAATTCTTTGATGTGATATGTAGGATTTCGCTTCCCCTTGTATTTATCAAACTTACGGACCTCAAAACTGAGTGGGAAAGGTACCATGGTGATTTTATATCAACTGGGTATGAACACAAGTTTTGTTTCATATGTAGCTTCTTCTTTTTTCCCATTTGAATGTCCTAAATCTGTTATATTAGTGCCTTGCATCATCTTGTAGATTTGATGGAGGAGCATATGTTGTGTACTGTGGGATGGCAGATGAGTTATAAGTGGGATTTTGATATGGTGGGGTGTTATATGGCATGTATGACAGATTCTGATATTGTGAAGATGAGGGTGATAGAGGTGGTGGTGTATATGATCCTTGTGCAATTGGATTGACGACGTTTTGTTGGGGGTTATAGTACAAAACTTGTTGTTGTGAAAGCAGTTGTTGTTGGGTGTATTGTTGGGCTAGCAATGCTTGTTGTGCGTGTTGTTGTTGTGAGATCAAGGCTTGTTGTTGAGATTGTTGTGTTGTTGTGGGACCAAGCCTTGTTGTTGAACTTGTTGTTGTTGTAAGGCTTGTTGGTAACCTTGGTATGCCTATTGTAACACTTGTTGATAAGCTTGTTGTGCTTGTTGCAAAGCTAGAGTGTGAGCTTTTTGCACCTACAATGTGGTTTTTTTATTTTGGGATGGATTTTTAGTGATGATGGCATGAGTGGGTTGAGGGATGATTTGAGGTGGTTGCGATGTGGTAAGTGTCTGTGGGTTGTTTTGTGTTACCATTCCTTGTAAGATTGTTTACTGGGATGGAGGAATGTAAGTTTGGGGCCCCATTTTATTTTGCATGGATTGGGGAACCAATGGTAAAGATGAGGGTGTCATTTGGTATTGTGATTCCAATGACACATTTTAACATTGAGTCAACTGACTGGAAGGGTTCTCTTGACCGATGTGTTGAGGGTTCCCTTGTTTTTGATGTGGGATCAAGGTATTACCTTGGTTTATGGGGTTTGTGTTCGATGTGTTGCTTTGATTTGGATTGATGATATGTGGGGTTGATGTGAATGGAGGATTGACTTGAGTATTTTGGGTAACCACTTGTTTCGATGTGTCAATGTGGTTGTTGGAACCACATGTTAATCATTGCCCTTGTGTGAGGGTGTTGACTTGCCCCTATTGTCCTATTTGAGGTACTTGGTTCTCATTACCTTGTGTAACATTGGACACACTTTGGGTACTTGTGGTGATGGATGAAGATGGTTGCACTCAAAATGTTGAGGTCATCATGGTGTTATAGAATGTAAGTGGTTTGTGTAGATGTAGAGGGTGCTTTGGAATGGTGGTGGAAGAATGAATTGGGGAACCAAATGTTGGTGTCCAACTTATGTTTTAGGGAAGGTTTGTGTTTAGAGTACCCACAAGTGTGTTGCTTTCCAAAGGAAGAGTATGACCAAAGTTGGTGGAAACCCTAGTTGTAAGACTAGGAGTTAATGTTTGACTTGGCACAAGGGATGGAGTTGGTGTAATTTTAGATGGAGTCAAGCTTTGTGCCAAGGTTTATACGGTGAAAGTTCGGGGAGCCACATTTCTTAAGTTTTGTTCCTTATTTGAATTAAAGTCAAATGTAGAAGGGATTTAGCTCCTTTTGCTAGAGCTAGCATGTATTGTGTAGGATTATTTTTCACTAAATTCTTAACAATGTGGCTTGTCTTAGGATCTTGTTGATAGTCAAGGAGTTCTTCCTCAGTGGGCTCAAAGGGGTTGTTTGTGACATCTTCTACTTCATACCCTAAGGGATTTTTTAGTTTTTGTGAGGGGGTAGAATGGCTCCTTGGATATAATTCTTGTGGGTTAGTATCACTTGTGGTGGATGTATTTTTGGTTTGTTCCATGATTCTCTTGTATTGTGACCTTGTTGTAACCATAAATTCTGGGTCAACTATGGGAGAGGTGTGTTGAGATTTATAATGTTGAAACTCTCTAGTTGACTCAAATTTTGGTAAAGGGGACCCTCTAAGTTGTTTTGGACCAATGGTGTGAGTGGATGATGAAAAGTGGTGAATGATATGAGGGGTGAAATTTCTAAACTTTTGGACAACACTTTTATAAAAAAAGGTTTGACGTTTTGATGTCTTGGATAAAAGGTGCTAATGAAATTGTAAATCTTTAAGGTAGACTTGTGACCTTTAAAATAGACTAGTCCAAAAATGTGATGACTAACTCAATTAAGTGCATGGAAAAGGATTCATTTCACACACAAAGTAGCTAAGTTAGGGGATTGGTTTGATATTTTCCTAAGTCCAAGGTGTTGATGTGTCCAAAAGTTTCTAAATTTGTTGGTGAAATGGAATGTCAAATATGATGAATGTGGATGAAATGTTTTAACCCAAAATATTAACCTAAAAGGGACCTTTGTTTTGAAAGACCAAGATGGTGAGAAACATGTTGTACTTCTAAAGTGATAAAACCTTAAGAACTCGATGAATTTGATAAAATAGAACTTGGACTCAATGTTTTGTAATACTTTCCTTGTCTCAATTTGTCTCAACCATAAGACCAATGTGTGGGGTGTTAATTTGGTTTAATCTTTGATTTAGTGAGATTGATTCATTACCACGTCAAGAAAGTATTAATTAATGTTCCAACTAAAAGATGTCTATGTCTAAGCAACCTTCATTCAAAAAAGTCCATTATGCAAAAATAAAGAAGGTAAGGCCATAGTTCTCTGTTTTAACTTTCGAAAGTGTGGATTTAGATATAAGTCCAAACATTTAGAAGCCTCTAAGGATAAAATCCTTAGGGACAAGCAGAAATATTAGGACTTTTCAAAATGTATCCATACTTAATCCAAAGGGTTTCAAATTTAATGAATCATGTTGATGTGTGTTTGAGATGTTTTGTAACCAAACTAAGTCACAAGCAATATAAAAATCCTAGCTCAAGTAGGTACGTATCTTCTTGGTGGGCTTACCTCATGCCCTAAAGGGATGATTTTGCATGCAACTTGTGGAGGAGTCAAAATCAAAAGAGTCCATTTTTTTTAAGCCTTTTATGCCGTAACCCAAAAATCAGACTTGGTAAGTAACATCTTAGATGTAAATTCCAATGCACCACTTTAAAGAATATTTCAAAGATGGACTTGGTTGGCTACTAAAACAAAGTTTTTAATGAAAACAAACCAAGAACACCCATTGTTACACTACCATCCATTGGACACTTAAATCTCTCCAATCGTTCCCTTCCAATTAAGTAGAGGGATTAGGTGCAACACGTTTTTGCCTCTGGATTGAAGCTACTTTTCTACGATTTCACAGCCTTTGATATAGACCGCCAGTAAATGTTCTTCAAGAACTCCCCTATGAGTTCTCAATTGCAGGATGTATCTCATAGGAAACCCTCTCTTAATAAGAAAAATGTTATTTCTCTTCACCCAAGATCACACAAAGAACAAGGGGAGAGGATACGTAGCAAGTTACTTAGGGTGACTCAAAGGAAGAAAAAACACTTGAGTGTTTCTCTTCACCCAAGATGGCATGAAGCGCAAAGGGATTGGATACACACTACAAGTGTATACAAGCACAAAAAACACATCAAACACTCATTCATTTTAACTCAATATAGAAAAATGACTTCATTTTAAGCACCAATGGAAGTGTTTTATTTTCTTTCTAATTTTAATCAGTATTGAAAAATGAGGTTGTATGGGTCCAATTTTAACCAACTTTGAAAGTAAATTTTAAACCCAATGGAAGTTTAGTGGTCCTAAAACATAAAGTAAAGTAGCATATGATGGGTTATAATTGTCCCATAAGTGTAAAAACACTTTTAAAATGTATAGTCAAACAATAGTATGTTCCTTTACTTCAAGTGTTTTCAAATCTACAAAACCAATTAGCCTTAAAAATAAAAACTAGATGTCAGGGCTGATGCATGAAATTAGGTCCACAAAAAGCTTAAAAAGTGGAAGTGTTTTTGCTGTTTTTCAGAATTTGTCACACTTGGACTGAAAATTTGAGGCACTTACACAATGAATCTTTAAAAAAGTCAGTCATATGAAATTTAGTATTTTGAATCTAGTTTCCATATATGGTATTTGAATGTAATTTATTTGAATACCCAAATGATAGAAATCAAATTTTAATAGGGATGTATAAAAAACACTTTTTAAAAGTCCCTACTTTTTTACCATACCATGCATGTGTATGGACACCACTTCTTGACCCAAATAAAAGTATTTTGCTAATTACTTTTGGGGAAAGAGAGCTAACAACATGAAGATTGATGAGGAAATTATTTTGTAATTTTTTTTTAATATTTTTTTTATTGAATTTTTATTGGCCTTAATTGTTGTTTTTAAAAATTAATGTGTACAGATAGCATAATTAGACGTAAAATAAACATTTTTTTAATCTTTTTTTTCATTGTGTAGAGAATTGTCTGAAGATTGATGCCATATAATTTTTTATCAAGAAACTTAACCAAAAAAAAGTTATTAAAAAACAAAAACAACTTGATATTTCAAGTCTAAGGACTAGTTTTCTTAGAAATTAATTTAAAAATAACAAATATAATCCAATCTTAATAAGAATTATATATATGGAAACTAGACATCATGTTCTTTAATAGGTTTTAATTTTATAGATTGATTCAGAAAAAAAAAGTCCATCAGCCATATTGCTAAAGTTGGACATTTCTCTTGAACTTGCCTTAGTTTTTTAGTTGCAGGTCAAAGGCTAAGGGTCGGATTACCAAGCCTTTCCCAAGCCTAAAACCAAGGCAACATGTGGGTTGGGGATACAAAATTTTAAAAACGCGTACGCATTACAAAATGCATACGTGTTATTTATTTGCTTGATTATCTAAAAAATTAAATACTTTTTAGAAATGCGTAAGTATTTTTCATTACAAAACGTGTATGCATTTTAAACATGTATGCATTTCTAAAAGATATTTAATTTTTTAAATAAATGACTTGTATGTGTTATATAACATGTACGCATTATAATTGTGTACATGTTTTTTAGTGCATACATATTTTTTAGGCTCGGGTACCTGAAGCATAATGCATATGCATTTTTTAATAATACGTACACATTTTCTATGAGATTTTTTTGGCTGAAACTTCCCCTCTTTGTGGACCCAACTTCTTTCTTTTACTCGTCAATAGAATGTTAGAGAGCACATGAAGTTAAAAATTTAAAGCACATGTCAAAATTAACTCTTTGTTTTCTTTACCAATAAAAAGCATCGTTGTCCACAATGGTGTCACTATAATTGTCAAAGGCATCACTTTGGTGAAAAAAAAGCATCGCTCTTCACAGAAACAAAAATAATAATGGAATCAGTATAATCAAAGGCGTCACTATAATTAAAAACTAGAGAAGCAATTTAAAACAAAGAAAAGTGTCATTATAAGTAAAAACATAAAGTAGTTTCTAAAAACATAATAGTGTCGCTATCCACAATGGCATCACTATAATTGTCAAAGGTGTCGCTATATGGTGACACTTTTTAAAAGCATCATTGTATCCTTCAAATGTGTAGTTGTTTCCTAGGAACTTGCAACTCACGAAAACTTAAGAGAAATTCATCAAACGAAGTTAGTAGAGCCCTCCTTCTAGTGCCAAAATATGATCATAGTCATGGAATAGGTTAAATATACCATATCGATATATATTTAAGGCATATTTAATCCACTAAGCTATAATCCCAATGATATGATGTTCGAAAGCATTGAAGTTCGAAAGCATTGAAAACTAAGAAACCATTAAACTAAACATGAAATAAACATGAAAGATTAAAAGAAACCTATTCTAAGACCTCAAACTTTATCCCATTGGAGGAGTAGTGTTGCATTGATGTGGAATGAAAACCCTTTCCCAATCGCTTGGATAATATGAGTCGTTCCAATCAATTTTGTTGATGAAAACTGATGAAACTAATGAAATATGAACGAAATATGGATGCAAAACTAGTTTAATATGATGAAAATGAGTGCTAAATGCTAAAATGCTTGATGGAGATGGATGCAAGTTATGCTAAATGGAAACTAAGTTCAAATATGCAATCCATGGATGTAAACTATGCTAAAATGGATGAAGATTAAGCTAAAATGGAAGCCATTAAAGGATGCCTATGCTAAAATCAATGAAGATTATGCTAAAATTCTAACAAATGCTAAATGTGGATGCAAGTGAGTATGAATTTTAATAGCATAAATTTTCTTTGAAAAGGTGGATCCATTTCTCTCCAAATGGTGAAGTATTTATAGGAGAGAAAATGAAGAATCAAGGGCTCATATCGATTTGATCAATCAATGGTCAATATGGAAGCAAGGGTGAATACATGGATCAAGGATTCTCATCAATGGATGAGAATAAAAGCTTGCATGGATCAGGGAAAGAATCAATGGATGAGAATGATTCAAACAAACACACTTTGTAACAACTTTGAAAGTTTGTTTGAAAACAATATTCCATTTTTGGAGCCAAATAAAAAATATTCCTTTGGAATATTCTCTATGCAAGTGGATGGGTGAGGAAAATTAGTGATTAGTAATTAAAACTAAGTTTTAATTGTTCAAGATGATAAATAATAGGATATCCATTAAATAATTAACTTATTTAATGAAAAGGGATCCAAAATGGCATTTAATTAAGTAATTTAGGATTATTTAATTAAATGAGAGGATTGAGGGTGTTCAAATCAAATAATTTGATGTATTCAATTAAACAAGATGAGAGGTGAGGATGAGAGGGGGTGAATTAACCTAATTAAATCAATTAGATTAATAGATGAAAATGATGCCTTTAATTAAATAACTATGCATATTTAACCAAATAGGCAAAAAGAGGATGAATTTCAAAATGAAACAATGTTAGTATATCAGATTCAAGTGTGTAGTACCATTCGGGATAATTTTAAGTGTCTACACTTCCAAAGGATAGAAATATTGCAAGAACATTTGGTTACAAACATGGAGATGGAGATAACAAAAATAGTTAATAATGCAACTAGGAATCAAAGCATAAAGAAGAGAAAATTCATTATATGGGAGAGAAAATGCGTAAACAATGGTAGGGCCTTATTACTCCCCCTATTTATGGGTTGACAAAGGTTAATCTATCTAGCTCTCTCTAATGTGATGCCAAATAGCAATTTCCTGATAGGGGTTGGATCAAGATAAACTTCAATGGTGAAGCTAGAGGAAACCTAGGATGAGCTGGATGTGGGTGTGTGATTAGGAACCATGAAGGGGATTTTTTTATAATATCCAAAATGGGAGTGGGGATAGCTTCAAATAATGAAGCAAAAATCTTCATTATTTTACTAGGTGTTCAAAAAGGCTTAAAATTTAATCCCTCAAAGGTGCATGTAGAAGGCAACTCTCAATTGGTCATCAACACCTTAAGAATTCATGTTTATCCTCTATCCTTATCCATTTAATCCTCAATATTGTTCACATGGATCATAATCTAAATTTACCATCATGTGACAATTGTCCCCTTCACATGTCTAACTAACTCCTTATCCATATTCATTGAACCTAGACACCTAGCTAACTTTTGATCTTATCCACTCACCTCAATCCCAACTATTAATCCTAGCCATTCACTTAAGAATTTTTATCCTTATCCCAATCTTAAACCTGTTGATGGCCAAATTGACACAACATTTAAAAAAAATATCTCTACTCTATTTTCCTGAAAAAGACGACTGATCTAAAATCACCTATCTTCCAAGGTCTCTATAGTTGGTTCTCAATTGTGTTGTTTTACTGAGCAGTCAATGAGACTATAATGTTCAAGGGGTCTGTTGGTTATTGAGCTTTTGTATTGTTGCAAGATCGAACTTCTATTTAAACCTATTCTAACCTGGGTATAAAAAAAAGGAAAAAGATCAATTAGGAACGAAATAGAGAAAAGAATGTTGATTCATTCAGTTAACTAGACCTGTTACTCTTCAAGAAATTCTTAAAACCAAACTGCAGAACAAACCAACCTGTAATCAATACAAAGCTATTCATTCATAGTGCAGAAATTAACATCAAATTGTGAATCACTATTCGAACAAAAGATAACATAAAACTTCATTCCTCGAATAATTCCAAATCAAATGATTAACAGAACAAACACACTCTAGAGAACAACTTAAAGCGAGTTTAAGTCTAGTTGCTTCTACTGTTGCAAAATAGATAAACATCATTTACAAATCTGGCAAGTTTCACCAGTGCACAGAAACCAATAGCTTTAAATTGACTCGATTAACTAAAACTACATAAAACTCCATTGTCTATTCAACTGCTAACTCTAATCAGCTCTAAGAAAAATGTCTAACTACTTTCCTAAATTTCTAACTCTTTTCAAATGAGCAGATTTGATAATATATATCTCACTAATTACATAATTTTTGCTAATAAAACTCATCCAAAAGCTGTAGCAATCCATCATTCTCCAAATGAAACTTTTTGTTTCAACTCTTTGTTTGACCTTGGTTGTCTTCAGTGAACTTCAGTTGCGATTGCAATTTCCAATTTGACTTTGATTTGTTCATCTTGTACAATGTGCAACAACATATTTTTACAGAAATGAAATCAAGTAAGCCTACCAAGTCTTCAATTCACTGTCAATTCGATCACAAAGTCCCTGTTTTACTCCCAGTTGATAATATTTTCAGAATCTTTCCCTCTTTCTGCACGTTTTTTTTTCAAATCATCTCCATTATCCTTTGCACATTTCAAAAGTACATGTAAAACATCAAAACATTAATAAATTAATAAAATTAATCAATTAAATAATTAATTTCAAGAACTAATTAACGTCACATTATTTCAATCTAATATAATGAACTTAAAATTCCCATGGTTGAAATAATAATAATATTTTTAAATTAATGTTATCTTTTAACAAAACAACATTAAAATAAAATAGTCATTAAAACATTGTCTTATTTGCATACATTTGTACTTCAGACTTGGAGTCCCTTGGATATCACTATTGTGGTCTTGAGGACAATCTCCCTCTCCTTAACAAGCATTTACATGTCTCTCACAACATCTTCATTCCCACCTGTAACAACTACATGAAAACCATAATCCCTGCAATATTTTTCGGCCTTCTTTACATAGACCTCAAAGCCATGTGCAAGGTTCCCATTAGATGGGATCACGAAGTCAATATGCATTGTTGTTTCCCTTGCATGTCTCTGAAAATTTCCAAAGACTTTTCATAAATCTATTTTGTACATGCATGCAATCATTTCCTTTCTACAAGATGACATTGATGAAATCCCTAAAGCATTTTCAATAAAACTGTTTTGTGACATATCCTGTCATAATGGAATTCAATGAAACAACATTTCATTTTAGGCGTATTTTTGAACTATTCACACGCCTTGCTAGTGATTCACATTTTGTATGTGTTGTTACTAAGGCATATTCATTTATAAATCTCATAAAGCTCACTAAGCTTTGTATGCTTTAATGTATGTCCAAACCCCGCTTCTAAGCTTCCCATTTATGCATAGGAAAAAAATGATGGGAAAGGGAGTGGTGTTATTCAGTTTGCATCTACCAATGCATTTTTCAATTACAGTTTAGGAGAATTCATTTATTTGAGGCAGTCTGTAAAACAGTTCATTAGTTTTGCCTTTTTTTTCCATTTTATGCGCATACCCTGCAATCATGACATTTCATGAAATTGCACCCATCGAATTCATATCGTTCATATCTAACATTATTTCTTGTTGAATCTACATGTTGTCCCAAAGCTCCTATTTCACCATGAAATGCAAGGGAATGGTTGCGCATGGAAGATACTGACGATGGTTGTAAGTTGGCTTCATTGATAAAATTCACTTGAAATTTTATGTTGCCTTTGCTGTCAAGTTTCCAAATGTCCCTTTTGATGCATTTAGTCAAACATTTCACCTGCCTTCTCTATGCATCCACATGCGTATTCACTAGGGCAATATGGATTATAGCTTTTGCCAGAAATCCATTTTAATTTGATTGTGTTTTTGATGGATATCCATATGTTGTTGCAAAGCTTCCAGAGACCACGTTTCTTTAAGGCATTTTGTTGAATAGTTCATGCACCTTCTGCCTCCTTTCGACATTTTACATGCTTGTTGATGCCTCCACTTTTGACAAGCCTCTATTTTATTCTTTGGTGGATGCCCAAAAGTTGTGGACTTCAGCTTACACTAGTCATTTGCAGTTTTCTTATCCTTTCTCTAAAGCTCCAATAATGGCGCAGGTAATGAAGATGTTGGTTACGTGATGAAATTTAGATCCCACTTGCCGATAACATTTTCTTGAAATTTTAAAAGCCTTTTCATCAAATATATTTTGTGTGTATCCTTCAAATTCTTTCTTTTCAATGAGATTAATCTCTCTAAGGCCTTTCATAAGATGATGCCCCCCGCCCCCATTCAACAAATCTATTTTGATGCATTCCTTGAAACCCTTCGTTCTTTATAATGCTTTCACATTTTGTGCATGCATTTTGACCGAGGCAACTGCAACTACAACATGAGATATAATTACCGTATCCTTACCATGCTTTGACGACTTACTATGCAAGACGTCCACCATGGCACCAGGAGGGACGATAATGGCCAAGGTTGAGGAATTATGCTTTTACACCAGCAATGACATGCTCAAAAATTTGTGAAGTCTTTCAAACTAATCTCCTTTCAACATATCCATATTGCTTTTCTTGCAATCATCACATTCCAACGCTTTTGAGGAACTCTATAAAATAGTTCACGTGCGCTACCCATGCTTCCTTATTTTGTATTTATTTCTACCATGAGCGATCTAACTACCAAATTTGATGAAAATCCTCACACCACTATGCTTTGAAGGATGTCAAAACCTGATTCCAAAGCTCCCATCAATATCGCAACCTCCTAAATTTTGCATTTCTCGTGACTCATTTTGTCAAATAGTTCATGTGCTTTGTCAATGTTTCCACATTTTGAGTGCATGTTCACCAAGGCAGTTACAACTACAACAATTAATTAAAACTTTGTTTCCATTTGGCTTTAATCTACCAATTGTTCTTGCTTGAAAATCTCGAAATCCTTTTCTACAAATCCACTTTGTGTGCCTCCAGCGAGCATTTCATTGCATGGGATGACATTTATTTGAGGCATTTTGGAAAATAGTCCCTTTGCCTTGTGCGCCTCCACTTTCTAAATTTTTCACGTCTATGTCTATCTGGGCTAATACTTGTAGGGTTCCTGAAGCTCTTAATAGATACCCTTTGTGCATATCCAAAAATCAACGCCTTCATATGAGGCATTTGGAGACTACATAGTCTACCCTTTTGTGACACCATCTCTTCGAGGCACTTGGTAGAATATCTCATGTGCCAGCTCTATGTTTCAGATTTCTTTGAAGTATTTTGTAAGACAATTCATGTGCCTTGCTATGCTTTCATCATATACATTCTTTCATCTCCAATGATTAGTGTGCCTTGAGACCACATTTGTTAGAGGTGCCCTATCAAACAACTCAAATTATTTATCTTGTGCTTCCTCATTTTATGTTTGAGGCATTCTGTAAAACATTGTGTGCCATCATTAAGCCTTGTTGGGAGAGTGGATCAGTGAGGGTCTTGTTTTTTCCACCTGTTCGAGAGTGGGAACAGGACTAAAACTTACCTGTGAACCTAAATTGCAACGTCCATGGTTCTTCTCGAGCCCAAGTCCGCAATCCATCTTTCACCCTTTACATATGTGCGAGATCGAAGCGGGAGTAGGTCAGGAGCAGGATCAGAGCCATAGCAGGTGGGAGTGGAACAAAGTCTAGTGTGGGAGCGGAACCAAGTTGGAATGTGCACATTTTTTATTTTAGTGTCTGGTTCAATATTCATCCTGGTTCCAATGCAGGAGCGGGATCAAAATAAACCCAAAAACATTTTCTTATTTTGGCATCGAGTGTAATGTTCCTTCCGATTCCACCGAAGGAACTTTTATTTTTTAACTTTTACTCTAACTTAAAGTTTCTTTTAACTTTAATTATTTAAAATTATTTAATTTTTATGTTATTTTTATAGATTTTTAAAATCTTTTTTAAATTAAAAAGATTTTTATTTGTTTCTTTTCTTTTCTTAAATCTTTTCAAATAAAGATTTATTTATTCAATTTCTTTATTTTAAAACTTTTAAATTTAAATCATTTTTAAACTTAAAAGAAGAAAAAGATTTATTTAAAATTTCATTTATTTACTTTTATTTTTTAGTTTTATCTTAAATCCTTTTATTGTATTTATGAGTTTTCTATTTTATTGTATTTTTTAAAATTTTTTGATTTTTTTTGTATTTTCTCATTTTGAAGAGTAGACACCAAAAAAGAAAAATTGACAAAAGCGAAGAAATAACCAAAAGAATAAAAAAAATGATGCAAAAAATAGAAATGAAGAAGATGGAAACAAACAAAAACACGACGAGAGGATGAAAAAATAAACGAAATGACCAAAATAAATGAACAATGAAACGACGAAAGACAAGATGAAGCAAAAAAAAAAAAAAAGGGTCAGAAAACAAGACAAGGATGAGACAGGACCAGACAAGGAACGCGAACTTGGACGACATCCGAAGGAAAAATAAGGATTGAAGTCAAGTCAGAACTAGAACTTGAAACCCCGAAAGGTGTCGATTCCAACCTGCAACCCGATCCCGACAAAACAACGATGACAAGCAATGAACAAGGCACAAGAAAGGACGAAAAAAAGAATGACAAAGCACGAACACAACAAAACCAAACAAAGAAATGAGAGGAAATAAAGGGGGTCCCCAACTTTTCCAAGCAAAAATTTGGGGTGTGTATGCAAGGCATAACAAATGGTGACTCGACTGGGAAAATTCTCTAAGCATTTTGAAATGCATAACCCTCCAAATACTCGAAATATCTGGTTTACACTCATTCAAGACAATCTAAAAAGTGCAAACACAATCAAAACTGGGACATGATAGAGGTCTGAGATGAAACTAAAATCCGTTTGTGTGCGCAAATGATTCATTCCCTCCATAGGTGTTGCCATGATCAAAGTGGAATAGACTCTACCCAAGCTACATAATTTTGAGTTACATTTCTAACGTGCAATGATATCTTGGGCATAACTCTACTACTAGACAAGCATCTATAGCCTCGACAAAAATACTTTTGGTTCTCTCTAAGCATTACTCTACTGCTAGTCAGGCATCTATATCCCCGATAGAGATACTCAAATCACCCTTGTTGATCGAGTTCATTTTCAGATTTCTTTTATTTCCTCTTTTTCATAGGTGTTGATTCTTTTGAAGTATAATTTCTTATTTCTCTCAATCCTTAAGCAGTGAAGCTTAAGTAGCAGGTTGACAACCACAATGGGCATCATGAAAGAAATGTAACCCTTTTGATTTTTCACTTGGAATAGAGCTACCCCACCTAATGTAAACTAATTGATGGATTTCTTAAGGTGTGTAGATCGTGATAGACTTTCAAAAATTCCTCAAAAACTACATAATGTACCAAGTCCTAATCCATGCTAACATTCCCTAGATTGAAATGGATGAAGGAAAATCAAAGGTTTCAAAGCCATTGACTGATCGAATATTTGAAAATACAGATAGAAAACTCTCAATAGATCCACCTTTTAGCATAACTTGCATACAATAACTCAACTTCTACTGTCAATGAGAGGAACCTGCCCAGACGAAAGAAAAGAAATAAACAAAATGAGAAGAGTAGAAGAAAAGAACACACACATAGACACAACAAACCAGCAAAACAAAAATAGAAAACGAGAACAAAAACAACAAATAAACAACAAAATATAAAAAACAAAAGAGAAATAGACAAACCCAAAAATGAAACAAAAATAAGAGGACATAGACAAAAAAAAGAAAACAACAGAACAAAACAAACAACAAAAACCAAAACAAAACAAAAATAACTAACTAAACCAAAAACTAACACTAACCAATCCTAATTCTAAACCAACTCTAAAACCGAGCTCTACAAACATAAAATAACGAAAACCTATACATCCACTTGACTGATTTTTCATTATTTGCAGAAATCTTAACTTACTAGGTACGGTTCTAAACCTAGAAAATTTATCTTTATACTCAAAAATGTAAAGTTTATGTGCATTAAATTCATTATGAAAGTATAAATTTTGAAATATTAACAGTTGTGGGTTTTTAACCTTGTCATGATTTACCCACAAACACATTTTATTGTCCCCAACGTCATAATCAAACTGAAAATCATTGAAACATAGAGGGTAATGAAAAGACACCACCTGATTTAAAAGATCTTCAGTTGCTAGTGTAGACTTGTGTTGTACGAATTCCTCCTCTCGGGGTCTCAACTCATGAAACATTGTTCCATTTCTCTCCAATACATGCATGTCAGTATAAAGGACATCCATTAGCGATGCATCATTAGCATTCAAGATATATGCAAACCTGATTAAAAAATTTCATGCATATCCCTATCACAATCAATACTAGTTTTGAATATAAAACCTATGTATTTGATCTCACAAGGACCATTAACTTCAATCATGTTCTCAACAACATAATTTTGACCAGTCAGATGGTTAGCTTCCTCAATCTTTAAATCAATCTTTTCAACATTTTCCTTACATATTATGGCAGCCTTCCCAACTGATAAGAAATTAGAGCAACTTACCTTAGAAGGAGAACCAAAATAATCAATCTTACATGGTTCACCTGAAGTGAGATTTGTTTTGCAACTGGGATATCCATTTACTATCATCTTTATATTCATCTCGGGCACAAAGTCAAAAAATTTATGGATCTCCTTAGAAGAACCAAGCAACAAATCACCCATGTCGTCAACTTGCAAGGTCTGCAAACCCACCTCTTCCTGAGATGAAGCCTTGCTTCCAAAACTCTCTTCAAACATGTCACCCAAAAGAGTTTGAGAATGGACATCCAATTCATCATCATTAATGCCAGAGATGGTTGAACAAGTATTTTCTTCGAACAACTCATTTGAATGCATGGAGTCAAATCCAGGAAAACACATCTTCAATTCATGTTTTTGCATATCATCAATAAGAACGTGCAAGTCAGTGTCAAGCTCATCACCATTAAGATCAAATTCACTAGTGTATGCTAAACAAGGACTTTCTTCAAATAATGTATTTGAATAAACAAAATCAAAACCAAGAAAATACTCCCTCATTTCATTCTCTTCGTCATGTTGAAGGGATTCAATTTCCGAGACAACCTCTTGGTCACTTTCTTGACATTCTTCTACTTCATCTATCTGAATCTTACCATACATTCCCTGTTGCAATAAAACACTAAACTCATCCACATCAATACTTTGATTAGAATTAAAATCCAACCCATTTTCTTGACAGGGGTAAGTTTGATCTGACTGACTATCAGGCCACACTTGTCTAATTTGTACTTCCACTTGACCTTCTTCTTCAGAGGACCCCATTTGGTATTCAAATTCTTGGCCTTCACCATGAGATTTGTGTGCAATCTCATCCAAAAGTGTGTTCTATGTTTCAATCTATTCATTATTCAGATCAACAAAGTTTTTTTCTTGTGTTAACTCATCACAAGATGTTTCTTTCTTGTCTATCATCATGAAGCAATCTATGAATGCATCGATAAACTCATTTTCCATATTGAGCAGATCTGCACAAGGTAGAGAAGCTTCATCAGTTGTTGAATCCATCTCAATGCAAGGATCAAGGTCATGAGATTATGGGGAAGAGCTCAACATGTTCTCACAATTACTCTCATCATTTCAAATGGAGTTATTATCATTTTTATGTGTGCTAACTATTTCATCTCCCTCATCGAGTGGATATGTACTCTAGGGATCTTTCATAAGTATTTATTCAACAACGATTAGTTGTCTAAAATATAATTCCATCCTTCCTAAGAAATCATGGCACTCCATCTAATAATGCTGATTTTTTGGATGCATCTGACATCTAATTGGCCCAGCGAGTTTTGATAGCACCGGATCTCCCAATTCTACCAATTTCTCCCTTACTCGATTTTACATACGTGGGATATCTAGCCAACATGAACCGTGCTCTTTTGTCCATACCTCATCACATTGATTCTTATCTTGGTTAGAAGAGTTGTTCAAAGCTTTGGAAGGTATTGTTGATTTATGATGACAACAATCTTGTGTTGATACTTCATTTGTTTCAATATTGTCATTAGTATTAACATTTCCAACAAAATCATATTGTAGCTTGGTATTTCCATTATGCTTCAAATTTAAATCTGTTTCATTTTCTTTATCAAACAAAACATCAAAATGATATATTTTCTCATCAAATCTTTTTCTTACAACTTCATTATGATGTAATGGATTATGTGTTGGAGTATGATCGAAAAGAGATGATATAGTTACAACTTCATTAGTAGGTGGAATACTTAGTTCTATCATTGGATTTTGTAAAGCTTGAATTTTCATGTGGGTAGGTGTTGTGGGTAAACTAGTGCAAAGATGTGAAGGATGATAGTTTTCAAGTACAAGATCATTATAGTTCTTACTTTGATTATGAATGTTTCTAACGTCTTGTCCAGATTGTGCCAACAAGAGAGCTTTGATAAATGCATCCCATAAGGTGGTAACTTCACCACAACATTTAATTCTTGCAACAAATAAAGTATTCAAACCCCAATAATAATGCTCTTTTACCACATAATCATTAATAACCAAATCTGAATCTGCAACTCGCTTAAACATGAGAAGAAACCTATGATTAAACTACACAACTGATTCATGTGGTGCTCTTTTCACAGCTGCAAATTTAACTGACGAGTTTCGCATATGCACATAAGGATCAAATCAATCTAAGAATAAGACTTCCAATTCCATCTATGAAGAAATAGTATTTGGGGAAAGATTATCATACCATTGTTGTGCTATAACTTGAAGTGTTTTGACGAATAATTGACAAGCGATATCTTCATATTGAACCTTGAGAAAAGTTAATAAATCCCTACAAATATTAAAATGATTTGAAGCTTTTTGTCCATTGCCAGAAAATAAAGGAAGCCTGTTATACATGTGAGGCAAAATTTCATGAAAAATCCTTGGGATATACAAAGGACTATCCATCGAAGCTAGGTTTTCCAAGATCTAACCCACTCCCATACAACAAACCAAAATTAAATAAGTGGCCCTCCTTCTAGCACCAGTTTTGTTGATGGCCAAATTGAAACAACAACATTTAAACAAAATATCTCTACTCTATTTCTCCTGAAAAATACAAGTGATCTAAAATCACCTATCTTCCAAGGTCTTTGTAATTGGTTTTCAACTGTGTTGTTTTACTGAGCGGTCAATGAGGCTATAATGTTCAAGGGGCCTGCTGGTTATTGAGCTTTTTGATTGTTGCAAGATCAAACTTCTATTTAAACCTATTCTAACTGGGGTATAAAAAAAGGTAAAAGATAGATCAAGGACGTAAGAGAGAAAAGAATGTTGATTCATTCAATTAACCAAAATTGTTACTCTTCAAGGAATTCTTAAAACTAAACTGTAGAACAAACCAACTCGTAATCAATACAAATCTATTCATTCACAGTGTAGAAATTAACATCAAATTGTAAATCACTATTTGAACAAAAGAAAAGATAAAACTTCATTCCTCAAAGAATTCAAAATCAAATGATTAATAGAACAAAAATCACTCTAGAGAACAAATTAAATCAGGTTTAAGTCTGGTTGCTTCTACTGTTGCAAAAAAAATAAACAACATTTGCAAATCTAGAAAGTTTCACCAGTGCATAGAAACCAATAGCTTTAAATTGACTCGATTAACTAAAACTACAGAAAACTCCATTGTCTATTCTACTGCTAACTCTAATCATCTCTAAGAAAAATGTGTAACTACTTTCCTAAATTTCTAATTCTTTTCAAATGAGAAGATTTCACAATATATATCTCACTAATTACATATTTTTTTCTAATACAACTCATCCAAAATTTGTAGCAATCCATCATTCTCCAAATGAAACTTTTTTTTTCAACTCTTTGTTTGACCTTGGTTGTCTTCAGTGAACTTCAGTTGCGATTGCAATTTCCAATTTGACTTTGAGCTATCCATCTTGTACAATGTGCAACAACATCTTTTTCTAGAAATGAACTCAAGTAAGTCCGCCAAGTCTTCAGTTCACTGTCAATTTGATCACAAAGTCCCTGTTTTACTCCCAGTTGATAATCTTTTCAACAACTTTCCCTCTTTCTTCACGTTTTTTTTTCAAATCATCTGCATTATCCTTTGCACATTTCAAAAGTACCTGTAAAACATCAAAACATTAATAAATTAATAAAATTAATCAATTAAATAATTAATTTCAAGAACTAATTAACTTCACATTATTTCAATTAAATGTAATGAACTTAAAATTCCCATGGTTGAAATAATAATAATATTTTTAAATTAATGTTATCTTTAAATAAAACAACATTAAAATAAAATAGTCATTAAAACACTGTCTTGTTTGCATCCATTTGTACTTTAGACTTGGAGTCCCTTGGATATCACTACTGTGGTCTTGAGGACAATCTCCCTCTCCTTAACAAGAATTTCCATGTCTCTCACAACATCTTCATTCCCACTTGTAACAACTACATGAAAACCATAATCCCTGCAAGATTTTGCTGCCTTCTTTACATAGACCTCAAAGCCTTGTGCAAGGTTCCCATTAGT
Organism: Sequoiadendron giganteum; assembly: GCA_007115665.2. NCBI lineage: Eukaryota > Viridiplantae > Streptophyta > Pinopsida > Cupressales > Cupressaceae > Sequoiadendron > Sequoiadendron giganteum. The sequence goes on along the minus strand of CM021106.1, from coordinate 167,929,280 downwards.
TGGGATCACGAAGTCAATATGCATTGTTGTTCCCCCTGCATGTCTCTAAAAGTTTCCAAAGACTTTTCATAATTTTATTTTGTATATGCATGCAATCATTGCCTTTCCACAAGATGACATTGATGAAATCCCTAATGCATTTTCAATAAAACTATTTTGTGACATATCCTGTCATAATGGCATTCAATGAAACCACATTTCCTTTTAGGAAAATTGTTGAACTATTGACATGCCTTGCTAGCATTTCACATTTTTCATATGTTGTTACCAAGGAAGATTCACTTCAAAATCTCATAAAGCTTGCTAATATTTTTATGCTTTGATGTATGTCCAAACCCTACTTCTAAGCTTCCCATTTACGCATAGGCAAAAAGTGATGGGAAAGGGAGTGGCATTATTTAGTTTGCATCTACCAGTGCATTTGTCAATTATATTTTAGGAGAATTCATTTATTTGAGGCAGTCTCCAAATAGTTCATTAGTTTTTCCTTTTTTTCCATTTTATGCGCATACCTTGGAATCACGTCATTTCATGAAACTGCATCCATCGAATCCATATCATTCTTATCTAACATTATTTCTTGGCGAATCCACACACTGTCCCAAAGCTCCTATTTCACCATGAAATGCAAGGGAATGGTTGTGCATGGAAGATACTGATGATTGTTGTAAGTTGGCTTCATCGATAACATTCGCTTGAAATTTTTTGTTGCCTTTGCTCTCAAATTTCCAAATGTCCCTTTTGATGCATTTGGTCAAACGTTTCACTTGCCTTCTCTATGCATCCACATGTGTATTCACCAGGGTAGTATCGATTATAGATTTTCCCAAAAATCCATTTTAATTTGATTTTTTTTTTATGGATATCCATATGATGTTGCAAAGCTTCCAGAGACCACATTTCTATAAGGCATTTTGTTGAACAGTTCATGCGCCTTCTGCCTCCTTTCCACATTTCACATGCTTGTCGATGCCTCCACTTTTGATGAGCCTCTATTTTATTCTTTGGTAATTTCCCAAAAGTTGTGGAGTTCGGCTTACACCAGCCATTTGCATTTTTCTTATCCTTTCTCTGAAGCTCCAATAATGGCGCAGGTAATGAAGATGTTGGTTACGTGATGAAATTCGGCTTTGACTTGCCGAAGACATTTGCTTGAAATTTTAAAATTCTTTTCATCAAATAAATTTTGTGTGTATCCTTCAAATTCTTGCTTTTCAATGAGATTAATCTCTCTGAGGCATTTCATAAGATCCCCTTGAACAAATCTGTTTTGATGAATTCCTTGAAACCCTTCGTTCTTGTCAATGCTTTCACATTTTGTGCATGTATTTTGACCGAGGCAACTGCAACTACAACATGAGACAAAATTCCCCTATCCTTGCCATGCTTTGATGACTTATTGTGCAAGACGTCCACCAAGGCGCCAGGAGGGACGATAATGGTCAAGGTTGAGGAATTATTCTTTTACACCAGCAGTGACATGCTCAAAACTTTGTGAAGTCTTTCAAACTAATCTCCTTTCGGCATATCCATATTGTGTTTCTTGCAATCATCACATTCCATGATATGACAACGCTTTTGATGAACTCTATAAAATAGTTCACGTGTGTTGCCCATGCTTCCTTATTTTGCATATATTTCTACCATGGGTGATCTAACTACCAAATGTAATGAAACTCCACGCACCACTATGCTTTGAACGATGGAAAAACCTAATTCCAAAGCTCCCATAAATTCCACGGCCTCCTACCTTTTGTATTTCTTGTGACTCATTTTGTCAAACGGTTCACGTGCTTTGTCAATCTTTCCACATTTTGAATGCATGTTCACCAAGGCAGTTGTAGCTACACTAGTTAATTAAAACGTTGTTTCCATTTGGCTTTAATTTGCCAATTATTCTTGCTTGAAAGTCTCAAAAGCCTTTTCTACAAATCCACTTTGTGTGCCTCCAGCAATCATTTTAGTCCATGAGATGACATTTATTTGAGGTGTTTTGGTAAACAGCCCCTCTGCCTTGTGCGCCTCCACTTTCTGAAGTTTTCACATCTATGTCTATCTGGGTTGATACTTGTAGGGTTCCTGAAGCTCTTAAAAGATACCCTTTGTGCATATCCAACAATCAACGCCTTCATATGAGGTGTTTGGAGACTACATCATGTGCCCCTTTGTGACACCATCTCTTCGAGGCACTTGGTAGAATATCTCGCGTGCCAGCTCTATGTTTCAAATTTATTTGAGGTATTTTGTAAGACAATTCATGTGCCTTGCTATGCTTCCACCATATGCATTCTTGCATCTCCAGTGATCAATGTGCCTTGAGACCACATTTGTTAGAGGCGCCCTGTCAAACAACTCAAATGCTTTGTCTTTTGCTTCCTCATTTTATGTTTGAGGCATTCTGTAAAACATTATGCGCCATCATCACACCTTGTTAGGAGAGTGCATCGGTGGGGGTCTTGTTTTTGCCAAATAGTCGGGAGCGGCAACGAGACTTAAAATTATGCATGAACCTAAATTGCAACGTCCATGGTTCTTCCTAAACCCGAGTCTGCAATCCCTCTTTCACCCTTTTCATATGTGCGAGATCAGAGTGGGAGTAGGTCAGGAACGGGATCAGAGCCATAGTAGGTGGGAGCAGAATGAAGTCCAGTGCAAGAGTGGCACCAAGTTGGAACGTGCACATTTTTATTTGTAGTGCTCGATTCAATATTCATCCCGATTCCGATGTGGGAGCGGGATCAAAACAAACCCAAAAATATTTGTTTATTTTGGCGTCGGGTGTAATGTTCCTTCCGGTTCCACTGAAGGAACTTTTATTCTAACTTAAAGTTTCTTTTAACTTTAAATCTTTTAAATTATTTAATTTTTATGTTGCTTTTATAGATTTTTAAAATCTTTTTTAAATTTCATTTTATTTTTTTCCTAAATCTTTTAAATAAAAGATTTATTTATTCAATTTCTTTATTTTAAAACTTTTAAATTTAAATCATTTTTAAACTTAAAAGAAGAAAAAGATTTATTTAAAAGTTCATTTATTTATTTTTATTTTTTAGTTTTACCTTAAATCCTTTTATTGTATTTTTGAGTTTTCTATTTTTTTGTATTTTTTCAAAGTTTTTGATTTTTTGTGTATTTTCTCATTTGAAGAGCACACACCAAAATTGAAAAATTGATAAAAATGAAGAAATGACCAAAAGAATAAAACAAACAATGCAAAAAAATAGAAACGAAGAAGACGAAAACGTACAAATGACACGACGAGATGATGACAAAACGAATGAAAATGACCAAAACAAATGAAGAACGAAATCGTGAAAGATGAGACGAAGCAAAAAAAACTGGTCGGAGAACAAGACAGGGACGAGGTGGGACCAAACAAGGAACGTGAACCCGAACGACATCCGAAGGCGAAACGAGGACCGGAGTCAGGGTGGAACCAAAACTTGAAACCTCGAAAGGTGTCAAGTGTCGATTCCAACCCGCAACCCGATCTTGACAAAACAATAACGACAAGCAATGAACAAGGCACGAGAAAGGACAAAAACAAGAATGACAAAGCATGAACATGACAAAACCAAACAAAGAAACGGGAGGAAACAAAGGGGTTCCTTGACTTTTCCAAGAAAAATTTGGGGTGTGTATGCAAGGCATAACAAAACCTATATCCTATCCCTCATGTGCCACTTGTCACATGTCTACATCATTGAGCCTAACCCTAATCCTCATCCAATCTTAGCCCTCCATCATCAATCATTCCTAGCCATTGATTTTTCCTCTTCAAGACTCTATATCTAGAGGATTTCATCCTTCATCTTCATCTAAGAATCAAGTTGTCATGCCCTTATGCTATCATTTTGATCTCTCATTTGCAATCATACCAAGGTTATTCTCCTCCTAAAATCACCCTGAACCCCACTGACATATGGGGTAAACCAAATGACGAGGACCCTCATACTCTTGGCACTACTCTTGTCACTTACTAGCTTTATCTTTTTTTTATATATTTTTTTATGCTTCTAGACTAGGCCCATGTGACTCTCGGGGTGTGTCTTCTTACCACCCACCATTTTGTGAATATGTGTAATATTATTTTATAATTAATAGTAATGACACCTATTCATAAAAAAAAAACAGCAAATCAAATGGAACAAGGGTACATTCCATTTCATTCACTAGGGAGGAAGGAGGATTCTAGGTGAACGTATTGTGTTTGTATTGCATTATCTTCCATTCTTCAATAATATTGATTAATTTTTTTTGAATGGTTTCCATATAATTTTAATTTTATAAAAATTATTATCAATATGATCTCTTGTAATTATGGGAATGATATGTTATCATTTAAAAATATTATACTCATATTTAAGCATCAACTTGAGACCAATATAAGCTCTTTATGAGAATGCATACTAGAAATCACATTTGGAAGACCATATGCCACTACTTTGAAATCCACATTCGGAGTCAACTATGGAATACCAAGAGTCACAACTAATAATTCCACATTAGATGTCTAGGTATGGGGATTTTAAACTGGATCTCCAAAATGAAAACCCAAAATTTTAACCAATTAAGTTCAAACTTTTGGACATGGGCATGATATTCATATATTTGTGTGTTATTATAATATATGGTTTCTTATTTAGATAAATATTTTGGTTAAAATTTATGTATATAGTGTTTGTATTGTACCTCACATATTACAATTGTATAAAGATGGATTAATATGATAATAAGAAAATATTAAACATCCAACTATATTCAACAAGTGATTCAATGCACCTATCAATGTGTATGTTACAAAACATAGAAAAAATTATGAATTATTTTTATTTGTAATAATAATGTATTTTAAAATGAAATTTTACATAATGTATCTTAAAATATTATAGTGTTTCTAGAAACATACATAACATAAAAATAAAATTATAAATTAATCCTTCTAATGGTTACTACTTGTTGTGAGAGTGTTGATTATAATTAAAAATCATCATCAATGTTACTAAATTGGGATTTCTTTGAATTTCTTTCTTTATTATAAATGTAAGAGTCACACAAGTAATCAAACTCCTAGGATCACTTGCAAAACCAAAGATAGTATTCCACAAGAGAGTAGCAAGATCATAAATTGCTTGATTATGGATGCAAAAACAATACAATGATAAAATAATTCTGAATCAATGATACATAATATACATATGGTGCATTGGTGAGAGGATAAGTCTACATAACATTAAGAAATATGTCACAATAATATGACATGAGAAAAAAAATCATAAGTATCCTAAGTGAAACCTAAGTAAACTTAACAAATGTGAATAGAACTTGAGATGTGAATTAGTTAGGTAATATCCCTATTCACATCAACACTGATGCATGAGCATCCATGGCATGGTGACTATCTTGTGTCAAAAAAAGGGGTTTGATTTTAATTTCATATTTTATCTCATCAAATTCATATTTTGTTGAGAATTTTGATGTTATTCCATGTTGTAAATTCAAATTTTAAATTTGGAGTAAATTTGGGTGAAAACAGGATAAGGTGGCATAGTGAAGAATATGTTTTAAATGAAAAATCCTTAAAAAGAAAGAGAAGGCAAGGGTTTCTTGGAGACCTCCAAATTGACTTGTAACTCCCAATTTGAAATTCCTTAACTCCTAAAAAATAGAGATTTTGGAGGTGGGCGCCTAGTTTGGAAAAAGCAGATTTGTTTCTTTATTCTTAAAAACAAGAAATATTTTAAAGCCTATCTTTCATATTTGCCAAGTTTGGAGGTTTATTTTATTAATTTTTATTGCTGAATTTAAATTTCTTAGAGATGGGTGTGGATTTTCTTGAGAGTTGATTGGAATGCAAGAAAATTAAAGCTAAATGTATTCACATTTCATTTCATTTTATGGTAGCTTGGGTTATGTAAAAAGATTTTATTTTTGAAGAAGTTTTTTCAAAAGAAAAAAAAGGAGAAGAGAGGGCGTAGCATACCTCCAAGAAAGAATTTTTGATGGTGTTGTTACAGATTTGAGGTTGTTGATAGAGGCATAGCCATCATTGGTAGTTGCAGATTGAAGAGTTGAGATTGTGGAGAGTAATTGTTGTTGCAGGTGTTGGAGAAAAGCTTTGTTACAAGCTTTGATTTGCTAATGGCAAATCATTTTTGTGGTGTTTACCAGTAGTTTGTAAGGTTTTTTTTCAGCCCATAATCCTTTCCTAAATTGATTGTAATTCATTGCAAGTTGAATCAAATTTGAGATAGTTGGTTGCAAGTTGAAAAATAGAGCTTCATTCATGTAGCAAATAATTTTCTTTTTGTGTGAAGGGGTTTCATTTTTCTGTATTCTGTGAGCTTTTAAAATTAATTTCCATTGTAAAATTTATTTTAATTAGCTCCATACATTAGTATACAAATGTTTATGAGAAGATCCAAAAAAATAAAGAAATGAGATGGATCCAAGATAGGCACAGAGTATACAAATATTTGTGGGTTTCACTTCTTTTCTACAATGGGTGTCTAATGCAAGAGCATCCATGGCATGGTAGCTATCATGTGTCAGCAAAAGGGGTTTGATTTTAATTTCAATTTTTGGTGTGATTTGAATTTCATATTTTATTGAGCATTTTGATGTTATGTCATGTTGTAAATTCAAATTTCAAATTTGGAGTAAATTTGGGTCAAAACAAGATAAGGTGGTATAGTGGAGAATATGTTTTAAATGAAAAATCCTGAAAAAGTAAGAGAAGGCATGGGCACTTAGTTTGGAGAAATTAGATTTTTTCTTTGTTCAAGAAAGCAAGAATGCATTAAAAGCATTGCCATCCACTTATAGCATATCTTGGGGTTAGAAAGGCATATTTTATTCTATTTTATTAATGAAATTTAATCTAATTGGAGAGTTTTTGGAGGTAGGAATTGGTTTTTGGCAGTGTGTTTTGGAATGTGATGAAATTCAATCAAATGCATTCAAATTTCATTTCATGTAAAAAGATGATTTGGGTAAAAGGAAAAATTAATTCATTTGAAGGCTCTCTTTTTCCAAATGAAGGAAAGACATGAGAAGGGCATAGCATTTTTTGTTGCAGGTCTAAGACCAGACCTAAATCATATTGGGATTTTTTAATGAGGATTCAATAGGCTTGGCCTATTGCAATGAGAGTTTCTATGATTTTTCTTGCATAACTTGGATGTTTAGATCAGTCCTATTTTATGATGTATAAATCAGATTGGTGAAGGTTGATTATTGGTTTGAATAAGTTTTGAGACTAATTTTATCAGTCCAAGAGGCTGCAATATTGGTAAAATTAATTTGGAGAATATTTTGTTGTTATTGCAGGTGGTTTTGAATGAAGAAATTGGTGTTCATGTTGCAGATTTTAAAATTTGATTTGTTGTATTCGCAATGCATTTTATTTTGTTGAGAGTAGTTTTATGGCAAAGGGGGTATGTGTGTTATCCTCTTGCATCGAACACCTCCCTTAAGTGATACTTAGGGAGGAAAAAATGCATGAATTCAAAGATGTATAGATGACTAATCCTAGCTACAAGGTATTGTTAGTTACCCATGCACAAAATATTTTCACAAATTAAATAAAAGATAAAATTCTCTAAAAAAAATAATGCAAGAAAACAAACATTTACAAGTTATAGAAGGACTTAACTTGACATCCCGAAGGTTAAATCCATCACAAATATACAATAGATATATACCCCATAATGAAGTAGCCCCTAATACAATGGTGAATTCACAAACATGAATGGTGAAGAGTGTCCAAGATCAACAAATAAAATTTCTCCCCTTAGGAAGAAACAATTCCAACTGTGTACATAGAAGAAAGTCCAAATTTATGAATATATGAGAGATAAGAAGTCACATTATAGCTATCTCTAAAAAATTCTCAATTGTGTCCATGCTAGAGTATGCCACAACAAAATTAGGTGTTACCCCCATCAAAGAAGATGACAAGAAAATGTTGAAACTCATGGACACCAATCACCAAAGAAAATGATGATACATGATAAAATAAATCTGAAATAACTATCAAGTACTTATCCTGCAATGCTAAATCTGAAAGATTGTAATCAATCATCTTGCTCAACTAAAGTATTAATCTATGAAGAAGTAGGAGATGGAGGAGTTGGAAGATTATAAAAATTCTCAAGAACACTAAGGTTCCAATGAATTTTTTTTCTTAAATATATGATTCACACTAGATGCAAAAGTGTTAATACTAGTCAAAAGAACTACATCATCAGCATGAGAAAATATGAAAAGATATACAAGTGAGATGAATTATCAACCATCACAATAGAAAGGATGTCTCTATTCTCCAAGTATTTTATAATAAAAAAATTAGGTGTGAACTCAACTATCTTCCCTTCTTCAATATGTGCAATCTAATAGATAGAAAGGAGATTAGTTGACAAGGATGGAACATAAATTACATCATTGAATGTATCTTCTTCCATATCAATATATACTTTCCCACAAATATGCATATATGTGTTTTTTTCCCATCAAAATGTGTGGTAAAGTAAAAGGATCAAATGAAGGGATCATACCTTGTAATGAATCCATATGATGTGAAGCTCCAAAACCAAGAAACCATCTCCCTAATTTAGGACTTGTAGATGTAAAAGTGATTTACTTTTTAAGAAGAAGAAGAACTTGAAGAAATTTTTAAAGGAAATAAAATATTATGAACTTCTAAAGAAGGTTCTCCAAATCATCTATCTATTTTTTGTAACAACTATGTTCATCATGCCATTGTTTTTTGTAATATGCACATTCAGATTTCTCCTTTTTAGGTTTATCTTCTTTGAAATATTTTGGGTCCTTGACTCATTATATTTTGTCTTAGTTTTAATTTTCTATTTACCTTTTCCTTTGGGTGATTGGGTTATCAATGCTTGACTCTTGGGGAGTGCATATAAATACATAAGGTTAGTTTTATTTCTATTCAAATGGTCACAAAATCAATAATATATAGTATTTATCAAATATATCTTTCCCACAACCAACCAATTGATATCTATCAAAGATTTGAACATAAAAAATGTTGGAGATTTTTGATATGTGGTTGTCACTGATGTCAACACTATTATCATTAATGTCTTTAAGACTGTATATGTTGAGGATATTGAGAAAATTGTAATAAAATATGTTGCAGGTTGTTTGTGAAGCAGTGAAGATCAATATGATGGATAATTCAATATATTGATGGTGAGAAGTTTCAGATTAAAGGGTTTGTCACCAGGTGTATCTAGTTTATCCACCAAAATTTGTATAGGTTCACATAAAGATTTGATCAAGTTATGATTTTTTGTGTTCCGATAATTGTTATGTTTCTATAGTTGGTGTTCCTGAAAGAAGATAATATGATTCTAGTAATCTGAGTTGTTGTGAATGCTCTTGTGGTGTTTCATGATGCATGTGGATGTTTCTAGATCATTCTCTATTTGTGTTGTTGGTTTGCATCAATTGTTGTGCTCGCGATTGGTGATTTTCTTTCGTGTGTTCATTTTTTTCATGTTCTTTGCCGACAGGGTAAGTGTAGCATGTTGTAGATATTCGAGGAAAATTGTTTAAGGTGTTTCATGTTCGAGATGTGTTATTTTGGGTACCTACTATTTTTTGGTCGACACTATTTGATTCATATTGACAATTTTTTATTAATTTGGGCTGATAGTTTGTACACATTTTATATTTTGTTTGGCCGAATGTAGTTGATGTTATCCTTAGATGCGGATATATATATGAATAATTGTTTATATCATTTGATACATGCAATAATCGAGATGTGCGAGTGTTATGTATGAATAAAGTTTAGATATTTCGAAGGCAAAAGTAAAGTGTGAAGAAGAGTGAGTAGAAGAAAGTGTGTTCATGTGCTTAACTGAAACTGTAATCAGGCATTAGCAGATGCTATTTTCTCAATTCAATGTCTTTCAGATGGATTTAATCTTAATGTGATTGTAAGACAGAGTGTCTTCCTTTGGGCAGTAAGCCTCTTTTATATTTGAGTAGTGAGCTCTAGGCAGTGTTCCTAAATGCATGTGCATTCCCCATTTTATATACTTTTAACAGAGTATAAACTTGTGGATTAATCTCCACCGTGGTTTTTCTCCTAATAGGGTTTCCATGAAAAAATCTTGGTGTTATGTGTGTTTCTGATGTGGTCATAGTATTTTCTTTCATGTTTAATTATCATATCTAAGAATAAGTTTAATAAGTGTAATTTATGTGACAACTGATTCACCCCCCTTCCCAGTTGTCTACCCTTGTGTTGCCAATAATTGGTATAAGAGAAAGTTCCTCTGGAGAATCTTAATCGCTTGAGGTGATCCGAGATGGTGACATATAAGAAGGATAGTCCGAGATTGGATGGAACAAACTACTCTCTGTGGAAGACTCAAATGGAGTGTCATCTAAGATGCATTGGTGAACCCTACTAGACAATTACAAAGAATAGATATGTCATACCTCAGAATGGTCCTTCTACTATAGGTGATATTAAGGAAGTTGAGTACAATATCAGGGCTAAGGAAGCATTGTTGAGTTCTTTGATTGATTCTGAAATGACAAATGTAATGGAGCTAAAGACTACTTATGAGATCTGGAAAAGGTTGGAAACCTTGTATGAATGTGATACACATGTGAAGCTTGCTAAGTTACAAAGCTTGAAAGGGAAATAGGAAACATTGAGAATGGGTGAAGATGATAATATTACTTCTTTTATGCAGAGAGTGAGTGAACTTGTGTGTAGTATCAGATGAATTGGTGGAACCTTGGAAGAGTCAGAGATTGTTGCTAAAGTGGTCAAATCCCTGCCTATTGCATACAAACACAAAGTTGCTACTATTGAGGAGATCTGAACTGTGACAAATGTAACTAGAGACATGTTGATTGGTAAACTTGTTTCTTTTGAGTTAAGTGAGTTTGGTGAATCTCTTCCTAAGACAAAATTTTCATTCAAAGCTACAATATCCAGGAAAGATAAGTAGAGATATGATCTGGGAGAAAGTTCTTCTAGAAAAATGTCTAAATATGAGTAAGAAATGAGAGAGATTGAAGAAGAAGAGAGAAAACTAGATGAGCTTGAAGCACTTATTTTTAAGAGAGTAGCCAAAGGAGAAGGTAAGTATAAAGGGAAATTTCCTCTTAAATATTTTTCTTGCAATAAGATAGTTCATTTTTCCTTAAGGTGTCTTGAAAGAGTTCCTAAGCCGAGATCTAACAAGCCTAGATTTTAGAGAAAGTGTTATTTTGCTACTGATGAAGGTGTGAGATGATGAATTTGTATTTATTAATATCAAGGAAAGTAATCTTGTACCTACTGAATCTACTATTTGTATGACTGTGGAGAAAGCTCTAGTTGCTTGAGTTGAAGAAAAAGATGAATGGGTGATTGACAGTGGATACTCTCATCACATGACAGGTAATAAAAGTAAATTTGTGAGTTTGGAAAAGTATGATGGTTGTGTTATGAGATTTGGTGATGAAAAATCTGGTGTAATCCATGGCAGAGGATCCATTTCTTTTGATGGTAAGCATAATACTGATGATGTTTTATATGTGGAAGGTTTGAAGCATAATATTTTAAGTGTTGGACAGATGGTTGACAAGGGATATAATCTTCAATTCAAGGATGGAAAATGTAAAATATTGGTGATTTTTGGAAATGTGATTGCATCTAGTAAAAAACCAAAAGGTAATATCTTTCACCTAAGTACTGCTAATAAAAGTTGTCTGATTGCTCAAGTTGATGAAAGATGGTTGTGGCATAGAAGATTGTGTCATGTAAACTTTGATAATATTATCAAGATAATTTCTACCTAGGCAGTGAGAGATCTTCCTAAGTTGATAAAGCCTACTAATACTATATGCAAGGAATGTTAGTTAGGGAAGCAAACTAGAATATCTTTCAGAAGCAAGCAATATTGTTCAAATGAAGTATTGGAGCTTGTGCATACTGACTTGTGTGGTCCTTCTAGAATCAAAATTTTACAAGGTGACAAGTATTTCATGTTACTCATTGATGATTATTCTAGATTGATGTGGGTTACCTTATTAAGGGAAAAATCTAAAGCTCTAAAGAAATTCAAGATTTTCAAGGCTATGGTTAAGACAGAGATAGGTTTGAAGATTAAATGTCTGAGATCAGATAGAGGTGGTGAATTCACTTCTCATGAGTTAAATTATTTTTGTGAAGAGCATGGGATAAAGAGACAATCATTTGCCCTGCGGACCCCTCAGCAAAATGGAATTGTGGAAAGGAAGAACAAAAAAATTCAAGAAGTTGCTAGGACTATGATGTTGGAAGGAAATGTTGCTCATATCTACTAGAGAGAAGCTGTGAGTACTAACATTTACACTCTCAACCGGGTATATGTCAAAGGTGATATTGGTAAGACCCCTTTTGAGCTATGGTTTGGTCATAATCCTATTGTTAGATACTTCAAAATCCTTGGAAGTAAATGTTATATCAAAAGAGATGATGATATACGAAAGTTTGATGCTAGAAGTGATGAATGAATCTTTCTTGTTTATTCTACTAAAAGTAAAGCCTATCGGTGCCACAATAAGAGATTAAGGAAAGTAGTTGAAAGTGCTAATGTAAAGGTTGATGAAGACACATTTAGACCATCTAGAGCCTGTGGATATGATTCAGATGATTAGAATGATAGTTTTGATCAAGGAAATAAAGTTCAAATCAATCCGGTGAATCAGGAAAATCAAGAGGAAGAAAATAGTGAAACTGCAGAAGCAAGATCACAAGAGCTTGAAGTTAAAGAACAACCTAAGACTCCAAGGTATGTAAGAATAAATCATTTAGAAGACCATATTATAGGTGATAAGAACAAAGGTGTTTAAACTAGGAGACGAATTGCAAAAGAGTATTGTTTGATTTCAAAGACTGGGCCTAATAATGTAAATGAAGCATGCAAAGATGAACATTGGATGGAAGCAATGAAAGAAGAACTACAACAAATTGAGAAGAATAATACATGGACTCTTGTTCATAGACCTAAGCATAAAAATGTAATTGGAACTAAGTGGGTCTTTCAAAATAAGCTGAATGAACAAGGTGAAGTTGTCAGAAACAAAGCAGACTGGTGTGTAAAGGATATTCTCAGATGGAAGGAATTGAATTTGAAGAAACTTTTTCCCCTATTGCTAGAATTGAAGTTGTGAGACTATTTCTTGCCTATGTTGCTTACAAAAATTTCAAGGTTTATCATATGGATGTCAAGTCAACATTTATAAATGGTGAACTAGATGAAGAAGTGTATATTGAGCAACCTGATGGATTTCAATTGATTGATCAGGGATATATGGTTTGTCGGTTGAATAAAGCATTGTATGGACTTAACCAAGCCCCAAGAGCATGGTATGCCAAATTGGACAATTGTTTTTTAAAGCTTGGATTTAATAAAGGTACTATTGATAGTAACTTGTATTTCAAGATTGATCATGATAAAGATTTTATTGTTGAAGTATTCATTGATGATATCATTTTTAGAGGAGATGATAGCTTGTGCATGAAATTTTTTGATGAGATGCAGAGTGAGTTTGAAATGTTTATGATTGGAGAAATGAAATTCTTTTTGGGATTGCAAATTAATCAGTTAGATAAAGGGATCTTTATATCTCAGTCCAAGTCTGTGAAAGAACCGCTAAATAAGTTTGGTATGGAAGATTCAAAGCTAGTTGGTACACCTATGGTGGCTGGTTGTAAGTTGACTCAAAATGATGATTCTCCTAAGACAAATAAAAATAGATACAGATCCATGATTGGCGGATTTTTGTATTTGACTCAAACTAGACTTGATATCATGAATGTTGTATGCAAAGCTGCGAGATTTCAAGTTGATCCTAAAGAATCTCATGTGATAGATGTGAAGAGTATTTTTAGGTACTTGAAGGGAACAATTCATTTTGGCCTATGGTATCCTAAAGAGGATGACCTTACTTTGAGTGCTTTTACTGATGCGAATTAGGCAAGAGATGTGGATGACAGAAAGAGTACTAGTGGCACTACTATATTTGACTCCAAATTCTGATGAATTTTTGTTGACATATCAACAAACTATTGTCAAAATACTGATGAAACACTCATATAAATTTCGTCGCTTGCATGACCAACTTTTATTCGTCGAAAACTCGACGCAAACTTCATCCATCTAGTGATGAAAAATAACCACAACACAATGCAAAATTCCTCTTCGAAAGTGTCACAAAAACACCAAAATTTCATCGCAATGTCGACGATGTTGAGCATGCCATTACGATGAAAAATATCGTCGTGTGTACAACAACTTCGTCGGAAGTTTTAGTGGTTTGTTAGTTTATATTCGTCCAAATTGTGATGAAACCCTGCATTATGTTCATCGCAAGTGTGACGATGTTGAGCATGTCATTATGATGAAAATATCATCGCATGTATAGAAACTTCGTTAGAAGTTTTAGTGGTTCATCGGTTTATGTTCACCAAAATTGCGATGAAACGTAGCAATTTTTTTATAAAAATAATTCATTCAGATGTATGTTATTACATACATTTGAACAAATTTTATCATCAACAATTGTCTTACCGATAGTAACTTATTTTTTTCATCGGTAAGATAGGATGGGTGTCTCACTGATGATATTTCATCGATGAGACAAATGTGCTCAAGCTGACTTAAGAACCTTAGTCCAATAGTGTTTTGTCTTGCCGATGTGATTCTTTATGCTTTATCGATGAGACATGACAAATCTCGTACCGATGGTATTTCATCGGTAAGACACATATACTCGATATGACCTATTGATCTCTTCCCGATGATGCTCATCTTGTCGATGAAATTCTTCATTGATGAGACTGTGAACTGTATCTTCTTGATGCACATCTTCATATGAAATCTGATCAGCATGACATTCCTGACCTCTCACCGATATGCTAGAAAATATGTATAAGAATATAATGCTTAATGAATCAGAGAGACCTACACCATCTCTTGTCGATATGGCTTATTTACTCAAATCCTTGGGCTTAGACAGAATTCATGGTCTCAAATGGTTAAAGTTGATGTGATCATTGATAGTCATGTCATGCAACAAACAATATGCCCACTAGTAATAGAGATTTGGCCAAAAATAGTTTGCAAGGCATTCACATCAAATAGATATACAAGTCAATGATCATTCTAGCAATCCCAATTCACAAAGTGAAAAAAATATGGTAGAAGTGAACTCCAAAAGACTATTCAACTATAGAAAATGATATTATCAAAATAGGAATAGCATGGTTCATAAATATTCAGTAAATTATAAAGAAAATTCAACACTAAAAAACTAATAGATACAATTTTGAAGTAAGAAGACAGATCTTGATTACCTTACACCTCTAAACCATATCATCAAAGTGTTGTCTTTCCTACCCCTGTAAAGCTTCAAACTTCTCAACTGTATCAATGTCAACCTTATGCTTTATCTTTGGATTTGGTGGCTCAAAAGGACATGTCAAGATAGCTATCTTTGTGTCCTCAATTATTTTAGGCATTTATGGATGACTCATATCTTTTTCAATAAATATTCCTTCAACCATCTCTATATCTTCCAACCTTCCACCAACTTTTCCTTCAACTTTAATCAAATCCAAGTTAACATTCTTTCTTTCCAAATCTGCAACAACAAGAACTGCTTTGACTAAAATCTCTGCTAACATGCATTTTCATCTGTTAACACTACATCAAAGAAAAAAACTTCAATACAAAAAATTTGACATTCACAAGAATCAATTGTTATCATAGTTGTAGGTAGGATGGAAAGTTTTCCTTTTGAAATGAGCATACAAATTGATAAGGCTTCAGTATCTCCAAATCTCAAAACAAGTCAATTCAAAATCAGAATCACGTCCAAAATTTAATAAAACTTACTCCAGATTTTAATAAAACCAAATTTGCAAACAACATGTGTGCAATTAAAATATTTACAATTGATTTTGTACCAATTTTTTTTCCTTCATATAGCACTTCACTAATCTATTGCACACTGCTATGGAAAATAGGAGATAGGGTATTCTACTTAAGGGGTGTATGTACTCAATTATTGGCAAAGCTAGATTGTTGTTTCTAGTCTTACATATTAAGTGTATAGGTTGTGTATATAATAAGGTCACCCTTTATGTTCCTCTATGCAAGTGCTATTAATTATTTGAAACTGATGTAGAAAAAAGGTGATAATTATCTTGTTGTCTTCACAATTTCATTTAATTTTCTTAATTACATGAGTGTGAAAAGGCCTAAGATGGAAATCCAGAAAGGGGCAGTTAGAGTCAAGAAGATGAAATAGAAGAATCAACAAAAGCCCAATGCGGCCACAGCTCCATAGCCTTGCTAATAGAAATTTTTATCTACTGTCCATAATCTCTCAGTGATCTCTACCTTGACGAGTCATTGAATAGGAAACTTCTCTTCAGGTGTATGATTGTAAAAGACTACATTCACTACTACAAAAAAGGTCAATGCATCAACATTGGCAAGTCATGCAATAATTAAGCTTCAACCAAAAAGGAACAGCCAAATTCCCTCTTTTGGCAGGAAAATTCAATCAATACAACAAATGTTCAATCCATGCATGCATATTATTCTTGTATCTAGTTCAATGGACAATGGTTTGGTAACTAGATGGCATACATTGTTGTAGTGATGGTTACTGTGAATATTTATTCATGCACCACTTTTTCCTTCGCGGTTTCTCTTCATTTTGTGGCTTCACCTTTTTCAGTATCACTCACAGCTTCTTGTCAGCTGCCACGTGGCATCCTATCAGAGTTTTCTTTTGGGCCATATCACTTTTCTTTTGCCAAGATCCATTTGTTTTACGCGTGGCCTCTGCTTGTTTCTTTCCAAGTTGGGCCCACACTACAGTTTCTTTTGCTGGGATGTTTTACACATGGCTTCCTATCAGAGCTTTCTTTTTGGCCATCTCACCTTCCTTTTACTGAGCTCCGTTTATTTAACATGTGGCGCTCGTTCGTACATCCGTTATCTCAGGTTCGATGCTTGTGCATCGGTCTCCTTTTTGATGCCACATGCTCTCTTCTTCTACTACTATGTGGCCCATTTATTCTCAAGACGTTCCTGCTGGCATGCTGCTAGATGATCTTTCTATTGGTGCTAGCTCAAGAAAATCCTAATCATTGATGGCTTCGCTGAGGCATCTTTCTTGTTGGGGTCCTCAAGCGGTGAAATGGCTTATTTAAGCAGTCTTTTCCTCATTTTATTGGTTGTTGTTAGATGGATAAAAATTTCTTGAGCACTGGGAATTAGCCTCTATAGTGTTTTCTATTCAACTTGAACTCACAGACTGTTCCATTCAATTCGGCCTTTCTATTTTCATGCATTTAATAGGATGTTAAACTGTGCTTGTATTTTCTGGAATATATGAATGTATGTCTCAAGCTTTTGTAATCTTTATGTAGCTTAATATAATACGAATCATGTTTCTACTCTTTTGTGTTATCTTATGTTGTATGGGTTATAATATTCAAATGGTTTGATGTTCTTATGTTTGCAATGTTGGGAATCATCTATTTGATAAACACTAGTTACTATTTGAGCCTTTGTCTTAGCATTGTGCTTAATTAATTCCTTTATGATCTGGCACATCGCCTTAGCTTAGGTTTGTTTATTTTATGTTCATCTTCTTACCCTTTTCATCCCCCCATAAAAAATGAAGATTCGGCTTTGATAAAACCCCGAACGTCACTTAGCTACGCGCATAAGTCCCCCAATAGCTAAGTTTCCCATAAGGCTGATGCCTACAAAATTTTATGTCAATAGTTCTTTTTCTAGCACGCCTGATGGGACATGAACTAACACGTTCACTTGATCAATAGGAGTGTATGAGCTATAGCCTAGTCACTAGGTCTCAAATTGCAAGAATTCCTGGCTTGCTTGTACCACCGTTGGTTTCAGTCTAGGTGAGAGATCGGCAATCTAATACTTCACCTCCCTCTTCTCCTCCATCTCTTTTGCCAATGGCTACTAGAAATCATGTAGCTTTGGATGCTGGTAGTCCTTTGATAGCACCTATGCCTCCTGCAGTGTGGGATCCAATCCCAACTTCCGCTTTAAAGGTTGTCCCTAAGTTCTTCAGGAACAATTCAAAAACTCTGACAGAGCACTTGCAAGATGTAGCTGATGTATGTCTGGTGCATGGAATTACCAATCAAAATGTGGCTTTGCAATTGCTCACCGCCTCTTTCAGAGGGAAGGCATTGGATTGGTATCATACTCTTCCAGCCAATATAGTTGCCACTTGGGATCATCTTGGAGATCCTTTCTACGAGCGCTTCTCAAATAGTGGACAAATTATCGCTATATCACCAGATAGCTCATATAAAGCGAGCTCCCCATGAAGCTTTGGCTGATTTCAATGCTCAATTTCATTCAACTTGGTAGAGAGCTCCTATTTGTAGTCAACCGCCTCCAGATCTGGCGTTCATGATCTATTTAAAGTCTATAAATGCTGATATTTCTATGATACTACAAGCTCTCAGTAGAAATACACTACCTGATGCATACAACCTTACCGTCACTATGGAGAACAATCTTATTGCTGCTAGAAAATTGGCGTTGAGACCTATCATACGATTATTCCTAGAATTGACCACAGCAGAACCAGAGGTAGCTTCAACCAGTGTTACTGCAACTCCCCAATCTATGTATGTGTACCCGGGAATGACGTCGAGTGTGGCTCCAGTGCCTAACCCCCTAGCAGTTGAAGTGAACGACATGAAGGAGTAGATGTGAACCATGAAAAATGAATTAACCAGTATGAAGCAGAAAAAGTATAGCTAATAGAAGCCTACTTACCAAACCTACCAAGGTGGGAAGGATCCTTTCCAACAAATCTAGTGGCAGGATAGATCACGCAGCAATACCCAAGCTCAATAGAACAATCAAGTTATCCCTGTGACTATGCCAATGCAGACCGTCTATCCTAGTTCAAGTAAGGAGCTAGTAGCAGGACAAAACAATCTTGTCAAGGAGACTAATTCATGGTGCTTCCCTTGCAATGATGCACATATGCCCCAAAATTTTCTGAGAGAGAATTTACAACAGAGAATAGCATAGCAACGAAGTCAAGGCATCATGCCTAATCACAGAGCTCATACACAAGCTTCTCAGAAAATGGACAATGCAATTCTCATTGCTCAAATGCAAGGAATGTCTATAAAGAATGAGCTAGAGATAGCTCTGGACCAGGCACTCTTTTCTTGGATGGAAGGAGAGCAGTCGGCATTCCCAAATGATATTTCGATAACCCAAATTCTGCAAGTATAGTCAAATTACAATACTCGTTCCAAGCAGAAGGCTCACTGGAGAATTCATGCCTTTGCAGCCTAAAGGGTCACCTAATTCAACGTGCACTCCATCGAAAAAAATTTCATCAAGTCCATAGAAGTCTAAGGTGGTTGTTCCCATTCCAACGAATCCACCTCCTCCGAAAGCACGAGCTCCCATGGTCACCCTGGTTGTTGCCAAATAGCCAAATGCACTAGTTGCAAGACAAAAGGAGCAAGCTACCATAATTCATCAATCACAAAAACCATTCAACATGGTGGAATAGCTAAAGAAACCCTCTGCTAATGTTTCTTTGTGGGATATCCTGGTCATCCCAAAGCAAAAGTTGCTATTATAGAAGGCATTATCGAGAGAAGAAGACATGAAAATGCTTGAGCAGCCCTCAAAAGATAAGACATCCAAGCCAAACTTGGATAGAGTTCTAGCAAATCAACTAGAAGAAAATAAAGTTGAAAAAGAGAGTAAGCCTAAACCCAAGCCTTTCTTTCTAATAGTTATCATTGGTAACAAACTACTACATAATTGTATGATTGAATCTGGTGCTAGCTTCACCATCATGCCTAAGCAAGTAGCTGAAGCTCTGGGACTCGAATATGAGCCTCTGAAGTAGGGAGTCATTCAACTCGATGGGAACAAGGTTGAAACCTTCAGAGTAATCAAATGATTTCCTATGACATTGTTTCCTTGCCCCAACATTACTGTGAATCAAGATATTGTTCTCATCGACATCCCTCCTTTGTTCGAGATATGTCTGTCCCAAGAATTCACTATAAATGTTGGAGGTTATCTAGCATTGGACTGGTCGCACCTAATCCTAAGAACCAAACATGGAGCTAAGATGAAGTTATTGTCAGAATCTTTGCATTGTGAACATGTGGCTGATGAAGCCATGATCGATTTTGAGGCAGAACATACCTCAATCACTTCTGGAGAGATGCTAAATGTCGAACTCCTTGAAGAAGAAGATGCAAGTAGCTCCCGAATAGAGAAAGAAGAACCTCTTTTAAATGAATTCATAGACATAGATCATTTTGGAAACTATCATGCAATTGGGCTAGGAACATATGTCATACATGAAGAGGACCAGATAATGCCTAGAGTGACTAAAGATTTTGGAGGTGAAGCGTCCTTAGAGTTATGGACCTTGCACTTTCATGGAGCAAGATGCAAAGTAGGAGCTTGTGCAGGAATATGTTTAATATCTCCATCCAAAGAAAAGACTTTAAGGTCTTACCATTTCTAGTTCGCATGTTCGAACAATGAAGCATAATATGAAGGCCATGTTCACGGCTTGAGCTTAGCGGAATGAATGGGTGCAAAGAAAATATGGGTGTTCAAAGATTCAGAACTGGTGGTTAACCAAATCCGAGGGCTATCTGCCACCAAGAATCTCTGTATGCGAATATACTGACACAGGTTCTGGGACCTGATTGAAGGCTTTGAAGCATTTAACATCCAAGCCGTACCTAGAGAGTAGAACTCCAAAGCTGACCAAATGGCAATTGTCGGAGCTTAGTTTGAGCTAGCTTATGAGTTAATTAACAACAAACATTCAGTGTGATTGATCATGTGGCCTACAGTCCCAAATAATGATCAAGACTGGAAAGTTTGTGATAGTGATGCTCATATCGCGTCATTTCTCCAGTTGTCCAGAGAATTTTCCAACCAATTACAGTCGAAGATCATTGAGGCCTATGAGGATCAAGTAATCCAAATAAAATCAAACAAGATTCTCAGGGGTCTAGTCACTCTCGAGAGTCTTTTTTATTCTGATGATGCAAAGAAAGACAAGAGAAATCTTGCAGCTGATAAAGGCAACTATACTGATTTGCACATCGGAGAAGACAAAAAGCTTAAGGTCAGAAAAGGAGTCTTGCAGAAGAATAAAGAAAGGTTGAAACATTTTTGTGAGGAGTATCTGAGTGTGGTAGCATGGTCATATCATGATATTAAGGGATATGATCTCGGGATTATCCAACACACCATTGAGCTACTAGAAGGAGAAAAACTCATGCGTCAAAGGCAGAGGCCAGTAAATCCAAATATCGAGTCGCTAATGTCACAAGAATTAAATAAGTTGATTGCATCTCGGATAGTTTTCTCGATCAAACACAACACTTGGGTGTCTAACCTAGTGTCGGTCTGGAAGAAGAACGATGATATATAGTTGTGCGTTGAATTTTGAGACCTAAATAGACTATCCCTGAAGGACCACTACCCCTTGCCTTCCATGGAGGTAATTATGCAAATAGTTGGTGGTTCCGAAATATTTTCAATGTTGGATGGTTTCTCTGGCTATAATCAGATTTGTGTGAAAGAGGAGGACCACCACAAAACAACGTTTACTACTAAGTGGGGGACATACGCTTATGCTAAAATTCCTTTTGGACTTTCAAATTCCATAGCCACTTTCCAATGAGCTATGGACATTGCCTTCAAGGATTTGATACATAAGATCATTCTTATTTATCTTGATGACCTGATGGTGTACTCAGAATCTGTCGAAGATCATTTTGATCATCTCGAGCTTGTCTTCCAGAAATGCCAAAAGTTCAGGATTTCTTTGAACCCAAAGAAATGTGTGTTTGGGGTCCCACAAGGGAAGCTGTTGGGTTATGTCATCTCAAAGGAAGGTATTGCCAATGATCCAGAAAGTGTTAGAGCGATCAAGGAACTCCCTTTACCTATCAACAGAAAAGGAGTTCAATATTTTTTGGGCAAGGTTAATTTAATCAGTCGGTTCATTTGCAGGGATCGTTCAGCCCATCACCTTGATGTTGAAAAAAGACCAAATTTTCAAATGGACAGCCGAAGCTAGAAAATCTTCTGAATAGATAAAAGAGGTCATCTCTTCTGCTCCCATGTTGATCAATTCGGATTTGTTGAAAGACTTCATTATGTACGTTTTTGGTGGTAGCATGAGTATCGCTACT
The DNA here is from genome assembly GCA_007115665.2 of Sequoiadendron giganteum. Classification (NCBI taxonomy): domain Eukaryota; kingdom Viridiplantae; phylum Streptophyta; class Pinopsida; order Cupressales; family Cupressaceae; genus Sequoiadendron; species Sequoiadendron giganteum. Next base: position 167,906,998 of record CM021106.1, on the reverse strand, counting down.
GTCCTGATGCAGAAGGACAATGAAGATAAAAGAGAATCACCTATTGCTTTCTATTCATGCACTATGAAAGATCATGAGGTGAAGTACAACTTTGTGGAGAAGTAAGCTTTTTCTATTGTAAAGGGGTTGAAGAAGTTTCGACACATCATATCATGCAACAAGGTGATTCTTTGTGTGTCACACCCTAGTGTGTGAGAATATATTATGGAAGGTGAAGTCACTAAGAAGCTGGCTAACTGGATAACCAAGATTCTTGAGTATGACATCGAGATCAATCCAGTCAAGACTGTGAAGGGGAAGGGGCTATACAAATATTTGGCAGAGAACAATGAAGCAATTATTGAGTCTAAAGTCTTGAAACCCATGTTTCTAAATGAAGAGAGTTTCAAAGACGATTGGTTGGACGCTAGAATTAATTTTATGCAAACAAGAAGGTATTCACCCGACCTCCCCTCATTTAAAAGGCATTTTTATCAACTACAGAATAATGGTTATGTACTACTAGAGGGAGTTATTTTCAAAAGAGATTTCAATGGCGTCTTGTTAAGATGTGTAACACAAGAGAAATCAAAAAAGATATTGGAGTAGTATCATAGTGGCCCAGCCGGAGGACATTTCTCAGCAAAAACTACTGCAATTAAGATTATGTGTCCTGGTTATTTCTGGCCAACATTATTTAAGGACTCGTATTCATTGGTGAAGTCTTGCAATGAGTGTCAATTTTTTGTTGGGAAAAGGAAAAATGCTTCCATGCTACTGAAACCAATTGTTGTGGAAGAACCATTTGCTCAATGGGGCCTCAACTTTATTGGCATAATCAATCCATTTTCATCAGTCGGACACAGGTGGATCCTAACGGCAACTGACTATTTCACCAAATGGGCTGAGGCTGTACCATTGAAGAATGCAATAGAGGAAAAAATCATGAACTTCTTGGAGGAACTGGTAGCGAGGTTTGGCCCACCAAAGACAATTATATTAGATAATGCTAAAGCTTTTCTCGGCTCCAAAATTAGCCAATTTTCACTAAAGTATGGAGTCTTCCTAAAGACATCTTCTAACTACTACCCATAAGGGAATGGCCTTGGTGAATCTAAAAACAAGAACCTCATCAAGCTGATCAAGAGAATAGGTTCAAAACATCAAAGGGAGTGGCATAAACACCTCCGAACATCACTATGGGTAGACCATATCATGCCTAAGAAAATATTGAAAACATCTCCTTACGAGACAGTATACGGGAAGGAGGCACTATTGCCAATTTCTATGGAAATCCCTGTAATCCAACTACTCGAGTCTCTTGAGATTGAGAAAAATGGAGCAATGGAGGTGTGGTTTTAAGAATTACTTGAAGTTTAGGAGAAAAGAGAGCACACTCTCGAGGCAATGACCAATTGCTAGAAGGTGGTAAAGAGATGGTTCGACAAGAAAACATTCGACTAGGGTCTGCAATGTGGAGACTTGGTGCTCAAGTTTAACGAGTGCGGAGCAAAGCCCGATCAACATGGCAAGTTTGATAGTCTCTGGGAAGGACCATTCAAAATCACATAGTGCAAGCAATGCAACTCGTTTGAGTTAGAAATAATGGAGGGTGAGGCCTTAGGTATTCCAGTTAATGAAATACACCTCAAAAAATTTAATTAGGTCAACTTTTGTAGTAAGTGTGTAAATATGTATATATTTTCCCTGCTTTTTTAGTTTTGGGTTATTCTTAGTGCTTTCTTAGATCAACAACCACATTGATGCAAGGATTTAAAATAAAATGAGGAAAGGAGCCAGAATATAGAAAAATACATATATTGTATTAATCATGGAAATATTTACATTTGTATACATGCTGACTTAATGGGGCCCTTGGCCATGTTCAAAAATACATATATATTGTCGCTGACAAAGTGTTGCAGAGAATGTTTCAAGTACAAAAGAAAAAAAGGAAGGATGAAGTCATTGGTTGGTGTGCCTAATTACAATCCAGTAATCATTAAATGCAAAGGCTCGCGAAAAGATATGGTGATGTTGCTTTTGTGTTTTTTCCAAGAAAAATTAAGAACCGCCGTATCAGAAGTCATATCTCTTAAATTTGTTGAGTCTTTTGGCAAGTTGGTAGTCTCTTCGCATGCACGAAAAGGGTTAGTGGTGCATGCAATAACTAATGCAAAAAGATAGCATGTACCCTTGCTAAGCTGATTCTCTCAAAAATCAAAAAGATAGATAGGAGCATGCGGAGAGCATTAATTGTGCAAGGTTGACAAAGTGTGTAACCGCCCAAGTCATTCGCAAAGAAAGAGAATTATTGTCAAAAACTAAGTTGCAGAGTTCTTCGAAGACAAGGAAAATGGTTGAAATTGCAGAGAGATCAACTCAGGCCGTTGGCACCGAAAGCATAGAAGAACGAAGAATGTTGGCACCTTGCGTGAATACTTATGCCCAAGATTCTTATGCAACTCTAGGAATTCCAGCAAACCCTTCATGGCCCTACACTAAGCTTCCAGACCAGAAAGTTTTAAGCATGGTTTCTCCTAGAAACTAGGCTTTGGTGTCAAAAGATTGGGATAATGTCCATGATCCGGAGTTGTCTCAAAACCCTAAAATTCTTAGAGAGGTTGCATGTGAGAAAATGAAAAAGATCACTAATCCTTTTCATAGCTAATTGTGGAACTGTGGGCTTCCTCAATATATGGTCCGTTTGGTACACCATTGCTTAGAAATTTTTGCTGCCTCCACTAAATGTTTCGATGCTCGGACAGGAATCATAAGCGGCCAAATTTTCAGGGTGGTAATTTGTCCCCAGGCCCTCCAGGATATGTTTTGCATTCCTTTTAATGCTCTTGGAGGTGTAGAGGATTTTGATATTTCCAGACTACAAAATTACTAGAGGATGCTTCGATTAGCGCAATAATTTTTTAACACTGAAACAGGTAAACCATCAGATAACTTTTTCCCTCCGAGCTTCCTGCTTAGTCTGGCTACTTTTAAATCAGGGTTAGCCTCTCTCTTCTCTATGTTGGCGTTGGTATGTGGATTGGATAAGGATAGGGAAGTCTCAGACTTCCAAATGAGTCTCAGCTTTATGCTAAAAAAGAATACCCAAGCTCTGCTGATGGACTTTGCAAAGGTCATTGTAGAATGGATGTGCCGACAGCTGAGGGAGTTCGAACCTGGTTCCAAGTTTAGGTATTCTTCTTTTTTGACCTACATGATTTTGCACCAGAACTTGGATTTTTTCCTACAATATCTACCCCTAGCAGTATTTGATGAGAATGGTGCTAGAAAGCTGGTTTCGACCTAGACTCTTGACCTCTCAAATTTTTTTGATTATTACGCATTTTCAGATGCATTCCTAGCTCCAACTTTACAAGCTTTGGATCACAATGGAGGTAGTATGTCTAGTCACTTGACACAAAACCAGGTATCATGGATGAAAGGGCTTGTACCACCTTGCGATTGGTTCTTCTGTACAGATTTCACAATGCTCCATATGCAAGGTTTTGTCTGGGAGCCTTTCCAACTCCCACGTTTTGTTTCGGATAGGGTACTGGCCTTGGAGGTTTTCAGGTAGCTATGCAATATTGAGAATGATTATTTGGGAGGAAAACATCTGACTTCCTATTTGATGTTGCCAATCATGTTTGACTTTGTGTCATTGGTCAAAAAGAAGAGCTCGAAGGTAAATAGCTCTAAAGTTTTGTACTCTAAGCTGGGCCACCTTGGGCTAATGGTTATCTATGACACATGGCGCTACAATCCAGAGGGTAATTTGGAAGAGTTTGGCATTAAGATTCCCCACCAACCTCAGCCATTTTGGGACCCTCCAAGAAATGCAGATGAGGGAAATGAGGGATTGTACGTCAGCCTTGAGTACATCCCTTCCAGCTCGGGTCGACCACCTTGGCTAAAATTTTATCACATAATGGCGAAGCCCAACCCCAACCACAAAATAAATCAATTTCTTTGTAGCCAGTTAAATAAGCTCCGTTGGAAGCCTGATAGAATTAAGGATTTTTGGATTTATAAGCAGGAAATAAAGAAGACTAATGTGCTCTTCTAGGAGGTGGACTCAGACAACCAATTTGATGATATTTAGTGTCACGAGCATTCAGATAGTGAGGACTCTCTTAACCCTTCAGGTTCCAAGAGGTTCTGTGAGGCAGAAAGTGCAACTCTAAAGCATGAAGAAGAGGCATCCCAAAAGGCTCCCATAGTTGAAGAAGATCCTACACGAGGAGAGGCGGTCAGTGTATAGCAGTCGCATCGTGAAAACTCCTCAAATACACAACTGTCAGAGCCTACTAGCTCCTCTAGATAAGGAATGAAGAGGCCAAGGTCTTCCAGACGCCAGCAAATGGTTATTTTGGACCTAGATAGTTCCCCGGAGGAGAAGAGGCCATGAACAGAGGAATCAAGAAGAGGAGAAGATTCACAGCGTGAAGAGGTGGTTGTATCTGCTACATGTCTTCGGGAAACTCAGGTATTTTTTCCCCCTTCTTCTCTCTCTTCTATGTCTTTGGTCCCCTCCACGTCTACCCCTACCATGTCATTTGTGCCAATTGTTTCTATCATTGGTTACCCAGGGCAGGTCAACATTGTTTCCCTTGGGGTCCCCTTCTGTCTCCTTTTATGCCTACCGCCCATGAAGCACAAGTAATGGTAACATATCCTGACCCTCTAAGTCAATAATTTGTATCCCCGAGATCCAGCATGTCGGTAGGTGCTTCCCTAACATTTCTTCCTACCATATTTTCACCATCTTTGGGCAGTCAGTTTATCCCACCTTTTTCCCCAACAACTATTACTAGGCCTATAAAATCCGACGATACATTGAGCACACTGTCTTTCCCACTAGTAGTTCCTTGGGAGTCTCCTTTTGCTGGTGGATTGGGTATTTCGTCCCAAGAATATTTCTCGTAGGTGGATGCAAGCAAGGATGTCAGGGCTAGCCAAATTCTAAAGAGTAGGGAAAATGATGCAAGCAGACCTGCGGAGCCCCTTTTGAAGACCATGTTCAATGAGAGCCAAAATTCGTTGATGTTCACAAATGTCACACCCAATATTATCAAGCCGATCGGGGAAATGCAACCAAGTGATTATTTCGTCAATGACGTAGGGCTTGAATTATAACAAGCTCGTCCGTAGGATAAAGTTGAGTTAATGGAGGAAACTCAGAGGGTGGTGACCATCGACTTCCTTAAGCTCAGTCACCAGATGAAGAAAAAAGATGAAAAAATGAAGGAGATAAAAGGAAAGGTAGAAATCTGGTTAAACAAGCATAAGGCCTAGGAATTTGAAATCAATCATCTACAGAGTGAAAAGAATGCCTTTGAGAACAAAGTAACCGAGCTTCAGACCTTGGGTGCATAAGTTGTTCTAGCCCTGTGAAGATAAATTGAGCAATTTCGAGCGACGGAAGCAGCCCTCCGTGATGAATTGAGGCAGGCAAATGATGGCTTAAAATAGCTCTGGAAAAGTACTAATGAGGAGGTAAATGAAATGAATTTCACATTGGAGCAGGAAATAGAAAAGAAAAGGAAGGTCGAGTTAGCTTTGGGGGAAAAGGAGAAAGAAGTTTCTACTTCGAAGAATCAATTATCGGCCCTAGAGAGAAGCATTGCAGAGTTGAAGGTGGATCTAAGCAGCAAGGCTGCAAAATTGGGCCTTTTGAGATCCCAAACTCCTGCACCCCAAATGAACTCGTTGGAGATAGCCAAAGAGCTACATGCATCGTACTGGGATAAGGTTAAAACACTATGCCTTACATTGCAGCCCACTCTCAAATTTATGGCACATGTAACCAGTCTATGTGGGGTGGTTAGCGAAATGATGCAATGGGTGCAGGAAATGACTTCTGATAAAGTTCTAGAGGCTAGGCGGTTATTGGGAAAATTGTATACAGCTTTCGATGAAGCATTGAGTAATGTAGGGATCGAGGACCGAACAACGACAGCCATGGGCGTAAATATTCTCATCTCTATGCATGAGGTCATCTAGCATGTTGGAGAGTGCAGAGCTAAGCTAACCCAGATTACCTATGATATGCGAGAAAAAAATTCCCGCTTAACTCAGTGAGGGCTTCCATCACCCTTCGCAATAGATCAAATAGTGGCAGGAATTGAGCACATCATTGAAAAGATTGAGGAGAAGAAGCAGGATTTATCAGTTTTCCAATCCTTTGATCAATCTCTGACTGTCACCAATATTGAAAACATAGTGCATCAGTTGGTGCAAATCTTCTTCTAGCTTGAATCTGAGGCAAAGGTATCTGGGGGATTGCCTTTTGAAGGCAATAATTAATCTAAACATGGCGCATGAAAATATGTGCACTCTCTCTGTGCCATCAAATGAAGTCTGGGCCTTCCTTCAGGCTGCCCTCTCTCTACTGTGAGTGATTCTGAAGGAGTTGGAATGGTCTGCGAGACCAGAGTTTTTGAGGTTCTTCATTCCGTAGGTGAAATGTTCCCATGAGTCACTAAACTATGAATATTTATTTGCGCACTGCTTTTTCCTTCGCTATTTCTCTTCATTTCGTGGCTTGGACTTTTTTAGTATTTCTCGCAACTTCTCGGGAGCTGCCACGTGGCATCCTATCAGAGCTTTCTTTCTGGTCGTATAACTTTTCTTTTGTCGAGCTCCATTGTTTTATGCATGGCCTCTGCTTGTTTCTCTCTGAGTTGGGCCCACACTACAGTTTCTTTTGCTGGGATGTTTTACACCTGGCTTCCTATCGAAGCTTTCTTTTGGGTTGTCTCACCTTCCTTTTGTTAGGCTCCATTTTTTTGACGTGTGGCACTCGTTCGTGCATCCGTTATCTCGGGTTCGACGCTTGTGCATCGATGTCCATTTTGATGTCGCGTGTTCTCTTCTTTTTCTGCTATGTGGCCCATGTCCTCTCAAGACATGTCTACTAGTGTGCTGCTGGATGATCTTTCTATTGGTGTTAGCTCAAGAAAATCCTGATCATTGATGGCATCCCTGAGGCATCTTTCTTGTTGGGGTCCTCAAGTGGTGGACTGGCTTATTTAAAAAGTATTTTCCTCATTTTATTAGTTGTTGTTAGATGGATAAAAATTTCTCAAGCACTGGGAATTAGCCTTTGTAGTGTTTTCTATTGAACTTGAACTCGTAGACTATGCCATTCAATTCATCCTTTTTGTTTTCATGCATTTAATAGGACATTAAACTATGCTTGTATTTTCTGGAATATATGAACATCTGTTTCAATCTTTTGTAATCTTTATGCAGCTTAATATAATACGAATCATGTTGCTACTCTTTTGTGTTAGCTTACATTGTATGGGTTATACTATGCAAATGGTTTGATGTTCTTATGTTTTTCAGTGTTGGGAATCATCTATTTTAATAACACTAGTTACTATTTGAGCCTTTCTCTTAGCGTTGTGCTTAATTAATTCCTTTCTAATCTAGCGCATCGCCTTAGCTTAGGTTTGTTTATTTTGCGTTCATCTTCTTACCCTTTTCATTCCCCCATAAAAATGAAGAGATGAATTTGATAAAACCTCAGAGGTCACTTAGCTATGCGCATAAGTCCCCCAATATCTAATTTTCCCATAAGGCTACTACCTGCAAACTTTTGCATCAACAGTTACCAGAAAAAAAAAATCGAGGGTTTCTGAATAGAGCAGTAACACGATATAATCAAGGCCCCCTAATGAAATCATAAAAAAAGAACATTATGTGAATCTTTTCTGAGTAACATGGATTCTTGACAAATGTTAATGATCATAAGGATAGTGACCTTGCAATCTTGTAAAACTGAATTCTTTTATAGTGATCCCTTAGAATTTGATGCTTTTCAATGTAAAGTTATTCATTGCTTGTAAAGGGCCATGCAATTGTTTTTGTAAGTACATAGTGGCATCCATGAATGTGTTTTGAGTTCGATTATAATCAATGTTGGGAGTGATCAAAGATAGTGAGCATACAAGAGGTTGTAAGTCTGATTTTTGATAGTAAGTTCCCTACTGATCATGAGTATTGTTCCTTTGAGAATATGTTGTTCCTTTGCTCAAGCCTTCTATCCATGGATGTAACACAAATTGGTCCTTGATGTATGTTAATCCTTGAATTTCTAAATGATACATTATTCCTACAAGGGAAATTAGGTGAGTTTGATGATTGGAGCCTTGTCCTTCCAATCCTTTTCAAGTTGCAATCAACATTTTCATTGTTTTTTCCTTCCAAAGCATACCTTTACAACAATTAGTAATATTCAACCAATATGCAAACAAGTTAAGTACTGACCTTACACAATTTCTCAAAGGAATCTGTTCGATGTGGGATCCATTCGTGGATAGCTTCCCCTACAAAAAATTTCATCTAGGGTAACATATGAGATGTGCTAAAAAGTAAAATAAGTACAAAGGGTAACATATTGAAGCAAAGAGAACTAATGAAAATCGCATAAGCTTAAAAGTGCAGCATAATGAAATATTGAAAAGTGCATTACCTTATTGAGCTTCTCTTTATTTTGAGAATAGTTTAATATTCTCTACTTAACAAGGCCAACCACGTGAAGCTGGAAGCTCATTTGGCCCCTCCCCCCCTCTCACATCACTCTCAATTCCCCATACCCGATCATATAACACTAATCATTCATTTATCCATTAATAACATATAACACTCATTCATCCATCCATTAATAACATATAACATTCATTCATTAACATATTCACATTCATTCATTAACATATAACCTTCATTCTTTCAGTTTTTACATATTATCAAAAATATGGTTGTCATAATACGATTACAATCACTTCTTTTTGTTTCTTTTTTATAGCTAAAAAAGAAGTGGAATATCATTTTCTAAATCATATGTCCCCCCTTCAATTGTTCAACCCTCTTCTCATGATCTTAATGTATTCCTAGTCATGTACTCATGACGTGGAGGCCGTTGCGAAGGGGGTCGGCTGCAATAACAAAGAAATGTTAAATTGATATGTTTTATTATTATTGTTACAAGTATTTCACTAATTAAAAGAACATTAGAGTGGTGCTCTTTACCTGATGGGGCCACATCATATTCTTGATCTTGTCTTATAGCCTCATGCCCAACATGTTGAACACCCTCTAAATCCTTTGGAGTGGAAACATGAAAGGTTACATTAATTAATACACCAATTGTAATTAAATATGTTTAAAAGAACATTAGAGCGGTCCTCTTTACTTGATGGGGCCACATCATGTTCCTGATCTTATCTAGCCTGATCATGCTCAACATGTTGATCACGCTCTATATGCTCTAAAGTTGAAACATGAAAGGTTACATTAATTAATACACCAATTGCAATTAAATATGTTTAATTATATTAATACATATGGTGTTTTCTGTAGCACATGAATACATCTAGTACAAGGATGCACACCATGTCCTTCATCTGCAGGTTGTGCTCCACCCTCACCAGGCTACATTCCAATGTCATGTGCAGTATCATCATTGATTTCCCGTTTAAAAAAAAAGCCACATAATTACTTTATGGTGGAAATTAATATTGAATAGATTGCACAAGTATTCAATTTTAAATATACTTCATTGAGTTTATTTACCTACATGTCGGATGCAATGGAAGCTTGTGTTTTCCTAATCAAGAGTCTTAGGCATCTAGCCATGACTCCATAGCCTTGCTGGAAGGAAATCTTCAGGTCCTCTTATGTGGGCACTCTGTTGAATTCAGATCGCTGCATTTTTTCATAAGATCATGAATTTTGCTTCTATCGTGTGATAAAACCAAAATTGTTTGTAATTTATTATTTGTATGCAATATTTCATTTATTGATACTTACAATTTGCACAGTTAATTTCATATAACCACCAGATCCAAGTTTGTGTTGCCCGTGTTTTTCTAGTCTTGCCTTTGTTGCCTTCGATGTGTCGGGCAGCCTATGAAAAGTTTGAAATACGTTAGATTATGTAAAAAGAAACAGTAATTAGTATATAATTACATTGTTGATAGTATCACATACCTTACTTGGCCTGGTGGTGTCTTTCCTTTTTTTCTTTTCATCCTTCTCCTTTCCATCAGACACCAGGTCCTTCCACTCCCTCTCCAGAATCATGGGGGATGCTCGTACTTTTTGTTCTTCTCTAAATGCGACCTATATTGGTTCCTCACATACTTTAGATAGGTATCGACTTTCTTAAGGACCTTGGTTCGGTTGAATGTGTTATTACTGAATAGCACAACTAAATGGTTAATGAGCTCATCTTTTAAATCTTGATTTTTGGCATTCCACCATGTACGTATGGTGGGACCAAAGATATCCAATGTAATATCATTTAGATTTTTATAAAAAACATCATTTCTTGCAAAATGATCATAGGATCATAAGTCTAAAAAGAGTGATCAATAAGTAAATTTTAATTGGATTATATATAATAATAATTAAAAAAATTTAAAGTACCTGGGACCTTCTCTATCTTTATGGGAATGAAATCCTCGGTCACCACAAATGTGACTGTAAATGTTCCCATACTAGTAATACTGGATGATCCAGGAAATGGTGCTAAAACATCACCAATACTAGTGGCCTCTGCATCCCCTTGTACATGTTCTAATGCATGTTCTGGCATGTGTTCACTGCCAGAGGGTGCACTACCCGATGCCTGCATGTTATGTGTTGCTGATATTTTAGTCAAAAATATAGGCACGGATGATGGGGTCGGATGGTGTGATGTATGTGCATGAAGATCAATATCGACACTTGTACCAACCCCTACTCCCTGGGTAGCACCTACAATACCTTGATCATGGTCAACAACATCACGAGGATGCAAAAGATCCTATAAAAACAACACATATTTTAGATCATGACATAAAAGAGTACAAAATATAAAACCATGAATGAACTTATGTCATAATTAAATATCTCATGATAGCTTACTTGCAAGTTATGTGCTCTCTTAGTCAATATTTTAACCCTTTCTCTTATCTCATCTGTTTGAGGCACTATGAATAACAATTGAAGGATTTCTTCATTGCATATTTTTTTGGGTCTTCCTTATCATATCCAGAGGGTTTGTGGAATATGTGATGTCATCATCGCATAATAGTGACTGCACCTCCCTATGGATTCTCTCCTCTACTACTATTGCCTTTCCCTGATCATCCGACTGTGACAAGAATATTAAAAACATTATCAAAATTAACCCAATAAACTTATGAAAAAAACATAATAATAAAACATTTTGCTCATATCTAATTTGTACAATTACAATGTGGTAAACCTGTCAGGTAGAAGCACCTAAAGATGCATCATGATCTGTGCTCTGGGTCGGAGCCTTCCCCCTACGATCAATGTCCCATTGTGGAAAAAATTAAATATAAAAAATCTTATCGAAATGAAACCAATACTTACGAAAAAAAACATAATAATAAAATGGTATATTGGAGTCATTAATTGGAGGTTGGGTAAAATGGTGTATAGTACATACCACCCCCATAGTAATTATGTTTGTATCTATGCAATTCAAATTGTAATCAATTAGCAACTCTTCCCCTGCAGTTATTTATTTTATTACACATACGAATACACGGTTTCCCTCGCACGCCTCGAATATGCAATTGGGTTGCTTATTTGTTGACCCAGGTCATGTACTGTTTATAAACCCTACAATATTCCCTAATGCTTTTGGCCTTCCGTCAATGTACATAGCCACTCCTTTATTTTGATCCTTATCTTTTAGTTGTATATAATTTTCTGATAGTGCATACCTACGCATACTTTGTGTATATCAAACCAGCTACATCCAATATTTGTAACTGTAACAGGGTCCAACATACTCCAATTCAATAACTTTTTTGTAATATACCTTTATGTAATCCATGCAAAATAGGCCCAAACCATGTAATGACGATGGTGCTATGTGATATATCCTCTCGTTGACACAAAAATCAGTGTTTATTGGAGGAATTTCTTTGGGTACCCATTGTTTTCGTAGATTTTGTACCTCAAGGGCACCTCAATTTCTCCTATTCTCTCATCATCATAAGAACATGACCCCCCTTCAGCAAGAAAAAATTCCATGCATTTACGAAATTTTCTTCTAATATTTTGACTTCTAGTTGATCTCCCTCTTTTAGACCTACTACATGTCTCACTTTCCTCTTCTCTTCCTGAATTTCCCTTGCTTGAGGAAGAAAAATCTGAAAAATACCTATTTGGTGGTACCTACACTCCATCGAATGAGAGAGATAGTTACCGAAAATCTTATGTTGTCTTGTGACAAGAGAATCTTCTTAGGGAGGTCTATGGTGTAGGAGCACCAAGAGCCCTTTGAGGCCACCATGACCATTTTAGGTCAATCTTTGTAATAAGTCTATGATGAGGCCATTTTGTTTCTTTTCATGAGTAAATAAGATCATTCCATGTATTGGATCAAAGTTGTAAGGCTATTGTGCCATTTTTTGTCATCTCTAGGCCAACTAGGTCCTGAATAGGTCAACACTAGTCAACCCCTCCAGAGGTCGCCAAAAGTGATTAAATTGATGTAATTCATGGTTTTATGTCATATTTAGCATGTTTGAGGAGTCCTAGGTTGATAGGAGAATATTTGGTTGAAAATTGGAAAAGTTGCCAAAATTGCTCTAAAGTTGCTATGAGCAACTTTGCAATTTTGGTGCAAAAAGTTGCATTTTGTTTCCTAAACCTTGTGTTTTGAATCCTTGGTTTTTGGGAACATCTAGAGGATTCATTGTCTTATTTCTTAGAAGTTGATTGGGTTAGTTGGTGGAAGTTTTCTATTACTTTCTATACCTGTCTATGAATTTTTTTGGACCACCTTCCTCGAAAACAATAGTCCCTCTAAGGTAGTTTCCATTTGGGTAGGCAACACCTCAATGGGAACCACAGATTTTCTTGAATTCCCTTCAGACTCTAAATTTCTAACCTTTTAACCCCTTACAAATGAGAAGGCCTTCTCTTGATCCATATAAAATAATTTGATGTAGTTATATGAAGTTGTTTGTGATGTAAGAGAAAATTGTTGAGTTCATTGCAAGAAAGTTATTCAAATCAAGTTATTTAATTGATGAGCTAAAAGGCTCTATAATGAATGGTTCATAAGGCACAATGCTTGTCGTAGGTTTTGCAAATGGGATAGCAAGCTAAGTGGGTTTAACCTTGGAGTAAACTCCATGGATAAGTGCACTTGAGTTGGAGTCGTACCGAGATTGACCTCTCGGGAAGGCCCAACACTTCACCTCTGTGAGCATCACCTAGATGCAATGATTGCTAAGTGTTCCATTCATTCTCATGAGAGGTTGGAGTTCTTTATAAGGAGGTTTTTTGAGCTGTAGTAAGTGTGCTTTATGGATTTGATGCGATGAATTTGTTTGATGATGTGAAGTCGAGGATGGAAACCTTCAATAGATCAACAAGAGTTGGATGAAAACCTAAAGGTGGATTTGCAACGGAGTTCACAATTGGTCCAGATTTGTTAAGTCTCCATTGGAGACAAATTTGCAGGGGTAAGGTGCTATTGTTGCAAGATGACTTTGAAGTTATTTGATCCTATATGCATTAATGGTTTCCTATGAATGATTTGATAGATGATGTTATCAAGAAAATATAATATTGTGATTGAGAGATACTTGTGAGAGTATTTTTTTACTTTGACAAGGTCAACTAGGGTTTGAAGTCTTTTCTAAGCATAGCCAGGGTCTGAGAATAATTTATGAGGTATTTTGTACCTAAATCTGCATACTTTATTCTCCTTTATCTTAGAAATATATGAGAAAAATCATTGTGTTCATTTATGTAATTCATGGGCAGAAACAAAGGAATATTTTGTAATTTTTCTAGGGTTAGACTTAGTATTACCCAAAAAATTATTTCTTTAAGGAGAAAAATCAATCTTATAATCTGATCATAATTCTGAGTTTATTTGTAGAATTTTTTATATGCAAATAAAGTTTCAAATTTTTTGTGCCCTAGCTTTGAAAATATTGTTGTTTTTCTATTATCCCTATTTGGGGATATTACATGCACATGGGTGTTGGACACAAGAAAAACATGAAAGATGCTGAAAAAACACAATTTTCTACCCAATAAGCCTTACCCACTCAATGTAAAAAAACACACTACCATTTCAACCCTATTTAGTAAATTGAAAGGATTTTATAGTGGATTTGAAGATTAATGGGAGTTGACCAAAATATAACATGCAACACTTACAGTGGATTTTCTGGGACTTGCACTTGTTTGTCCTCTTTCTCCCTCCATTTTCAATTTTCAACTGGTTGGATGCTTTATGGGTGGCTTGGTATTTCAATTGATCCTTGCAGTCATTATGCCTTCTGGATTGTAGCCCCAACTCTCTACTCCTGTGCACACAGGATTCATAGGAGCCAAATAGACTAGTTCATTTTTAAACTTTCAAAAGAGATTTTTATATTTCAAATTTCAAATACAATTTGGGTCCAATTATTTTCCTTCATTTTAATTATTACGTAAATTTGAAGCACGAAATGTCTACAAAACACTTTATTTGAACACCTCCTAGAAGATAATCTAATAATAATGCTACATTAAAAATTGATTTGACATTCTAGAATAATTTGCACATTTCAATAAAGAGTTTGATCTAACATCTAATATCATGCAACATTTCCTCTAAGAAAATGCATTTGGAAAGTACAAAGCTAAATTCCATAGCCTTCATTAATATCCTTGTTTCTTTCAATATGGAAGCTTTGATTGAGGTATGGACATCCATCAAAGTATAACATAATATAAATCAAATATAGTTCTATCAAGAAATCAATATCAAATAGATAATATAATCGCATAACTCATACATTTCAATGTCATTGATCTTCTTCTTCATCCAACTCTTTGTCTATATCATCCGATCCAGACTCAACATTGTAAGGATTGGTCATATCATCATCATCGTCATTGATATCAGTTTCGATAATGTCATCATCCACATGGATATCATCTTCATGAACATTAACTCCTACATCATCATGATCTAGTTCCTCTTCTTCGACATCTTCGTCAAGCACATCATCAACTAACTATTGATCCTGATCATCATCTACATCATCTTCTAGTTCTTCGGTATCTTCTTCTTCCACCACATTATACTTTACCAACCTTCCTCTTTGATCATGTCTAACAACAAATGACCAACCTGATTTACCTAGAACCTCTGAGTAAAATACCTACTCACATTGGCTTGGAAGAACATAGGGCTCATTTCCATCTCGCTCGATCGACCTTGTATTAACCATGGTAAATCCATTATCATGTTCAATAACAATTCTCTTAGGATCATTTTCATTCAATCGTAGCCTGTACCATTGGATGACGAACAAAACTAATTTGAAGGACTTGAAGTCACACTCAAGTATATCATCCAAAATCCCATAGTATCAATTTTCTGAGACTTCTAGATGTATGTCACTTCTAGATGAAACATTAGTCACCTGAAAGACTGCAGTTATCCCAAAATCACAAGTTTTATTTGTGTCATCCAACTTTTTGATTCAAAATTTACAACCATTGCACCAAATAGCCTTGTGGTGTTTCACCTGCAATATGTCAAACATGTAAAAATTAGTGCATCATCAATTGATAAACATATTTATTCTTGGCCGAATGTATGAAAAGAAAAAAAAATCAACATATATATACATCAATATAATTGAAAATAATTAAATAATATGGGTGATTAATATATTTATATGTACCTATTAATCTCTTAAACCATATGCTAAATCAATTTCGCTTGGTGTAACATTGGAATCTCCATTACGATGATCTTCTTTAACCAATGAAGCCACACCTTCCCATGTTAATGTGCAACCAGATTGTTGACATCGTTCAATCCATACCTTCATCCAATCAAGATTTATTGCGACGTACAAATGTAGTGCATCCCACTCTTGACCAACTATATCAAAAAAAATTGAAATTAACAAATGACGTATAATTAGTTAATTACCACGGTATACGACCTTAATTTATAACTCATGTACTTGAAAACCTAACATCCCACTACTAATGATATTATTATCTTTCATAAGAAACCTTTGAACTATATGTATCCAAGACCCATTGTGTTGGAACTATAAAAAATTTAAAAAAATTATAGTGATTTATACTCATAAGTTTCCCAAAGGAGCCCATATTTTGAATACAAAATTGATATAATATCCTTTGCATGACATGACTATCAATGATCACATCAGCCTTAACCATTTGATACCATGAATTATGTCTAAGCCCAAGGATTTGAGTAAATAAGCCATATCGACAAGAGATGGTGCATGTCTCTCTAATTCATAAAGCATTGTATTCTTATACATATTTTCCAGCATATCGGTGAGAGGTCAGGAATGTCACATCGATCTGATTTCATATGAAGACGTGTATCGAGAAGATATAGTTCATGGTCTTGTCGATGAAGAATTTCATCAGCAAGACGAGCATCATCGGGAAGATATCAATAGGTCATATCGAGCATATGTGTCTTACCGATGAAATACCATTAGTACAAGATTGGCGGTTATTGAACGTTGGTTGAACCCGAATAAAAAGGATCGCCTGAAGTTTGAAATCTCATGCTGATATAAAGCACTTGATGTGACAGTGAGAATTTCAAAAAAAATGTAAACTCGTATGTGCTCAGAGCTAGAACATTAATGGCGCCATGAACACACAAAGAAGTAGACAATTTTTGAAGAGGAGTAATTGAAGGAAAATTTTGTAGAATTAGCAGTAGGAGAGTGAACGAAGGGCCAGAGGATTTTATAGCCAAATATTTTCAAATAACTTGGTTAGTTCTCTATGATTGAATTTCCTATTCTGTGATTTATAAAGAGTAAAATGGAAAGTACCAACTCGGGGAAAACAAAGGGCAAGAGACAAGGTGAGAGTAGTCGCCCTAGAGGGAAAAAGAAAAAAATTGAAACTAAAAATGAGTTAGGAGTAGTGGAAAGGAAATTGAACCAAGACTTAATCGACCAATTACTTGGTTCAGGACCTAAAGCTAGGCATTTTGCTCAGCTTAGGGTAGAAGTAGAAAAATTGGATGATAAGTGCAAACACATAGGTGATATTTGGACTCCAATTAGGAGATACGAGTTGTTCATCTTTCCTTACCACCAAAGGAATCGATATGAACCAGTGTGTAAACCTTGGAAGTTTAATGTAGGAAAGTTGGTCTTCCCAAACATGTTTGTAGATGCATAATTGGTAAAAATGCTAGCTGCTCACTATGACCCAAAGCTCAAAGCTATTTGTGATCCATCAAGAAAACCCTTTGTACACATATCAGAGGCTGCAATCAGTGAGGTTTTTAACCTAGAGGGGGTATGTGATGAAAAAATTGTAAATGAGGAGTTGGAAAGGGAGTTTTGGAGAATGGATACTATATATAAGGGTTGGAGGTTGCCATTGCACAGACTCAAAAAGGATGGCAACTCAATTCCATTAGAAGATAGTGATGGCCCTCCATTTCATGTTGACATGTTTGAACCATACTTGAAGTATACATATTTTTCAGCATGCCAAGTATTAGGGATGGAGGTTCCCAAGTACATGCCAATTGTGCCAATGGTAGTGGCAATAGATGTTCAATGCCATAATTCTAGACCTTTTGACTATGCTTCACATATTGCCAAAGAACTTGATGCAGGATTAATGTCAATAAAAAATGGATCTCCTGTTTTACATTTGAAGCCCTATTCAATCTTTATGCATATGTTATTGTACTAATGATAGGAACTAAATTTGTGGCCTGAAGGGTTAAGATTTTCAAATTTTGATAAGGAATATCATTACCAGTACAACTCTAGACTACCATATGGGACAACATATTTTCTAGTTCTTGCTTTATACATTTTGAAGAATATTTTGTGAAGCCATTGTATAAATTGTATAATCACCCTTGTGATTACTCACTGTCTGATGAAATAAAAAGTTTTCTCAGACCTAAGGACTTTGATGGGCCTATCAATCACAATTGGGGGGACTGGTATTGCTTGGAAGGTGCAACTATGATCAGGATATATTGGTTTGAGGATGCACCTTTTATCCTTCCCAAAACAGTACCTGACAGGATTGCCTACCTAGAGATTGCTAGGCAGTTAGATTTTTCAGATTTCATGAACCTAAGTTCTTTTGGAAAACAGGCATTTGTTCCTAGCACTCTTCATTTTGGTGACTTCACTGTGTTAGTAAGGGATGGATATGATATGGTTCTAAATAAATTGTTACAATACAATATGAAGAAAGGTCCACTACATAAAGGATTTGATCCAAAGGGGTATATCCACTTTGTAAGAGATAAAATGAACTTGGGTGGGTATGATCATGTACCCTATCAATATAATGATATGATCAGGAATTTCGAGGAAGAAGAAGTAGAAAGAGTGGTTGAAGAATATAACAGAAGGTTGCAAGATGTTGGAACATTGTCTTCAAAGGAAGAGACATCTGGTGATGAAAGGCCCCACAGTACAACTAATAAAATTTCTAGGGAAAGAACTCAAGCGTACAAATGTCCTTCTAGGTAAATAGATGTTGAAAGGAATTCAGATACAGATGCAAGATAGATTGCATACAAGTCATTTGTAGCCGATGATGAATTTGTCAAAACTCAAGAATTTAAAGCCTTCTTGCACAACCAAAAGGGGAAATCAATAAGAGAATCATTGGAAGATATAACACCACATGATGAGGGGCAACTATTGAGCGATTTGAAACTAAGTGTAGAAAAATAAATGGAAAACATGACCCCTGAAAAGGGAAGAAAATTGCTAGAAAATGTAGGTGTCATGATTTTTCTTGGGCTGGATTTAAACTTTGCTTTAGTTTTTGATAGTTTTTTGAAGAATAATAGTGCCACATACAAACCTAGCCCTGAAGGTGTAACAGAGATATATGTAGGATCTAGGTATAATCCTAATGAGGGATCACTCATGATTTGGGCTCTGTACCCACCACACAAGAAATCTATTGTGATTGATACAGAGAAAGCTTTTGGGCATGTAATTACAGCATGAGTAAATAAAACACAATATAAAAATATAAATTCCAAACATATCATATATGATAGATAAAAAAATTGATCCAATGTATAACCTTGATGATTAATTCTATTATATTCCAACTTCCATATGTGAGGTGTCATTCTTCGTAGTTTTGATGTAGTCTCTTCTTTCCCATTGAAAAGATGTTTTTCAGTAGTTTGATACTTATGATTTTTGTGGAGGAAGTGCCTATACTCATCAAACACCTACTTTCCTAAACTTGTTAAAAGATGAGATTTCATCTTTGGACCACAAACTAGACATGCAAATTTTCCCTTTGTTTGAAGACCTGCAAGATCATATATAATTTGATTAAATATGTCAATTTTTATAATTATATATAATGAATAGATTATTTAAAAAACATGGATGATATCTACTTCATAAAATTAAATATTGTTAAAGTGCAGTCGAACATTATAACATACCACAAAAATGTGTTAGCCCTAGGGCATCATGAATTATCCATACAAGCATTACATGGAATTGAAATTGTCTTTGTCTTATTGGTCTAGAGAAGTCATACATAGTGACGCTATTCCATAACTTTAGTAACTCATCGATAAGAGGCTCGATATATACATTCATATCTTTATGTTGGTACTTACCTAGTTGAATGAATATAAGCATTACATAATTATTATAACCATTTTACTGCAATATATATAAATTAATGTGCATGACTATTAAATGAAAAAAATGTCATTATGCAACAAATAAGACAAATGAGATGCTACTACATTAAAAAAAATTGATGTAAATAAATACCTAGAACAATCATTGCCAACATTATGTGCTCCCTCTTTATTGACATCCATGGAGGAATGTTATTGTTGATAACCCACACCGAGTAAATAGATCTCAACTCTCTAAATGGATTGACACCATTTGCTTCCAATGAAAGCCTGAGATTATGAGGTTCTTCTTTAAAGTGTGACCATTTTTCCTCCATGTCCCTAAATGTAGAACCATCCCTAGGAATTCAAAGAATGTCATCTCCACTTCTATTCCATGCATGGTAATCCATAAATTGTGCTAAGCTTTCACACCTAAATAATTGTTGCATACATGGAATAATGGGAATATAACGAAGAACCTTGCGAGGCACCTTTTTTGTTAGTTGATTTGTTTGATATCCATTGTTATGACATTCTAGGCATTCTATTGCAAATTCATGTTGTTTATGATATATAATATGATCATTGGGACATGCATCTATTGCTTGATACTCCATTCCAATATCTTTCATAATGGCAGATAAATCTCGGTATGAGCGAAGTAAAATATTTGATGGTGGTAACAAAAATTCACCTATCAATCTACAACGAATTTTTTTTTTGTTAATATAAAGAATATTAATTGTACATATTTCATCCTTTATTTACTAGTGATGAACTAACAACAAAAATAGATGAAAAAAGATGACATATATGACTTACCTTAACATTCGTGAGATTACTATGTTGGATAAACCATTCATAACCTTCAAGTTCACCAGCAACAATACAATAGAGAGAAGAGTTATTCGGGAGCCTTCAGAAAGGGGCTCATATGGCTCCTCAAGTATAGGTAAATCATGAACATCATCAAATTCATCTCAATCATCATGATCAGCTACGCCACTAAATGTGTCATGGATCAATGTATTTGTACCATCATCTTCAACTATGTTTTTTGGCACATGATCATTTTCTTCCATTAGATCATTAACTTCATCTTCGATATTCACAGCTCCATGTTCCTTCACTTACAAAACCACATTCTCTAGGCCATGATAATCCATATCATGTGCCCTAGGGTGCCCCACATTTATAATAATGATCGACACAAATAAACCATGATCATGATCAAGTGATTTTTAATATATATAAAAATGTTAAAATGATATAAACATTTACAAATTCAATCAATATAAAGACATATAATGAACAACTTACCAATGGACGATAACCATGCCCCCCTTCAACGTGACCATGTTTCCTACAATTTTTCTCAGTTTTTGTGATTAAAACTCTTCTCGTCTTTAAGCCCTTGCAATTATTGCAAGGACAATAACATTTCCCATCACCCTTTCTTTTCAATCTCGCCCACAATCTAGCAAGTGTCTCTTCATTTTGTTCTGCACTAATATTATCTGACACGATTTTTCTTTACCAAGCTTTAATATTTAGATCTTCAAAAAATATCAAATTCGCACTCAAATAATTTTTAATCATAGACACGTAAAAAAAATTAATATTTCTAATATTTTGCACCAAAAGAATCCAGCATGTAACCACCCCTAAAAACGAGAAGATAGCCTGAAGTTAATGACCCCAAAAAGCACTTTAAAATGCTAATTCCAGAACTTATTAAATATTGATTTTACTATGATTTCCAACTGTTAGACTCCTAAAATCAGAATATTGAACTTGCACAACAAAATCTGGAAATGACATTCTGAAAATGCACAAATCTAAAAATGAAATTTGATGAGATGTTGCTTTAAAATATGATTTTCAAACCTAGAACAAATCTGACTTCACAAATGAATTCTAGAAAAAGACAATGACTACCCTCAACCTGGCGATATCTTCTTGAATTTTTTTTTCATTTTTTCCAAGAAAATCGTCCTTAGTTCTCCAAAAACTGTCACAAGTATAGCAAATTCGTAAGTAGAGCAAATTCGCAAGTATAGCAAAACATTGTCACAAGTATAGAGAAATTGTCAAGCTCACTTTTATTTATTAAAAAGACATTCATCGAAACTCTAACGAATGGCCCACTAACCATATGTCAGCCACAATTTGACTTCACATGTTTGTCAAAATATCGACGAAAAAATCAGGATCGTCGAAATTACGACGAACGTCGAGCATAAATTTTTTAAAAATTTGAAAATTTCACATTAAATATCACAGGTACCCAATGATACATCTAATTATACATCTTTCATTGGAAATTTTTGTCGTATTTTGTAGTCAAATGAGTTAGTGTGGTGATGAATTTTTCTTGGGAAAGAAGTTGATTTCATGGTTAAGTAAGAAACATAATGTCATTTATTTATCTACTGCAGAGGTAGAATACATTGTTGCTGCTAACAATTGTACTCAAGTATTGTGGATGAAACAGATTTTGAAAGATATCACAGTTGTGTATGATGAACCTATTTGTATGAGTGTGAATTTGCACCCTTAACACAAATCCCCTTTTACACCCTTACACTTTAGAAAACCTAAGGCGGAGAATTAATTCCACTTAAGCCCATTGTCCACATCACACTTAGTGCCCTGTTTGTGTGTCAGTGGAGGCATTTTTGTCAAGGACGCCTACGCGAAGCGCTTACGTCCCTGGCAAATTCCTATGGCTGGAATCTATAGAGACGTTACACTCTCGATTGGGAGTCAAAGTGTAACACTCCTCTTTGGCTGGCCGACCCAAATATGGTCATTTTCATCTCATTCCTTCATATTCTTCACTCTCTCATTCATTCAGGGAGTTTGGCAAGATATTGGATTCACTCTCTTCATTTCTATTCATCCATTCAAGCTTTGTAGCAGCATTTTACACTCCATTGCAGCAATCTACCTCTCCATCACTCTGATAGTGTGAGCACATGACAAACACCATTGCAACAGAGGCTTGAGTTCCTCTCATTCACTCCTCCACAAGCCTTGAGTGCTTTGGATGGAGGTGACAAGCTCATCTCATCTCCTCTATTGTATTTAGTTGAGTAAGCACATACTGTATTGTAGTGTCTTTTGTTTACGTAGCTTGTATTCTTTCTTTATCTCTATTTCTATCATTGCAAACTTGGCTATTCGTGGAGGTGGAAACACCAAAATGGGGGTCTGACTAAGGTAGGCCTCTAAACAGCCCCAACATTTCCCCCCTTTTTTGTGTGCAAGTGGAGAGATCTCAAAGAAATATGGCAATAAGATTGTTTTGTGAAATCATCTTCGTCACCCTTGTGGTAATATACATCCTTTATCACATTAATCTGTACATTTCATAATTCTTGATCTTATTTTATCATTCAAGAAACTCTTAAACTAGGTCGCTACTCCTTCTATAGAGTTTAAACCTCATCTCTCTGGTTTTTTGGTAGTACGAATGCCAACGCACCTGCGAGACACCAATGTGTTGTTTTGTCACCCTAGAACTGCGCTTCTATCCTCAGACAAAGAGCTACCTGAGACACAGAGTTGACTCTAGAAAGTGACTCATCTAGTCTCCCTTTAACTCTCGGGATTGTAGAGTGGTCAAAGGACACATAGTCTTCATCGTTCTCATCCCTTCTATTCTAACCATCCTTTAAATTGAGGTAAGTTAGGGCAGCCTTTTCGATCTTGGCCTTTCGTGACCTTGGGCCTTGCAACGGTTGGCCCCCCTCTCTTACATTTTTGGTGAACCCGACATGAACCATTTTGGTTCCATTTTGTGATACTGAAAGCTCCTTTCCTTGTATCCTAGGAGTGTTGTAGGTGTGAGTGTTGTGAGTCTCTCACCTTGCAACCCAACCTGTGGCCCCTAGTAGGCATAGTTGAAAGGTTCCAAATTATTGTGTAACGAAACCTTAATTGGGTCACTACCTTATCTCATAAACCTTAGGAGGCCCTATAGAAGTACTGTTGGTGTGCACGATGGCCGCTTTCTTAAATCAACATGTTCCCTTTACGTAGACTATGAGTAGTGGTACGAGCATAACCTTCACTTCACAAGACCTACCAATGGGCTTCAATAGAGATCCATCTCCTCTTTACATTCTTGTGAGGATAAACGGGACTACTGTAGCAAGTGTTCTCATTGATCTGACATCTCAAGTGAATATCATAACTAAGGAGATCATTTTGATTAACTTCCTGCATAAGCATGGGTATGATGAACCTGAGTGTACCCACTACACACACGATGGGATTTTCATACCTCCTATAGGGAGTATTATCCTATCAGTCCTCATTGGACCTAAATCTATAAGCCTTAAGTTTGACATCATCCCGGGGTCCGAACTCTTTAGAGGGAAGCTAGGTATCCCTTAGCTAGTATCTATGAAAGTAGTTACATTGGTTATACACAAGTGTTTGAAGTTTGTTCATGGAGGTTCAGTACACATTGTCCATGAAACCGGTTATAGACCATCGGTTGCACGTGGCATCTATACCTTAGATTACTTTTGGCCCACATCCCTTGGTCCTCTCTCGCTTAGGAAGGACCTCCTATATCACACATATCAAAACTATAAGAAAGGGTGTGCTAGGCCAAAAGTAAGATACCCTTCATCGCCTTATGTTGTTTCACATAGAGCTTGTCTAGAAGCTAATAGTGATGTCGCCAAGGTACGTAGAAGAGAAGAAGAGAAGTGGTCTTGAGGTCCTCCTTCTTCCTCTTTCGTTGTACAACCTGATGCTTCCTATCACCCTGTCGCGGTACCATTTAATTTTGTCTCGTGTTTGTGAGAGAATCCCATGGTGCCCACTTGCCAAAAGACCAAGCGTCCTACATTTGAACTTCTTGTCTTACCCACAGAGCCTATGCCCATTCGATATGGAAGGCAAAAAGCCCCCCATGGAGAATCCTCTTTGTCTCGGCCTCCATGGCCTCCTACTGTCCCTATTCCTAAAATAGTGAATAGGAAGAGTCTTGTCACTGAGGCATTAGATTCAACTCCTCCCACCATTTCTGAACTTGCCCCTTCTTCTCCCATTCAACAGTTTTCCTTTCCATTGGAAACAGCTGTGGAAAACACTCCCATGGTTGAAAAGAACCCTTACGTCCCTTCGTAGAACCTGGCTTCTAGTTCGAAGAGCCGCATAAATCACCTTGCGTGTGAGCGCAAGAATCGGTGAAAGTCCCTCCTAGACGAACAAGCCTCCTTATAGAAGAAGGAGGAGGAGAAGACTACACCTCCTGCTATGTCCTCCTCTTTCCCTCCTTCCATCTCTGAATCTCTTTCAGCTCCCACGATGAGCACACATATGCCTGCAAAGGTACAAGTCTTCATAGCTCCTTCGGCGGAGCCGTCCTTGTTGACTTTCATCCTGGATGTCTTGCCTTTCCCAAAGCCCATGGATATGGTGAACACTTCGGTTGTATCTACTATGGTTCTTTCCTCTTCTCCCTTGACCCTCCTTGTTTCGTCTGTGGGGAGTTCACCTCCCTCGGTGAAGAAGAAGGTAGAGCATGCCCCCTCCAGCAATGGAGGATGTAAAAAGAACCCACCTTCTCTGAAAGGTGGCCCCAAGTTGACTTTGTTTGTCCTAGTAATGGAACCAGTCATGGCCTCCCCCGATTTTGTCACCACTCTCGAGTCTCTCGATGAGCCTAGTAGTGAACCTCGGGTGCAAACTCCTTCATCCGCCGAGGTGAAGCATGGCACTCCTGTTAAGTGTATGTTTAACTTGATGGATGAAGTTTCGACCTTGTCAATGATCTTTGCGAGGTCTTTGACCTTGGACCCACAAGTGTTGAGCCTTGGCCCTTGTTGCAAGAGGATCAGAAGCTCCTCCCCTTAACATTACACCACTATAGGCTTGTCATCCTTCCCCTACGATGATCTAGAGTGGGAAGCTAACAACCTCTTGGTTGACCAGTGTTAGGGGGAGACCCTCTTCTTGATCTTTAGATTAGATGCATGTGTGTTGTGATGGGTTCCCCCATAATTGTTCTATATGTGCCTAGATGACCCTTGTCACCCCTGTTGGTAGTTGGATACAAGTGTGGTGTTTGCGTTGTAAACCTTCTTCCATGTGTATCTCTATTCTTCCATGTTTGTGATTGACTTTCGATAAATTAGGGACGATGCAAAGTGTCAGGAGAATTTAGCCCTCCTTCCATGTTGATCCATTTTTTAATTTTTCGCTTTGTCTTTCTTGCATTCTTCCTGATCTGATTGGGGATTGATGATATTTCGCCTCTTATCGTGATTACCTAATATATATGAATAAAGGCATATCTGACCCCGCAAAACCAGATCCCCCTGTGCCCTTTGTGTGTGATTTGTTTTCTTTTACTTTTATCTTTATCTTTCTCTTGTCTTTGCTTGAGTTTTCCCTTTCATGTGCAACAACACCTCTTCTACATCACTTGGTCTTTAGAAAATGCATTTGTTGCCAAATAAATCTTTTCTCGAAGATCCTTCACACACTTCTTTGTTAGAATTGCA